>VZTF01001785.1:1861503-1930584 GCA_013397755.1 Cnemophilus loriae
GCGGGAGGGAGGGAAGGGAACGAGGGGAAAGAGGCTGTGGGGAGGGAGCTCGGCGGTTTTGGCTTGGGAGGCGGGGCAGGGGTGGCTGCGTTCTTCCCTCCTCGCCACAGCGCGGGCTGTGTTTGAGTCGCGGAGATCTTTGCCCCTGGCGGGCGCAGCCGGTAAGTGGGTATGTACGTAATTCTGGGCAGCGGTCCGCTTCTGAGTTAAAGATACATGAAAAATCGACAACATCCCCACCCACCGTTGCAGCTGTTAGCACCTGAGAGGTCAGAGTTGGTTTGTGCATCTTAATCTTTTTTATCTAACTTGAAGCGTAGTGAAAATAACAAAGCATTCTTGTAGAGCCGATGAAAAGCTTAGATTAATGTCGCTAATAAAGTTAGGACTGCACTTATGCACAGGGGTGCATTTTGAAAGAGACACCTCTATTGGGGGATTTTATTTTCTGAAATATTTTTATTTTTATTGTCTTCTGCTGTCCTGGCTAGCTGCAGATCTTGTGAGTGCATTCCTAAATTGCTGTGACCATGCCTATGCAGCCGTAGAGCAGGATTTGTTCAAGGAATTAACATTTGATAGTAGCATTATTTCTAGTTAGTCCCAGTCTGTTACACGAGGAGCATGCCGGGGTAGACAGTCATCACTAGCAGGCTGTGGCTGTTGGATCAGCCAGGAGACCTTTCTGGGTTCTCTCAGCAGGGATGGGAGCAAGAGAAGGGCTGGGTGAGTTATTCTGCAGTGCTTCAGTTTATGGGCCACAGGCTGGGAATTTATCTTTGTAAGGATTATTTGCATGTTTGTAAACACTTCTCTGCAGTTAAAGGTAATGCGTGTTAAATATTTAATGTGGTTTGCAAGAACATATAAATGTTGTAGTTCATGTAAGAAGGATTTTGAAGATTTATTGTCTTTAGAAAACTTGCTTGCAAAACATGGGTCAAGTACTGTCAAATAATCTCAAAAATTACTGAGATGCTTGTATGTAAGTAGAAAAGTAATATTGCTGGTTCTACATAACTTAATAATGAAAATTGAAAATGCTTTTCCCTTGACTTTTTTCTGCAAATTTTGAGCATAGTCTTACAATATGTTTTTGTGTTCCTTAGCAGGTTTTTCTTCTCCGGGGATAAAGCCATGGCTGAAATGAGTAATATCAACGTACAAAAACTAACCATTGTTCAGCAAGCAATAGCCTCTTGTTGTGGAGCTATAATTACATCATTATTTGGTAAGGCAACCTATGAAGCTGGCCACAGAGAGAATCTTACAAAGTGATTACTCTTCAGTTTGACTCAGCATGATGTCTGCTTATGTATGTTTCCACTAATATGTTCAACAAAGACATTTTTTGATAGTTTTCTCTTTTCTTTTGTCTTTTAAAAAGCATGGTTAATTGGAATATTTTCTGCCTCTGATAATCTCTAACCATTTCTGAAAAAAGGAATAATGTTTACTAACTTCGAATTTCTGTTTCTTTTTTTCCATTTGGTGTAGTTATTCATTGCTTTCTGTTGAGAAGAAACAAAATTATTAATAAAAATTAATTTCCATATTTCCTGCTGCTTAGAAAATATTTTAGATAAAAACCTGCTTTACAGTACAACGTGCAAATCCTTCAAGGCTGGTCCCAGTGAGGCGCAGTAATAACAATTTATTCTTCTCTGATGTCTTACCCTGTCAAAAAATTTTATTGCTGGGTTTGGTTTGGTTTGGTTTTTTCTTTCTTTCCTTAAACATTGTTTTTAAGGATACATTTATTAAACTTCTGGATAGTAGATGGAATTCATCTTCTGCTTCACGTTCAGTCACATCACTCAGGACCTCCTTCCCCCTGTGTACCTAAGGAGGCAATGGTTGGTTACATTCAGCACTTCATGTCTCTTGGAAATTCTTCAAGTTCATTAGCTCACACTTCGTGCTTCTGTTACTTTTTGTTTTAAGATAGCCTTTGGCTGTGACTTTGGTTTTAGTGTGGATTAAGCTGCAGGGAAATGTGCAATTTTCTAAGCACAATTTCCCCCCACAAAATCTCCAGATGTTTACAAAATAGGATCTTACCAGGAACCTGTCAATTCATAGTCTTTTTGTTCTGTTTCACTATATGTCGTGTACATCAGACCTGTGGAATTCCCAAGATGGATTTCATCTGTGTGTACATAGTCAAAATTCTAGTACAGGTGGTGGTGTTCAAGAGAGGTATAGGAGACTGGCTTGTGTCTGAAGTGCCAGCCTGAGACGAGCTAGAATAGTGGCAGTGGCTGAAATGCTACTAGACGGCGAATTTTAAGCAATTTAGTTGAACTGCAGGAGTCTCATTTTAATCCCTACATTTAGATACTGAAGTGTGAGCCAAATATTCAACCACCTGTTAGTCAACTGAGAGGCAGCACTAGAGAGCTAAGGTGTGACTGCATTGCCTGTGCATAGGAGTGTCTTCAGCGAGACACGGACTAGAGTGTTTGACTTCAGACTCCAGCTGACATTTGGTAAGTAAGGTTGTAGGTCTTGTGTCATTTCTGTCGACTCTGTAGGTATTTTGGATACCTTAGAGACTCAGATGGCACCAGCTGCTTATGTGCAGGCACCTGAATCGAGCCCTCAGCCGATATAATCGGAGGAACGTGGTCCAGCTGCCCAGCCACTATAGTGTTCAGCATATCTTGGCCTGTGATAGTTTTTAGGGCTGGAATGGAAGCAGTGAAATGTTCATGAAACCTTCACTTACTTTTCAAGAACCCCAATGTTTTACATATTGGCTACATGCAGCAAAAAAGAAAAGTACATAATGAATTTAACATTTTTCTTTTGAAAAAGTATGGTCAGTTATTGAGAAAGAGTAAACACATGAAGAATGCTGTGCTATTTTATATGCTGGAGGCCAAAATTTTATTTCATATGCTTTGTGGTATGCTACTTATAAAAGGTTAGCAGCAGAACATAATATAACAAGTTTTAGCATTTTCAGACAACTTGACAGTGGTTTTTGGATGAGCTTTGTGTATCTCTAGTATATCATGCCTATGCAACTGTTAGTAAATTGGACAAGATAGATTTGATGTCTTGCAAACCATACAGGGTGTGTAGTTCTCCTTTGTCTCTGATAACATTGTCTGCTAACATGCCTTTTCTCTCTGCCTGATAAAATTGTAAAAACTGTTAGGTTTTTTTTTCCCCCCTCTGGAAACAAAAAAAGGTCGTAGAATTTCATGATAAGGCATCTGTAAACAACTGCATTTTCAGGGCATCCAGAGTGTTTCTAAATGGCTTCTGTTTCATTTTAGTAACTCCTCTTGATGTTGTCAAAACTCGACTGCAAGCCCAAAGCAATCCATTCCATAAAGGTAAACAAATAAATGTTTAGCGTAATGGGGTTCACAGTTTTGTTTTTGCTCTTGTATTTAGCTGATTGTTGTCATAATGCTGTGCTGAGGTGCAGAATGTTTGAGTTTGTTTCTCCCGTATAAGTTGGCGGGGGGGAGAGGGGGAAGCAACACACAAGTATATACTAAACAGACACAGTAGGAAAAAATCCCATACATCCATACCATTTTAAACAGGCTTTTTTTTTCTGTCTGCCTTAATATTTTCATTATGGCAGAAGGTACAACTAATACTGAGTTGAGTTAAACAATAAAAAGCTGTTACTAAATTAATAAATATTTAATCAGAGGGCTTATGTGGTCAGGATGTTATATCAAAGTTCATCTCCTCCAGAATCCAGAGATTTTTGAAATGGAGAAGTCTTACCAAGTCACTTGCCACTTGGGTTCTAAATAGATGAAGATATTGTGCTCTCAAAGATGTGCTAATGGTTCCTACTATTTATTTGTACTTAGTAAATGAGATTTAAAAGGAAAGAAGATGACTGGTTTTGCATGTTGAATGTGGAGGTGAGTATTTGCAGTCACGCTTGCAGATTAGATTAGGAAAAATACTTGTGCCTTCTATCCTGATTTTTAGTAAATTCTAAAGCCTTCAGAAATCTGCAAATATGAAGCTCAAAATATGTTTTTGTAATGGCAATAGTATTTTATCAAACAGGTTGAAACTTGATGTAGAAGAAATGAAGATCAAGTAGAGAGGATGATCTAGTATAAATACAGTCCAGCCGAAGATATAATACTTGTAGTGGATGCTGAGGCTACTTAATAGAAGATTTAAAAGTCTGAAATATATTCACAGTTAGATACAATAGTGACGTTCAGGTCTTGTGTTAGTTTTATGTTTCAGCAGATGGTAGTATAACCTAAATGTGTCTCTTGGAGCCTTGTGAAGGCAGTTCCATTTAGTTGGGCAGTCTGAGTGGCACATTTGTACCCTCTTCCGTTTGACCTAATTTGTCATTACTGACGTACCGAGATTATTTTGCCCCTCTGTGTCTAACCAGAGATAAATCTGTGTTGCCATTATATCCAGTTTGAAATTGCTGCAAAAAACAATCTTACAAGCATTAACTATATTCTTATACACTATTTTATTAGGAAAGTGTTTTGTATACTCCAATGGCCTTATGGATCATATATGTGTTTGTGAAAATGGGGACAGCAAAGCTTGGTATAAAAAACCTGGGCATTTCAAAGGGACATTGGTAAGAACATTTTACATGTATATAAAACTGTAAAACTGTACATTTAATTAAAGCATACTGTAAAGTTTTTGGGATTTTTTGGGTTCTACTGGAATCTGTTATCATTTGAGAGGGTCTTCATATCATTACACTGATGACTGATGATACTGGTTACACTGCTGATTGATGATACCTTCTACTGTCTGCAATAAAATACATTTTCCTTCCTTAAGATGAATAAGGAGGCAGTTGCACAGCTCTCCTCACAGGTTACTGGCTTTATGATTTTATTTTCCCCACTTCAGCTATATTGGCAGTAGTTGCTGAATGCAGGTAATAATTTTCTCTAACCTGCTTACAGCCCTTGTGCCCACACATCTCCCAGTACGCTCCTGAGCGGAACTAATGGTGCAGATAGTGTTTAAAGTTAAGTTAATGTGTCAAGTTCTCTATCCATTGAAACTTGTAGGACTAGCATTTTCCCAGACACTTGAAACAGACTTGCTGGCAGATACTGTCATGCTGGTTCATTAATCAAGATTTTGTTTGACTCTGCCATGAAATTAAACCTTTGATCAGGGGTTTTTCAGAATTAAAATCTTGAGAATGAGATGTTAATGCAAAAGGTGTCTTGACTAGTTTTACTGGTTTTTTTTTTAATTAATAACTTTACAAGTGTGATTTTTTTTCAATTAGCCTTACTAGGTAATTTTAGAAAGTTCCTTAGTTTTCTATTTGACATGAATTTATGCCTGTTTTTGCCATAACAGGGTGATTCTTAAAGAAGAATGATTATCATATAATTTTATCTTCTTCCTTTTTTAAAAAAACTCGAGTCCAGTCTTTTATCTATACCTTCCTGTTTTGTAGATTTGTTGAAGCTGGATTATAAACATATTAACTAGCTAATATAAAAATGTCTTTTTTGTTAAACCGTGTTAGGACCTCTAGGGATTCTTGGCTTCCTTTCAAAGCTAGTCAGGTTTGTTGTAATAAACCATTTATTTGTTTCTCCCATTCAACTTTTTACCTTAGGATTAGTCCACTAGGGCTGTTTCCTCTAAAGCTATTTGCTTTTTTCTTCCTCTAAGTCCTTTCTGTGGTTTGCTAGATTCTGTATCTTTTGAGGCCCAGTGATAATGTCTGGTCTTAGGTGTATTTTAATCCATTGAATCTCAGCCTCTTTCCCCAGATGTTTTAAGAAAATTAGGTATCCTGACATTACAAAGTTTGTGGTTTTGCTGGTGATTTCAGTTGAATGATGTTCAAGGTTTAATGTTCCTCTGCTGTCAGTCTCCTGGGAATGTACAGGACAGCTGTAATAATAATTTCAAGCTTGTATAAGGTATAGCATATATACATTGCATATATGTGGTCACATTGTCAGAGAAAGCAAGTACTGAAGAATCATTGAGAATTAATTACTATTTTGTGCCTAGAAACTCAGCTACATATTGAAAAAAAAATTTTAGTGGATTTTTTGGGGAAGTTTACACAAGTTGCTGCAATGCCATATTAATTCTGAAAACAGTTATTCACAGGGCTGTCAGTCACTGATAAACACTTAGTACTTTGGCTGTTTAAAGATGGAAGGAAATTCTTAATTTCAGTTACATACATTTTTCTGTTTGGCTCAGTGGAACTACTTGCATGATTAAGTGTGATAGCTTGTGTAAGCAGTTACAAAATTGGGATCTTACAATGATAAGCCATTTTAGAAACATAATTTAAAGACATTAGTTTTGTGTTCTGCCAGCTAAAGTGTATTACTAACTACAGAAGTTTGTAGCTAATTACTGCTCTTTGCCTGGTTATATTTTTAGGATGCATTTGTGAAAATTATTCGAATAGAGGGAATTAAGTCGCTGTGGAGTGGGCTTCCCCCAACTCTGTAAGTTGAATGGGTTTTTTCAGTAGCATGCTGTAAGTTATTGTTAGCAAAATTATCTAGTTATTTTTGATAAATTATTATGCTTATTTCTAAGTTATTTTAAAAATTTGGTCAATTACGAAGTTACAGAGTAATCAGTTTGATCAGAAACGTCTAGGGATGGTATAATTTTTTCCAGATTTTAGAATTTTCTGATATGTTCTTGGTAGTTAAGCAGGATCAATAGACTTCTAATTCTGCTCTTTTTTTTCCTACTATAACCATTCCTTTGATAGCATCATCGAATCACAGAACTGGACCTGATCACCGGAGAATGCCAGTCTGCAACACATTCTTGTTGTATCTTATTACTAATGACTTGCTATTAGCAGCACAGCTGTTTCCAGACACTCTGCTGTTGCACCTCATTACCCTCACTTAATTTTTGAAATCATCTTATTTATTTCAAAGAACTTTGGGGTTTTATTGTAGCTGGATAAACAGATAATTCATTTTCTCTTTATGAGAGCAATTTACATATTTCAACATTGCAATCAGATCTCTTCCTGGTCTTCTCTTTAGGCTTAACAGCCCCAAACTGTTTTATCTTTTTATTCATATTAACCTGGTACAGATAGAAATTAAGACCTCTATAATTATGTTCTCATCCCTAAACCAAGGAAGTTGTCAAATCTAAGATGTATATTAAGCTTGTGTCTTGTAAGGCGCAAAGTGGGAAGTGCCTAGTGGGAAGCTTTTGATTTGCAGACAGTGCTCAGTGTATAGGCACAAAAAAAGCAAAGCATGTTGGAGCTCAGCCTTGTTATTTACCCTCCAGTGTGTGGCAATTTCAAAATATAAACCCTTCGGTTTGTATAGGACCTGACTGAACTGTTTCAGTCAATACAGTTTTTACAAGGCATGTGTTCTGTTCTCCAGCAGAGAACTAACTTCTTTACTGGAGAGAGTCACACAGTTTTTAAGAGATCTAAACTAAGCCATGTTGGTTTTCCAAGCATGACAGTCCCTGGTGTTTTTTGGTAACGGTGGTATGTGCTATATTGGCACAGACATAACACAGAAGTGTAATTGCCATTTTATAGTAAGATGTGGTGCTTTACCCCTACACCGTGTGATTATTGAATCTATCTGTTGTTACTATAGTCTGTACTATGCTGATATGGAAAAAGCTTATATTTATGCATACCACGTTGTCTCTCAAGTAGTGAGTATCATGACTGTTGATTAAGATCAAGAGCATAATATCCAGTTGTTACAAATAAAAGTTAAGATTAGTAGTACTTCTGTAATATTTTGTTTGGGTTCTTCATATTCAGATCTTTCACTTCCCATTCTTTATCAAAACACTTCTGGAGCTGGTGAGAAATAGATTTTGACTGAGATAATCTACCATCATTTTACTTACATTTTCCCTAATGAAATGAAAACCTGGGAAATGTGTGGGTTTGCAACTCTGAACTAGAAGCAGTGAATCAAAGTCATGGGATTAATGCTTTTTTTTTAAATTAATCCATTACACACAGCTGGAGATTTGACTTTTTTTAAATATAAGTAAAAAATCCATACAAGACAGTTAACTTTATTCTCCTGCTTTCCTTGTATTAATTTAAATTTCCTCTCTTATATTTTAGAATAATGGCAGTTCCTACCACAGCAATCTATTTTACCTGCTATGACCAGCTGTGTGAAGCTTTGAAAAATAGAGTGGGAAAGCATGACGAGCACATTCCAGTTATTGCAGGTTCCTTAAGCAGATGTAAGCTGTCCTCTGTTTAAAGAGAAAACTGGAATATAATACTTGTATGCTGTTTTCTTGGGTTTGTTTTGTGGACTTTTATTTAAAGTAAATATGCTGTGGCTTTAAATGAGGGATAGAAAGGAATACTGTAATTACCCAGTATTTCTTGGGCAACAAAACTCTCTAACCTGGAATAATGAGATTTGGTTTTGCTGTAACACTTCCACTACATTTGTCATTTGTTCAAAATTTTATATTTCTAGACTTCTACCAAGGACAGTTTAAGTCTGTTCTGCCGTGAATCTAATAAGAAACATCGTTATTTGCTATAATGGAAGGTACATAGGTAATTATAAGGAAGATGAAAATTAGACTTGTACTGGTTTTACTGCTGCACGATGTGGACGGAATTTGTATATCTTCATACTTTTGTTTATCCTTTTCCTCATCTATTTTTGTAGCATTAACTCAGATAATATATTTTAGGGCTTTCTTAGAACGGTCTGATGATGCTGTTCCGTGTTCTACCTGTGACAACCATGGGGACACTGGAAGACTAGTAGAAAAAGAATTGTTATTGTTCTTATTAGGCTGTTCCAGATTTTAAATTCGTGTGTAAAACCTTATCCCAGCAACAGAAGAAAAATCCTCAGATCTAGTAAAATTTTTAATGTCCGTTAGATGTGAGATGGTAGCTTGTTACTGAATGATGACTCGCTGACCGCTGTGCAAGCTGCAAGAGTTACTTTATCAGATACAGATTGCCTGCTAATCGTTCTTGATAGTTTAAAATAAGAATGGCAAAGATGCTTAGAAATCAATAAAAGCTTAAATCTCTAACCACAATTCTTGTCCTTAAAGCAAAAAAAAGCTTTAAGCATCAAGGTCGCTTTCTTTAAGTTACAGTTTAAAATGGCAAGTAATGAAAATTAATAAGTACTTGAAATTTTCAGCCTATTTATGTGTTAAATCTGAAAATGAGGATTCTCAGCATGTTACATTGATTACAACATGGTGGCATTGAAAAAAACCCTAAACCAGAAAGCGTAGGTACTGTGAATAGGCATGGTTTTCTTATCTGGAAAGGAAACTTATTTTGGGAATTAGTTTAAAGAAAATGGGAGAGTTGAAAAGAATCAAATATATAAAGTAAGGTGAGACATGACTTGAATGTTCAGGAAGTTGTACTACTAAATACTGATTTTTTAAAAAAAGCTATGTTTCCCTCCTTTGCAGTCGGTTCTGCTACTGTGGTGAGTCCCCTAGAGCTGATCAGAACTCAAATGCAGTATCGCAAGCTGTCCTACAAGCAGCTGTACCTGTGTATCAGCACCAAAGTGGCTGCAGATGGGTGGCTCTCCCTGTGGGGGGGCTGGACTTCTACTATTCTGAGAGATGTACCTTTCTCAGGTAGGGTTTATTTTCCGTGCAGGTTTTTGTTTATGTTTTTATATTATTTTTCTGTGCTTTTAGGTAATTTTCATGATTGGCTTTAGGAATGGCTGAGATTTACTTTTTCTCTTTTGAGTGTTTTTATTTATAAATTCTCTGAAGATGTAATTTTTCCCCCATTTTGTTTGTGGATACAAGATAGGGAATGCAACAATGAACCCTTTCTCTGTACTTTGATTCTTTCTTCTCATCTTTAGCTAACGCAATGACTGCTTTTGAAGACTTTCGGATGGACATTTTCTCTGTGATAGGAATAGTGGGTATTTTCTGATAAACATGCTGTATCTAAGTGTTCTGTTATGTAATTTTGGAAACGTGTACAGAGAGTGACACAGTAGTGTCTTCAAGATTTTTTTTTTTTAAATCAAGATGAATTCATTTGTGTAACTGCTCAAAAAAACTCTATAGCAAGGCTCCAAACCTGAAAGCCTAGAAGAAGAAAAGTCTGATTCAAAGCATAACTAGTCCTAGGGCTATTCCTTAAGATAAGTGGGACAGATGTTACAGGGGAGACTGCTAAAGGACCTGAAAGCCCCTGTCCCTTAAGGCCTGTTTTTGTCAGAGCACTTCTGGATCATCAGACATCAATTGTCATTGAAGCAGTTTCTGTCATTGGGATAGTACCAGGAATAACATCTTTAAACACTTTATGTTGGCCCAGAAAAATTCTCAAAAACCTATTTTTGGAGAAATTCTTATTCAAACCTGTTTTTGGAGTCAGAGAACCCTTGAAGTATTTGACTTGCTATCTCTGTTCTCCTACTTCATTCTTAAGATGATCTGACATATAATTTAATTTGTATTTCCAAACAATCTAGTGGGCCAGTCATTGGTTTGGGCTGTTACAGGATGTGTGTACCCTGAGTAAATTTTAAATTGGCCGTGAACCAAATGAGACATAAGTGGGGTGTGATGAGGATATTTACTTAAAAATTGCAGTTGGTAGTTAAGTGAGTTAACTGAACCAAGTTATTTCAGCTGTTTTCTTTTCAGAATTTATAATGCTCTGTTCTCTTTCACTTAGCTACTGAAAGGTGTTTGAAAGTCTTGATCGGAATGTATTTCCAGCTTAAAGATCCAGTTCCTTGATGGGACTTAATTGAGCCTTCTGTGATAGGGAAGGCTTCTGAACCTATGACAACATGGTTTCACTAAGGCTAAAGACAAGTGCCAGAATTCATCTGAATCTTTTGTCTGAAGTGTTTCCTGTTCAATATTTATTTTTAATTTACTTATTTTTCTTCTCTGCCAGATGCGATTTTCTCTTAGGCTGTTCTATAACGTTTGTAAGGGAACTCTCAAATTCTTCATCTGATTCCTGCTTGTCTGACTTTGAGTAGAAACTCTTGTTCCTTTATTGATTTTCGTCTGTAGCAGTTGGCTGGAGCTAGTGAACTTCCTTCCCCCTGCTGCTTTTAACAGAGTGGGAAGATCAGAACGCTGTGAGGGAGTGCACAAGGAAGAGGGCACTAAGGTGATGTGCAGTCTTCTCAGCCCTTTTCAGATTCTTGTGTCCACACCTGCTGTTCCTCCAGTGATCCAAACCAGGCTTGTTGATTTTTGGTTCGTTTCCACACTGCTCTGGCATTTCCTGCTCAGCCAGTGGGCACTCACTCATCTGTGCCCAGTACTTTGTGGGCATGATGGGATGCTGCAGAGTAGAGGCACAAGTGAACCATAAGGCAGTAGCTGCATGCTGAGAACTACTCCACCAATAGTGAGCAGGCACGTAGAAGCATGAGTAAAGGAAAATGTATTTTAAAAAAAACAAATGCCACAAAATTCTGATTATATAAGCCTGAAGGTGTTTAATACTGCTTAATGCCTTTTCCAACTGTGTTTTCTGATCATTTTTTTCCTTATAACTGCTCTCTATCTGCTGTGATGTGCTCCCTTTGTACCTTCAGTCTGAGCTCTTCAGTTTGAGTGATGCCCCAACAGCAGCTCAGTCTCTGGCGTTCTCAGTTTGCACCTTTGCTGCAGAGAGTTCAAGTTAGCTACCTCAAGAGTTAAAATCAGTGTAACACTGAATTGAGAAAGCAAGTCCTATTGAAAACAGTCAAACAGCACAGCATGACTCAAGAAGCACAGGATAATTAGAATTCCACTCTGTTCCTAGCCCAAGCGTTCATTACGTGTTTCAAGCATATTCCTTGAGACGCTAGCTAGACTGAACAAAACCTAAGCTATGAATGTTTATAAACACAAAAACTGGTTTAATAATAATATTCGAGTCCTTCTTTAAGCAGTGTCACAGACAATATAAATGGTATTCAGGGAAATGAGTCCTGTAGGTGCATAAGAAAATTTTGGATTTAGATCATTTATATTAAATTAGGGTTTTGTACATTTCAATAGTAGGTTCTCCTCAAATCCTGAGAATGCCTCCTGAGATACTGCCTACTTTTACTTTTGAAAAATGTTGGAGCCCAGACACATGTGCTGGTAGTCTTCATGGCAAGAAAATGCTGTGAAATTTTTCTGCTGGCACAGCCCCCAGAACTCAGTGCTGAATGAGGCATAGTTACCTTTCAGGATATGGAGCTGTCATTTGCAGTATTTAGTCAACCAACTGCCATGAGGAATTGCTCTCTAATTCAGCCCAGTAGTATATAGTTTGGAGTTTTAGTTAGAAAGCAGAAAAAGTGCAGTTTAGTTCAGCAGATGGTCACAGAAACAGATGTTATTCCTAAAAGTTGTTTGCTGGACTTTCCTTTGACAGTCCCCATAGAGGTATTCCCCTATTAGTAATTCCAGGGAGCAAAATCATATTTTTTGGTTCTCTCAGAATTAAATTTTATACTGTGCCTCAAAAAAGAATGAGGCAGTCCTGAGCAATATTTCATTTTGTATGAAATGTGTTTTTATAGAATTAGTGAGATCTATGAAACGTGAAATATGCCTGAAAACATAGCGAGTAATTAGAAGCCTACATTTTGATTTATGTTAAATTGAATATGAGTTTTATAGTGCTTGGGTTAGATTGTATGAAGGTAGGGGTTACTTAAGGGAATGAAAAAATGATTAGGCTAATTTGTATCATATAAAGAAATTTGGGATATGGAGAACAAGGGGAACACGGCAATCTGTCCATGGGTTATATCACATAGGACACTTATTATGCTTTCAGCTCTTGTTTCTGTTTGCTTCTTTTGCCACAGTAGAATTCTTACATCTGGACTTGAAACAAGAATTTTTGTATTTGACATACAAATCTGTTGTAATGCAAGTTTATTTTTTTGTAATCATAGCATCGTATTGGTATAATTATGAACGTTTCAAGAAGATGATGTGCAAGGAATTCGGTGCAAATGAACCTACATTTTTTATTTCTTTTACTTCAGGAGCAGTATCTGGCTCTGTAAGTATGTAATTTACTATTATTAGCACTAATAAACTATTTAAAAATGGTATGATTTTAGATTATTCTCTCAGAAATGTTGTATATTTTGGGGTACTTGTACTTTAAACACACATGGTGTGGCACTCAACCTGACCAAATAAATTGAAATAAACTACAGTGTTCTGACATACAAGACTTAAAAATATCATGTCCTTAGAATATCAAATCTGGTTTTAAATTGTGTGCACTTTAATTAAAAAATCTAGCATTACATTTTAATTGTTTGTGCACTAACATTAAAACTGATTTCCTGATAGATTGCAGCTGTCATAACTCAGCCATTTGATGTAGTGAAAACACATAGGCAGACTCAACTTTGGGAGAGTGAGACTTTAAAAAGTAAGTTGCTGGTAAGAATAAAAAAACCCTATAGTGTTTCGAAAAATAAAACTTGGTGTTTGGGTATGGCTTCTGGTAGGAATTTTAAATATTTGTCACTTCTAAAGTATATGTAAACATTTTATCACTCAGGAATTTTTTCTTCTCCAAATTGTAGTATCTACTAAGATATTTTTTATCTCCTAGGAGAATACCATATTTCATTAATGGCATGGAAGAGGGAAAAGGTGTGAGTTCAGTACAATTTAGCTTAATAAGATGGTATAAAATTGAAACAAAGAAATCCAAAGCTATTACATTTAGGCAGACCAATTGCAAATTTGAGATGTCCCTGCTTATTGCAGAGAGGTTGGACTAGATGACTGGTAAAGGTTCGTTTGAACCCAAATTATTCTGTGATTGAAATAAGTTATATTTAAATAGGCAAAAAATTAACTTCTTAGCAAACATTCAGGTGAACAGTGATCTATTGAAAAAGTCTTCAAAATAACATTCAGTATCACTTGCTCCTGCATAACAATATTCTTGTGATAAGTATTAGACTAGAAAGAGAAAATATTGGACTCAGGTTGTGTATTTTTTACCTTCTTCTCATGTGATTTCAAAAAAATTATTTCTGAGGGCATATTAATGAATGTCCCAACACCTTTAAAGAATGAAAGAGGAAGTTGCTGTTTTGTTCTGGTCAGTAGAGCACCGCTCTATTTTATACAAAATGAAGTCGTATATAATACCTTTTTTTTCCATTGCTTGGGATCTGGACCAGTGAAGGACTTTCATTAACTTAAATAAATATTATATCATGGCTTTAAGATTACAGACCATTAAAAAGGCTGAGTATCCAAACAGTTTCTGCTTAGAAAATAAGTGCTCACTTTTTGGCATGAGGTTTCATTCTCTCAGGTCAATTATTTTTTTTCCTAGAGTAATTCTTGAAAAAATGTATTATTATTTGATTGCAGAACAAGTATTAAAAAGTTTTAAATATAAATAGTTACCATTTTTAATTCTTTCCCTGTGCTGATGAATGTAAGAATTCCTTCCTAAAACCACTTTGAAACACGTGTCTGCCATATATTTATTAGGTTAATATTAACCGGATTAATTTATACATTTAAAATTTCATTATGGTAATCTTTAATTTGTACCAGTTTAATTCTTTCCAAATCCAGTTACTGTTAGAGTTGGACACTTACTATGCATCTACATTTTGTCTCTGTGACTGTGAAAATATTTTTTGGCTTCCAAGTGCTGTGGGATATTCCTGATGAATGTATTCTATGAAGCTGCTTTGGCTTTTTTCAACTGTATCAGCAATCTAGTAAGGACTATTGTAGCTGTTCATATATCTTACTCTAGGTGTTACTACAGGTCTTTTCCATGTCATGCTGTTTCAACTTGTGTATTTGCCTACTGTATTAATTTAACATACTGTACAAATAAGATGGATAAAATTAACCAAAAAGGAGTTAAACCTAACAATTACATCTGTGACTGTCTCTGATTTCTAAAAATATTATTCTGTGGCATTGTATGGATTGCCTAATTCACTGCTCTTGTACTATCTTGAGTTCCACAGAGGGACAGTAAATCAACCTGGGCAGTTATGAGGAAAATTCTCACTAGAAATGGAATTACTGGATTATTTGCTGGTAAGTTTTTTCCTATCTCTAAAAAAAGAATCAGACTAGAGAGTTCTTAATTATAGATGTTAACATGCATAAATTATATATTTCCATTTCTGTGAACACTGTCAGTTATGCAATAGTTTGCATATATAAAGCAACAAACATGCAGACTTTGGCCTCTCCAGGGATTTTCTTGGTAGAGTACCATGGAATAAAGCCCTGGAGAGAAGAGAGGCCCAAGAAAGCTGGTTAATATTCAAGAATCACCTCCTCCAGGCTCAGGAACAATGTATCCCAGCAACGAGAAAGTCAGGTGAAAACTCCAGGAGGCCTGTATAGAGGAAGAAGGAGCTCCTGGACAAACTCAGACACAGTAAGGAAGCCAGCAGAGGGTGGAAGCAAGGACAGGTAACCTGTCACACAGAAATGGTCCAAGCAGAGAGGGATCAGGTTAGGAAAGAAATCTGGCCAGGGATGTCAAGGGCAACAAGAAAAGCTTCTGTAGGTATTTTGGTGATCAGAGGAAGACGAGGGAAAATATTGGCCCTCTCCTGCATGACTCTGGCAGCCTGAGGCGGAAATGACAAGATACTGAGATTAAAATGATACTGAGATAAAATCCTATTGTAGTTCATACTTAAATGACCATTTGCAAGACATTCCAAATCCAGGATACTTACCAGTTTTAACCACACTGCACTGGTTCAGTGGGGGCCCTCGTGTGAATGGCTGCACAGTTGGTTAAGCCTTGCAAGACTTGTGTTTGCTGAAAGAGATCAAACTGCTTTACTCGCTGGACAGTGATGGCATAGCTGGGTAACAGGATTTTCATATTTCAGAGCACTGATGCTAACACAATGCAAGACACCATGAAGTATCAATATTACTGATGCTGAATTCAGTTAATAGATCAGAACACTACACTTAGGTCTTGACACATGGGTAGCAGAGTTTAGAGATACTCTTGATCAGCCACTAGTTTGGTTCAGTTGGCCATACATAGCTGAGATGACTGGAGTTAGTCTGCCTGGCTTCTTGCTGCTGTTCCAAAGCAACACAAGTTCTCCACAGGTCATGTGTCATCTGCACTGGGTCTGCAGACGTCTTTGCATTTCAAGTGGAAGTAGAGGGCTGCCTGTGTGTGGACAAGGGGATTCAGCCTTATTTCCTGTAGTGGTTTGAGTTCGCCAATCTAATTTAAGTGCAGTGTCAGCCCATGACATTTCCCTTCCTCTAAACTGAATCACTTTCTAACCTCCACTGACAAGATCACAGTTGACTGTAATGGGAGACATTTAACACTTAAATTCTATCATTTATACATGTGACCAGGGTCCTTCATTTTAGTAGAGGCCACCTCTTGTGTGCTGGAGCACAGGAGCCCTGCAGGAACAGGTGCTCCAGCTGCATGAAGTCAGAAGGGGCAGAGACACAATGGACTTGAAGCAGGCAGACCACACAAGATGGCAGAGGTGCGGGCATAAGGTTATTACACTGGTAATACCTACAGCCAGTAAATTCAGTATTCTGAGGAATGTGGGCAGGTAGGCTCCCAGTTCTAAACTGATACACTATGGTATCGATGTATTGTGATCAACACATTGTACTGCAGCACCTGGGTCTGAAAACAAATAATAGTGCATACTTCCCTTTCTCTTCTGGGCAGGTATTACTCCACGGCTGTTTAAAGTTGCTCCTGCTTGTGCCATAATGATCAGCACATATGAATATGGAAAGTCTTTCTTTTCTCATTTAAATGAAAAAACGAATCAACGTCCTTAATTCTCCTTCATCCAATTGTATGAAGTCAAAGCATATGATGGAAGTTGTGCCAAATTTAAATCTGTGAAGATGTTTTTTAGAATTCCCAGTGAATTTCTACCATTACATTTGGTAACTAAATAAAGCTTCATTTTTAACTGTTTCTTTTTATTAAGACTAAGAAAATACACACAACCCTTAAACTATCATTGAAGATTTTATGATTTCTCTTGCAGCTGGAGAGAAAAAAGGAAGGAAGAGCAAAAGAAAAAAGAAAGGAGGAGAGGAAAAAAAAATTGAGGCTGGACATAGCAATGAAGAATAATGACTTCCACTGTGTTAAATTTTCAGTCATGATTAAATATTTTAGTTGTGTTTTAAAATGATGTTTAAAAATGTTTTGGGTTTCTAATTGTACGATATATTTATTTCTCAGTAAGGAGGTTGATACAGAGTGAATTCCATAAATACTTATTTATTCTTGCTGCTTGATATATGTTTCATTCTGTACATGTTTGTTATTTGCAGCTCTGTATTTTGTGTAAGTGCATATTATAAAAGCTTCTCAGGTTTATTTTAAATTTAAAAAATCTTTCTGTCAAACTGGAAAAATACTTATGCTCATTAGACACTGAGAGAGCATGGTGAATACACTGACAGGGGCAGCAGGGGCTTTTTGTTTAAGGTAATACTCAAAGAAATTAAAGCAGACCTGGGCCTTGAAGCCAAAGGCCCATACAGTGCTCTGCAGGAACGCTCCCTTGCATGTTTCTGGGAGGTGCAAGTTGTCACTGTCACCACGCTCCAAGGCAGGGCCAGGCCATGCACACTTTGTGTGGGGTCACCTGTTGTGGAAGGCCAAGTTTGCTGGCATAAGGAGAGGTGGTTCCATGCCAGTTTGACTCAGCCCTGTGTCCCTCTGAAGGGAAGAGCATGTTCAGGTTGCTGCCATAGGCACAGCCACCCTCTGCCCCAGTGTGCTGCACTCCTGCTAGGAACAGCTGCAGCACTGCACTTGCCTGGAGGCAGTCAAATTATTAAATCAGAGCTGCCTCTGTATATTTAAATTATTTTTTAACTACCCTCGCCACCTCCCTCCTTTCATGCATTTTCAATGCAGTTGTTGAATTCTACTTTTTTGTGTATTTTAATGAGGGGTGTGCTGATACAGAAACAACTCAGTAGTCAGATCATTAAGACACTGACAGTTGGGCGTGCTTTACCCAAGAAATGGAGTTCAGTCCATGGTGAAAATTCCCCACGCACTGAAAAATGCTCTACTTGTAAAGACATTAGGTACCACATTAGGTACCATGGTGCTGGCAAGAGGTGCTGCCGGAGGAAATACTTAACACCGTTCTTCCACTGTGACTTTTGAACATAAATACACAAAATAAGGCCTAAGAGAAAATAGTAGCAGCAGATATTAGATGACACTGAGTGCTATAGAGCAAGAAAACCAGTCTCCCCCTTGTGCAAGAAAAGTATTTGCTATAAACTCAGTAATACTGTAATTTACTGAATGGTCTTACATTATCCTGTGTGATTAAAACAGAGACAACAACTTGTAACTAGTGATGATACAAAATTTTTAATTTACATGCAACATTTATGGAACATCAAGGCAACAAAACATACAGTTTTGGCGGTTTAAAATTCTTTTTTAAAAAATGGTTAATGTTTACAACTGAGAAAGACGCACATAACTGATTGCCCATGCACAAAATGACACCCAGAAACACGTGTCAGACTACATAAAAGACTTCAGCTAAACGACACATGTAGCTCTAAGAAAAGAGCCATCAGTGAACATGACTGAAGATCATGATTACTGCCCCCTCCAAGATGATGTGGTGTGAGAAATGTTTAACAGCAAACAAGACCAATTAAATCACTGTACATTGATGCAGAATGTTAACCTGTGGAATCTGGATTCCCTTGTTTTATTTGTAGAAAAAATGCATCTCTAGTTTACAAATTTATATTTAATAATGTTACTCAAGAAACAGGTGCTTAATGTAATAACAAAAAAAAGTTCCATGAAGTAATGGACATTCTGAAGGGGTATGAAAGGATTTAATAGTCAGAGTTTATTACAGAGAAATTAACTGTGTGGGTATATGAGGGCTTGAAAGACCTGGTGGTTTTGTTAAACTGCTTTAAAATTCTGCATTAAAATAGCATCAGTGGTTGTGTACCCTGCCATGGATGTAGTGACCTCCAGCAGCATGGACTAGAGAGCTGAGATGGATTCTTATCCTCCAGCTAAATCCAACAGTGCCTTGAGTTCCAGAAATGCATAGCCTTATACTTACAAAGACTAAATATTTCTCGTAGTTTCAGTAAAGGTAAGAATGAATCCTCTTTCTGTCAAGCCCACCCTATGATGACCAGTTTAAAGTGGTAGTGCCAAGGTACCATCACAAGAGGCAAATCAACTAAACCTGTACAGTGTAGTGACATACTGTAAACACCTAGGAGTAAGCAATAATTAAAAATCTGTCTTGTATTGCAGCTACTCATGTAAACAATTTATGAAACTTCTTTGGCACAAAAAAGCATTTTCCCTAGCGCTTATAAATACAACATACTTACATGCATTTCACTTTTGTTTAAAAAGTTACTAATCATACTGATAAGCATTACCTTGATTAGCAAAATCCATAGATAAAGGATCCATTGTATCTTACAAAGAATTAAGAATATAGTTTGCAATTCAAAAATTATTTTGCAAACTTTGAAACTGTAGGGTAATCTGGAAAGTTAGTTACATTTAAAAAAAAGTCTCCCCTTCTTTTTTTCCTCCTATCAGTAATTTAAATCAATGGCAAGTAATTTGAGAAAACTGACTTAAAGAAGTTTTGCTGTATTACCTAAGCAAGAAAAATACCTACTGCACTTCTACAGGGATGAGAAAAGTCTTTTAACGCACAAATACAGTCATTACATTGTTTCCCCTTTTTCACTCTCCTTGGAATCTTGCCAATAAAACACAGAATCCAAACTTCACAAGATGCTTACCCCCATCATCCGTAGCCCCCATCTTTTCAGCAAGAAACTTCTTGTATAATGTTAGATTAGCTGTAACCCAGGCCACTTAAAAGCATTTAGCGAGTTTGCTCACCATTTACAAATTGCTATGTATGCTTGATTTATGTGATCATCAAGTCACATTTGTTATTCACATGCAATTTCAAGAGTTTGTGTTTCAGTGTGATTCTTCATTGTGAGTGGGACATCTCGTAAGTGCCATGACGTTAACAGGAATGCAAAACCTAATGCTGAGTCAACTTGAGAAAAGCTGTTGATAGGTTAAATAAGCTATTTGAGGTCCTACGCAACATACACAGATGAAAAGCTGGATTTTTAGGTATTTATTTGCCTACAAAGCCTGGTGTTAAGGATTCCCTGTCAGTTCTGCAGGAGTTGATAAATATTTAAAGCACTGCAGAGTACAGTGGCTAGAGCAGGTCCAGGGTAGTGTAAGGAGAAACAAAGCCAATGGCATTAAAGTATGGGACTGATTTCCAACTGTTTCATTTTAAAAACTAGTCATAAACATCTGATTATACATTCTGTACCTGACCAAGAGATTTAAATAATTCCAGACTAAAACAGAAAATCTGAAAAGTCCTCTAGGGGAAAGAAAAAGCAAATTAAAACCAAACAAATTTGTGAATTATAAAGGTAACCATGAAAAGAAAAAAACAAAGCAGCCTATTTTTTAACTCAGAACTAGCAGTCTTCACGGCAAGTCATTTTCTGGAACATAAACCAAATGCATACAACAGGAAGCTCTTCCTTCTTGTGTGCATCTCAAGATGGTGTTAAGCCTGGACTTGTCATCTCTGTTGTGGGACTTGCAAGGTATTCACTTGATTTCAGACTTGTGAGAGACTTGTAGCTTGCTACTGATGTAAGAGAGCCACAAAGACCAAGCAATGATGGAGTGTCTTCCTTTCCTGTTAAGAAAAATGAGAATTAAGCTAATAATTTTTGCAGCACAAGATTAGTTGACCACAAAAATTGAGAGAACAGAAAAAGCTGTTTAATCTACACTACAATGAATTCCATAGTATGCTTCAGCACAGGCATGTTTCATAAATGCAATTGGGATGACACTACTTACACCACACCTTCCCTATCCAGGTGGTACAGAGATCCCTACCCATGCTTTACAGGCTGGGCTGAAATCAGTCTTGAATGAAATTAGATTTTAATACTGCTTACAATTAAAAAAAAAAAAAATCAAAATTTTTCACCCTTGATATTTAAAATAAAAAGAAATTTTAGCAGTTATGTAATACTAAGGTTTCTTATTGGCAAATCTATTTAAAGCTTAGATATGATGAGGTACAAAAAATATTCTTTTATAAGAATTTATATTCTGTACGCAGAATACTACTATTTCACAAATCTTCCAACATTTTCCTGCTTTTCAGAATTGCCCACAAGATGGAGCAGCTAAGCTTTGGTAAGCATACAGGTGTGAAAGGGGGAGTGTGCATGTATTACATTTATATAGACAGTTCATACCATGTTCCTATCTCTATTTTAATGGAAACACTGTCAGGCTGCATCTCCACAGATAAATGTGAAATGCAAGATGTAAGAATGACAGTGGTAGCTGCAAATCCAGTGCCTTTAATCATTCTTTTAAAACCAAAGAAAAGAAACATAAGGAGTTTGTTATAGCAGAAAGATGTCAGAAGATCCTCCTTGTAGTGGTCCTGACTCGTGCTGTGGTGGAGAAGGAAGAGATGTACAACATATTTGAAGCTTAACTTTAAATACAGAGGAGTGTGGTGGGTATCTTCCTAAATCCAAACTTATTTGAAGCAGAGTCCTTAGGGAAACTGAAACACTTTGCGTAACAGTGAAAAATATGTTTTTCAGTGCATATTTTCTTCACACTAAAAATTTGTCTCACAGGGACTGAAGTTCAGCGGTATGAAGAACTGAAGGAAGACATTAGACTGGCTCTGTACCTTCATTCAACAAGTTAATTCCATCTTGCTTCCCATCTTGTGAGTGACCTGGATCCAGAGAGGATTGAGAAAGACTAACGTCTGCTGAAAGCTGGTCCAGACTTTGAAAACTTTTCCTGCAAAGCAAGTAATATTTGATAGCAACACATTTAAAGATCTAATTAGGTATCTTTAACTCTCCTTAAAAAGTTTTCTAAAAAACCTATGCAGTTAATCTTTCTTCTCTGAAACACTATTTTTGTTTATTTCCTGAGCCAGTTCTTTCCTAAAGCAATGATTTACTTTTCTGCCCTTTTTAAAAAAAATAATCCAAAGGAAGAAAATTTTTATGGTAAGCAAGAGAAATGGATTTTAGCTACCAGCTGATGATCATATAGTGTAACAAGTGACCCCAACAGGATATGTTCCAAAGTATGCTGAGGGAAATACGTCATTTTCAGTTTCCTTGTTCCTCTAAGGAGGAATCAAAATAAATATTAAACTTACTCATCCCATTGTTGATTGTGCTTTCTATAGAGTAGAGTGTCCAAGGCAACAGCATTGACATCCAGAGCTCCTGGGGAAGGCCACTGATTGGTGAGGTGAGTAGTTAATTCTTGTCTTGATCTCAAGTCATTATTCTTTAGCACAGTTCTGTGAATTAAAAAAAAAGTCTATTGAATACAATTCCTTAAGATAAAGGAAAACCAGGACCTAGATGATCATAGAATCATCATGGTTGGAAGAAACCTTCAAGATCATCCAGTCCAACTATTACCCAGCACTGCCACTGTAACCCCTAAACCACATCACCCAGAGCCAGACTCAGATGCCTCTTAAACACCTCCAGGAATGGTGACTCCACCATCTCCCAGGGCAAGCTATTCCAACACCTGACCACCCAATCAGTGAAAAAAATTTTCTAATATCTAATCTGAATCTCCCCTGTCTCATCTTAAGGCCGTTTCTTTGGGTCCTGTCACTGCAGGCACAGCAGAAGAGACCAACCCCCACTCACTACAAATTCCTTTCAGGTACTTGTAGAGAGTGATGAGGTCCCTGCAACCACCTGGCAACCAGCATCCCTAAGTCCCTTTCTGGAGCCAAACAGCTCTCAAGCCTCTCGTCCCCCAGCCTGTAGCACTGCAGGGGGTTGTTGTGACCTAAGGGCAGGACCTGGCACTTTACCTTCTTGAACCTCATGCAGTTGTCTGCAGCCCATTGATCAAGTCTGTCCAGATCTCTCTGCAGAGCCTTCCAACCCTTCAGCAGATCGACACTCCCACCCAAGTTAGTGTCATCTGCAAATTTACTGAGGGTGATCTCAATTTCCACCTCCAGATCATCAATAAAGATGTTAAACAGGACTGACCCCAAAACCAAGCCTAGGGGAACACCACTAGTGACCATCCAGATGTTCTGCTTCAAGGGACAGACTGCAATTTTCACAAAGCATCTGTTTGTTTTTCCTAGGGGAAACCACTTAGAAACACATTGAGACATATTTAGGAACAAAAAAAAGGTTGACATTTGAATCCTTCTACAAAAGCAATACAGAAAAGCAACTGCATTTAAAAGGTTCTTTCTGTCAGCATAACGGTAATTAACAGGCCAGCTATTTTGCAAGTCCACTATGGGAATGTGATGTGCTTCCCTCACCACCAACTTTTTTTGCAGTTTGAACACCCTCTCATCCCCCTTTCAATACTTTTCCAGAATAAACTAAAAACCAGACATGTTAATTCCACTGTATGCTTTCAGGCAAAATATAACACATAGTTATTCTGTTTTCTATCACCTTACAGTTTCTAGTAACTTCTGTCTACAACTGATACAAAAAGTGTAAACTGAATACCTTAAATGCTCAAATTAGTTTTGCCTCATATTCCCATATTCATATTCTGATATGAAGCAAACCAGTTTTCTAAAATTCTGGAAATGAGGAAGCTAATATGCCAGTATTGGAAATCACCTGCCAAAAGTCATACAGAAATAAGGAAAGTACATGGTTCTTCAGATTCCAAGACCAGCCTTTCTCCAACCAATAGGACAAGGCAACCTTCAATCTGCCCTTATACTGCTGTAGAATAACTAGAAATAAAAGCATTTTGTAACTGGATTTTGTAAGTCCTTCAATCCACAAAACACTAGACAATAGTAAAATGCTGCTCTACAGCAAGTTTGACTATCTCTGGCCTGAAGCAAAAAGCTAATTTACTCATCTCCATACCAAATGTACTCAGAAGTTCAAAGCCAAATGCCATGTTGCTATCCGAAATGCCAAACTGCACAAAATTAAATAACTATTCATGGCACACATAAATTTATATGAATTTTCCAATAACACTGTCAACAGGTCTATTTTTACAATACAACTTGGTTACAACTTCAAATTCTGGTGGTATTTGAACTGTTTAGACAGGAACCTCTGTAAGGGCACATAACAGTGCCCAAAGAGCCAAAATTTCCCGCAAAGCAAAGTAAGACAGTAGCAAGCTCAGTAAGGAATTTTTAGCAGCTGAGTTTGACAGAAGAGACAGATTCAGAGTTTTATTGCATGAGAAGGCGATGAAGCACCACCATGATTAAAACTAGCTTCAAGAAACTTCTCTCAAGATGACTAATTCCCTCGGTATTCACATAAGTAAACAATCAACTTTTCTACCCAGGGATCCACTCCCTCACCTTCCTCTCTAAGAGGTCTACAGGAATAACCACTTTGCTAACCCAAAGCTCCCAATAATTTCAAATATCTTGCATGGTATTCACTTCTCCATGTAATAACCCTAATCCCGTGGGAACATCGAGCAGTACACAGGGCTGTTGCAGGTTTGTTGATTTAAGGAAGCTGAAACAGTGAGATAGCAAGTTCTTACGAGGTTTGCCAGGTACATTACATCACCTCCTTATTCAAAAGGACATCTTGAATGTTTTCACAGAAGTTTCCTAACAGGACACAGTTTATATTATATGAGCAACCATGACCACAGTGCCTAAATGCAAATTCAGACATGTATCACATACATGTAAATTTCCATTTGGACAACCCCTGTACGCTATCACAGATGCACATCTACAGACAAGTTGTTAATAGTGGATTTGTTGCATTTGACATAGGTTTCTATATTGAATATATCTAATATTTCTATATTCTATATTCTGCAAACCTTTACACCCTACTAACCTGAAATTTCACCCTTTCTGGGTGAACAAAGAAATTCTGAAGCAAAGACTCACAAACTTTTCCAGGAATTTTAACATAACATTTAAAGATAGTTTCACTTAAACACTTAAACCACTCCCCCATGCTCAGGAAGAAAACCAGGCATCAAGTAGGATACAGAACTAAATATTCCCCTCTTAAAACTTTTTTTTATTTTGAATCTTTAAAAATAAGTCAAAAGAGATTTGAAGTTATAAAATCAGTCCAAGCACGGTATCAAATATATATAAAATAGTAGTACAGACGATAGAAAGTTAGACAAAATATTCACACCAGATGCTATTAGTTACACCTATTTTATCAGCTTTTATTTAGCTCTTTGCTCTTTTGCAGACATTTTTCAAGTATCGTAAGATTCCACTGCAGCAGAGAGCCATTATAAAGGCATTGCCTGCAGACAGCAACTCTCTCAATATGCAAAAACTGGTACTGCCTTCGTTTAACCAGATTTATTTGAAGAGTCAAAGTATTAAACTGCACAGAAACATAGAACCACTTAGGTTGGAAAAGACCTTTAAGATCATTGAGTCCAACCATAAACCCACCACTGCCAAGTCCACCAGTAAACCATGTCCCTAAGCGCCGTGTCGACACAGCACACAGAATCCTCACACTCTTAAATCACCATGAGGAAAGATGATCCTGCTACAAATATTCAAAAACAGGAAAAGAGGTGGATGCAAAAGCATTTACCGTAGAAAAAGTTAAAAAGGAAGAAAATATGATCAAGTCTTAATGAAAAAAGCAAATACAAATTTCAAAACTCAATGTGAAAAAAAGCTGTGCAAGACTATCCAATGCTGTCCTGCTCTTGTTCAGACAACAGAAACACTTTCTAGAGGTTAAGAGTTCTCAAAGGACAACAACTTACTTTATTCAAGGCATATTGAATTTCTACAGTAGTGCTCTTGTTCCCCAGAATGCAAACACTGTAACCAGGCTGGCCAGCTCTGAGCAGAGGTGCTGCAGGGTTTGAAGCAGGACTTTTCCTCATCACCAGGACTGCAACGAGTATGTCATTCTACTTTTAAATAAAGTTCAGTAAAATATGGTTCTGTTGGTTTTGTAGCTGTGAGGATTTAAGGATGATGCAAGATAAGGTTTGTAGACAGTATGTTAAGCCATTTAATATGGGAGTAAAAGCAAGGACACTCCAGAAAGAAAAGAGGCTAAGTAAGAGAGACAATAGGATTTACTACAGAAAGAAGTTAAAACCGAAGGAAATACTATTAAATCTGAGTGAAAACAAGCATATACACCAAGCTGTTTAATCATTTTCTTCAGTCTGGAAAAGAAGATAAAAACAGTGGCTAGAGGTAATAATCTCAGGAAGGCAGTTGGTACATGGAGAATACAATGGATCTTAATAGGAGGTTGTATGGCTGTTTTTTGAATGAAAGACAGGCAGTGTGTGAGATATGGCTGAACAGGGTATCCTGGACAGTGGGACTGCAGAGTGCAGAAGGTCTTGTGCAGTGTAGGAAGAATTATGTAAGAACTTATTATGAGAGCAGGGGGGTTAAACCCATTTATGGTACATTCTCTAATACAGGCATGAAAAAAGTCTTGATTGTCTGAGCGCCTGTGAACTTCCCCTCTCTCATCCAACTAACTGGTATCTTCTGTGTCTACAATTATTTCCATCTCTTTACAATCACGTTGGCAAAAAGTAGCAGTAGCTGTTTTATAATCTGCAGAAAGAAAACAGTTGTACCCTTAGCAGTCCTCACCCCAACCAATACTTTTGTAAGATAACTTTATATAGGGTTTCAGCTTCTGCAAACATTATAAAAATAAAGAAATAGTGAAGAGATAGGCAGAGAAAGAACACTCAACAACAACCAAAACATCAGTCTATTACCAACATTATTCTCAAACTGAATCCATAAAACAGCATTGTACCAGCTACTAGAAAATTAACTCTATCCCAGCTGAAACCAGGGCATTTATTTTAAAACTACCAAATACCCTTTGAACTACTTCACAGCATAGATTTTTTCCATAATGCATATATATAAGGGAAGTATAATATACACAGACTTGCCATGTTGTCCTAGGATAACACTTATGACACTTAAATTGTGGTAGGATTTTTTTAATATCTGAAAAACTGAAAAACTCCACACAAATTGAAAATACTACTGCAAGTAATAATTTGTTTGGCAAAACAATCAGCAAAAGAGATGCGAACATCTTAATACTAAAGTACATCATTAAAAACTAACAAATATTTGCCTTACATTTATATTTTTTGTTCTCTATACCAAAAACTACTATTAAAATTGGACTCCTCTTCAAAAACAAGACAACCTGTTCAGTAAAAACATCCTGCTAATGAATTCCTGCCTATTACAAAAGATTACTGATGAGTCATAAACTATTCAATACTAACATACTCCCAGGTTGGAAGTAAGCGTCTGCAGATACATAGGCTCCCTCCAGGCCTGTAAATTTACTTACTTTTATTCAAGAATAACAGAAGTAGCCAGAGCATTCATCAGGTTTACATAACTATTCCCCGAAATATCTCTGCATGCTTTTGACTTTCAGTTCTTTAACTGTGTATTTAAGAAGCTGGGAAATGTCAGATTCATGAAGTTTGCCAATAAACATCCTTCTCCTCTACTGTTCACTGGCCCTTTGTCAGGTACTCTCCAGAATATTTACTTGCAGATTTCCTCAACTTTTATCATTTTGAGCTGTTTATTTAATGATTTATTATTTTGAGAGCATTAAGCACATGCCGGATATATTTTTGTAAGGTACACACACAAAAATGAAATGCAATTGACAAATTACTGCCCATTTCCATCCCTGCTGCCTTTCAGTTCTGGCACAATCATGCCAGTGTGAAATTGGCACTGTGAAATTGAAGCATCAAAATTAGCTATTTAAATTTTTTTTTTTACTAAGCTTTTTTTTTGCTGTTGTTTTGTTCATTTGTGTTTATGTTTTTTTAAATTTAATTCCTAAGGTAACCCCACAAACACTTCTGTTTGCAGTAGCATTGCTTTTGGCAGCTCAGCTGCCTCTCACAAGATTAAGAAATTACTGCTTTGAATTAATACATCTAAGACTTCTGCATCTTGAAAATGTGACCTGACTTAATAGTGAGAGAGAGGGACAAAAGACAACCTGTACATGGGGCTCTGCATGCACAAATTATATAAAACAGTGATTATAGCTGGTCACTTACTATACTATAACTACACATTACCTTTGGGAATTTAAAAATAAATAAGTAAATAAAATGTAATCTCAAGTTTAGTCCAGGCTAATATAGAAAAGCCTTTCCTGGGTAACCACATAAAATTTCTGGTCTCATTTCAGCTATATGGGATTTCCAGTTTTCCTTGGATCAAATGCAGATTCATTGGAAGCCTATTCCAAAAGTTCCATTTACACAGTTATTTTCATTTAATAAAACAAAAGTCAGTTCTGTTTCCAATTATACCTATAAAAAACCAGTCATTTCTTACCTGCAAGTTTAATTTCTCCAAATCCAGAAAATGCCAGTCCAGTTGGCAATTTGCCCTCCTACCAGCAGATGAAGACAGGAAATAAACCAAACAGACTAATTCCCTAAGAAAGGGAATTACATCAGATGAGTGTTCCAGTTCAAGAACTACCTGAGTAGTGAAAAGTAAAAATGAAAATAAAAGCTTAAAAAAAAAATAAAAACATTCGAGTAAGAACAAGCTTTAAAAACCTTTACTTAGGACAGGAAATATGGAATGCAAACTCAAATTGATAGCATACATGAATATAACTAAAATCTGTAAAAGCGACTCCAAAATAAAAAGGGAGCTCCGAAGCTGTCAGTACCGTAGCACAGCAGTGAGCTGTCTGGACTGGTATGTCATTGGACTTTGAGAAATTAGATCAGCAGGTATGAAAACGAGTTACTTACCAGTACATTTTGATGCTGCAATATAGCATCTCTCTCAGATTTGTGCCCTGTGCATTGACACACTATTCCCCAAACTAGATGCCAGATCAGTTAGATCCCAGCAGACTTTCTAAATGCAGTTGCTGCAGTGAAAAAAAAAAGCAGGAATGTCCTACTGCAACACATTTTCTTACTTTGACTGACCAACAGATCTTCGTGTGTCACAGCAATGGCACTACTCGTGCCACAGAACAGATACCCTTGAAGCTTCTTCAGCATTTGTTTAATCCTCCTTTATTGTCTCTTAGGGAGATCTTGAACTATATCCTAACAAAATTAGTTATCAATTTTATACAGCCTTCGATTTTCTTGACCTTTGGATAACTCGATGAAGTTTATACTGTCAGAAATACCAGCAGCTGGGCTCCTGAGTTCTAGTCTAACTGCAGTGGAGACTTTCTTTCTTTCTGAACACAGACATCCAGAATGGATCAAAACATACCATAATATGTTAACTTTGCATATGCTCACTAAAATAGCACTGCAGCGTGTGACTGACACTCTTCATGTCCATGGACAAATAACCAGGCCTGATTCTCTGGAGGAGGGTAACATGCACAACACAACCAGTTTTCCCAGATAGTAGGTCTTGACAGAAAACAAGAATACTGAACTTGATCAGCAACCAAACTACTGAAAAAGTAAAGAGCAGATTTAAAGTCAATTCTTCAACTATCAGATCATCTCAGCTGGGAAATGGAGGCCTCTTTTTTTTGACAGATTGTCTAATTTGCCTTCTGTAAATATCCTCTCAAACTCAGTTTGTCATTTAAAGATTCTTTTTCCCTTATGTCAGTGATGTAAATACAAAATATCTGTTTATAGCTGAATTCCTTTCAAAAAAACATTTCTACAAGGGTGTGGGGAAAAAGAAATAAATCAAGATCTTCCTTCTTAACAGATCAGGAAAACTGGTATTCTCAATAACCCGTTTTGCCATTTTAACATGATTCCTTTGAATTCAGTAAAAACAAGGGAAACAACTCCAAAATGGTTGAGTAACTTTGGGTTGACTGAACGACCACTTTTTCTTTAAAATTCCACTATCATATTAAGCCAGCAAGAGTTTCAGGAGAGATATCTAACAGGGTAATTGAAAGATTAATCTTCTATATACATAGACAAGTATTTGCCAAAACTAGCATATAAGCTCTTTCAGAATGCCATGGTTTTAACTGCAAACAAAAAAAGTAGAATATTAGCAGCAAGCCTTGAGTAATATAAGTCCTTCTTGGCAGGTGAATGTGAATTATTAGAGCTGCCAAACTATGTAAACAGTAAGGCAGAGCTTCAAAATCTTAGAAATTGCAGAATAAAAAAAGAGGAGGGCACAAGTCTGATCCAAGGGCAAAGGGGTAAAAAAAAAAAAAAATCTCAAACAAAAATCCACAATCAGAGAGTAACAGTAGAAATGGAGACATGGGAAGGGGTAAACGGTGGCAAATAAAAATCTTTGCCAATGTAATTTGAGTTATAATTTGGATAACATAATGAAAAATTACAGTGTTAAGTGGTTGTATAAGAACATCTTGATGACCAACAGAAAAACACCTGTCTATACCTCAACCACTCGCTAGCCAAAACAGGATGGCAGCTAATAAAAGCTTCTTGCTCAGGAATCAGGTAGCACACTGACTGCATTTTCTTGGTTATAACTTCAGACATTTCACTTTATCTATTTAAAGCCTTTCTGGAACTCGTTTAAACTGTGTTTTATTTTAACAAAATATTGAAGAAACACAAGACACAAAGTTAAAATTGGAAAAACAAGTCATAACCTAAATTTACAAATATCATCCATAATTTAAAAAAACCTCAAACATTTTTGCAATCATGTGTGTATGCACGCTGATTTGTAACTCACCCTTCTTTTGGACAAACTATTTGTATTTTAGAGAAACTTATGATTTTGTTTTGAAAGTATAAAAAGCATTTGCTAATCTTTTTTTGCTAGATGAAACTTAATTCCTGATCTGATTTATTTAAACTAATAAACCTAGTAAAATAAATCTGAAGTTTAGAATAATTTAAATATCAATTTCTTTTGTCTGAAGAACTGCAGAGATATTCCTTCAGTATATCAATGATAAAGTAATATGTCTGCAAATACAGAACAAGACTCTCCTCCCCATTCTAACTTGGCACTGTTCTTCCACCCTTTAAAAAATGGTGATTTTTTTACTATTTGTCATTTAAAGCCCATTTAGTTTGGTACTGAACTTCATGTAACTTGCATTAAATATATTAGAAATTAACTTTTGCTCAACTTTTCTCATTTATGTATGTAAGCAATATGAAAGACTTGCTTTTCCCATCAGTATCTTCTGGAATACGGAAGCAAATGTACAGTAAATAAGTATGAAGGTTAAGAAATGAAGCACAAAACCCTGTGACTCTCAGAAGTCAATGGTAATGCAAGGTTATTTATCTAAACAGATAAAGCACAAAGAGATCCAATTCAGGCTCTGTGATCACAATCCAGCAGTTAATGATTATGCACCACGATTAACTTACCAATTTTTACCTGTTTTTTTCTAATCTCTCCATTTGCAGCATCAAGTTATTCAAACTCTTTTATGCAAACAAAGCCTTAGGTTCACCTGAGGTTCCAGACACGAGATAATCCTCTTTGTGGAATTAGAAGAGGAAGACACTGATGTTTGCTGTATTACTATGCCCAAGCAAGTATTCTTTTTCTGCCATAGTTCAGGTGTATTAACGGAGGAAGAAACTCATAATCCACACAATATTCTTTCCTACTGTGAATACACATCATTTGCAACTGCATTGTACTGAGGCCTTCAGAGGCTCAATACTTGTCATTATTATTATTTCAGAAAGCCTTACTTTTCTGCGTTCCCAATCTTCTAATTCTACATTGGACAAACATTCTGGAATTTGGAATGCATGAAGTGCTAATGTCTAAGTAACTTATTTAAAGCTTTCTTGCTTGCTACTTCTATGCAATGCCTTTATCCATAGAAGTGAAGCTATGGGAGCAGAGAGAAAAGATGCCACTATAAAAACAGATTTTAGTATTACACATTAGAGACCCCTAGAGGGGGACGCGCTGTCATGCTAATGTCATCATTTATTTTAAAATAAACTTTTTAACCTCCCTTTTTAACAGTTCTGAATGAGATAGTAGAATATGAGGGTTTAAAAATAAATGCCTCCCTATCTACTGCATCTTGTAGAGTAAGCCTTTTCCTTCAGGCTGCTATCAACCCAGAAACTTTTGGCTTCCTCTTGTGCAATAAACCCACGAGGATTCCAAGAATAGAATCATCATGTAGGAGGCTTGATTGCAAATTGTTTAATTCTGCATAGTTCTGTACCTTGCCCTGTGTTCCTCTCTGAATTGCAGGAGTCTCTCTGTCTATGTCCTACGCCCAGCTGAACTTTTCCTAGTTATATTTGCAAAAAAGGAAACACCCATGTCTTCTTGGGTTTCCACCTCACTAAAAACAGAACTTCCCTTCTTGCTGTCAACTCACACCCTTGTAAAACAGAATGGCATTACAATATTGCAGCAAACTTGAAAAGAAAAAATTACACGAAAACAAAATTCAAAAGCCTGCCTAAACAAAAGTTTTAACATCTCTCTGAATATGTAATATTTTTTCTATGCTGTTAAAAATAACCCCAAAAAAACCACAAACAGACAAGTTGAAAAAAGAAGGACCTGAAAATGAACCAGACTGCAATACTAAGGATTTCAAACTGCTGCTCAAACTTGAGGGAGAAGCCGAGGACAGACAGGAAGCATTACAAATAAAAGCATGGTTAATCTGAATTAGGATTTGATAGCAGGATCCATGAAAGCTTTAAAAGGAAAGGATTACCATTCTCAGTTTTCATATTCTAGGAAAGAAATTTGCCAAGATCAAAGATTAAATTTTAATCTTCAACTTCCTTTCAGTGAGGAAATAAAGCAGCTGTAACAAATTGGATTTACTGTACTTAAGCAGTTGAGGAATTCAGTTTCTTTAAAAAAAGAAAAGGTCTTAAAAGAGGACTATCTGAAATGAAGGCAAGAGGGCTAAAAAAATTGATCCAGCTTTCCTATTTCTCCAGATGATTTAGGTTTTGAGCTAGGATTACAAAGCCAGGCAACTCACATTAAAGTTTTACTCACAAGGAGACACAAAACACAAGCTAAATTTCAAAGCCTTTGCTCAGACCCTTCTGCTTCCGTTTCCTTGGAGAAGCTTTTCTCTGCTTTGTCCCTGATAGCACAGCTATAGCCTACATCCTCTACAGCTTTGTGCCTTCCTCTCTGACCCTCCCCTGCCTGCTTGCAGGCAGCATACTGTGGCAGCACTCTGCAGACTCCAGAGCTTTTACAAATAGCATCTTGACAAAGCAAGGACAAGCAGAGATACTATTTTCATAAGCAAGTTTTTTAACCAAATGGGGCATGACCGTTCATTGAAAATAAATCATCTTTGCTACAGAGAATATAGTATATCTTCCTTTACATAGTCCATAAGAGATCTGGTAGGACATGGTGTGTTTGAAATAAAAGCTAATTTTGCCTAGAGTTAAACATGTCTGAATTTACTCTGCATGCTGCTCACAGAACTAGTGCGCTATGTTCAGCTGAGAATGAGCGGATGGACCTTTCTGAAAGGCAACGAGCATTACCCTGAGCTCCATGCAGTGCTAACACAGGGAAAAAAGTGTGGACAGAGTACTCCAGCAGTCAATGCCCGGAAAAGAGAGAAGTGTGACAGGCTGTGCACACCTCAGGTGTGAAGGCATACACAGCACATTGACTGCAATTAAAGAGTATCACCGAAAAAAATCCAGCTTCTCAGGGTTGCAGGTACACTGTCATTTCCTGTATTTACAAAGACATCTGTATTATCCAGATAGAAACTGCCCTATTGCTGGATATTAAAATATTAAGAATTAATATAATAAAATGTTAAGCTATATTAAGACATTAAGAATGGAGTACAAGCACAGTTTGGACCTTGAAAAGGCTAACTCTGAACTAACAGCCAGACAAATTAAACCTATCTTTAAGATTTGACAACACATGAAAAAAAGCTCTTAGTTACACAGTCAAGCTTAACTCAATATAAGATGTGAGTGTCCCTACAATTTAATTTGATGCTTATCTGTGCCTTAACCAGTGACAGAATTCCAGACATGGAAGACTGACTTTTTTCCCCCTAACTTTCCTTCCCTTCACAAAACACCAGAACAAGATAGGGATATAGGAAGAAACAGAGGGAGATAAAAAAGAGTTGTATAAAATATAGCATAGTTACTGAATTTACAAAATAGATTTCACATACATGTGATAAACTGAAAAAAAAAGAAAAAAAATCACACCAAGAGGGACAAATGGGCTGTACCATCTCACACCAGGCACACCAGCCTGAAAACCTGAAGAAATTCTTCAGGAGGAAGCTGTGTTGGTAAACATTACACAAATCACTGTTTTCATTTCAGCAAAAAACACAGCAGAAGAAAACACTTTTAAAGCATTTTGAGAGTTTTTCTGCTTTGCATGCAATGCTTTCCTTTTTCCTTTCAGTTTGTTTAAAAAGATGTTCTATGTTAAAGCGATCAGCTTTTATAACACCTGTGAGTCAATATGCAGGAGATGAGTTGTTCAGGAAATTGATGGAATCTCTCTTGTAACCATACATCAATATTTAACATATATAAATATCAATTTCAAGTGCAGAATCTGAACTTTAAAGTAACAAATATCAGCAGAGTTTGTCATAACACAGGTAGCGTGTTAGTCAAAAGAAAGACTAAGATTCACCCTAAGGGGGAAAAAAGCCTGTTTAAGCTGAGCTGAAGAGTTTTAATGCAAGGATATTGTGGGCCAATGGTTCCATATTTTGCCCAGCCACATCTTTGACTGAGCTAACTAGTCCTTCAAGGCAGTGGTCTCCAAAGTGAGATGCACAAGATAATCCTTTGGGGTATTGGAAAAAAACCCTTTTTGTACTGCTAATAAATTTTTTAAAATATAACATTTTGTTTATTTCATCTTTATCTTACAGTCTTCAATTTCTATTTTTGTACATTTAAGAATGTAAATAATGTATTAGCACAATAGTAATTTATATAATTTATAAATAATTATACCTACATTGTGGGGGTGCTCAGAATTTTTTTACTGATGGGGTGTGCAATCAAATGGCTCTGTGCTTCAAGAGACATTCAACATTTCTTTGCAGAAACATAGAGAAGGAAGGAAAGTCTGTCTCGGTACATTTTGTACCAGGGTGCAGTTCCTTGATGATTTGGGATCCCTCTCCCATCAAATTACAATTGTGTAATTTCAATGTTACAGAATTCAAACTGTTTCCTTCAGCTAGACATGCCATGGATCACAGGCTTCTCCTGGCTGTCCTCCTGTGAGCTGTATTTTCAAACACTTGAGAGCTGGTAATTTTATGCACTTTGAGGCCTTTAGAACTGCCTCACCCCTCACTGTAAAAATACACTATTCTTAGAGAAGAGTGGAGCCAAAAGCACTGTTCTGTAGTGTTCAACTACAGCAAGTCCTAGGAAAAAACACATCACAGTGATGACATCTGAAGAAACAAATGAAGGCCCCGAGTGGCTCGTCATTATTACAATTTACACAACTGAAATGCCTCCTGAACACTGATGGACTGGGGGCATTAACCACCTCTCCAGGGAGCCTGTTCCAGTGTTTGACCTCCCTCTGGGTAAAGAGATGTTTCCCAATGTCCAGTCTGAACGTTCTTCCTGATAAGCTGTGCATTAGCTTAAATGTGCTGTGATAATCAGGTTGTCTATTGCAGATTCACTTTTCCAACTTGATTTGCCATCAGATACCTTCCAACAAAGTAAGAGGTCCAATCCCCAGATGGGTGGGCATATTGCTAAGAAAGTCAATTAAGCTGAGAGACACCAAAAAATGTTATTCTTTTGTGAATAACCAATTGATAAATTTTTAGCTTCACCATTTTACAGATATTGGTATTCATGAGATCTGTAAAACGGCTTTTAACTAAATTGGAAACTATGCTGTTCATTGTAGTTTGAATATTCAAGTGTGTGAGACAAAGTTAAGAATACTGAAAATTGTAGAACATGAAGCACAGCAGCTGTAAAAGAAAAACTCCTTCCAAATTTTTCTGACCTTCTATCTCCATATTTATTTTGTGCTTTGCAGCAAACCCCCTTAGTAAACGTGCATACAGAAAGGTTTCTCTGTAAGAAATCTACTTTTTAACCTGAAGACCTTGTTGATCTGCTGATCCTGGGTTAACTGGTTTCCAAGTCAGCAACAGCAACAGCCTATACTGTCAACAAAGTCAGATCTCTATTCCTTAACTCACATTTCTTTTGTTGGTGGGAGAAGGCAGAAATAGATATAGACTCAGATTCTGCCAAGTCCACTGACAAGATACATAAAACATTTTGCTTTGCATGCCTGTGAAATACCATTTTGGAAACCTAAACAAAACCTTACTCAACAAAAGTTTGAAGCCATAGACCTTGCTACCTTAAGCACAGCACCCAGTAGAACAGAAGAGCATCATTAAACTATAGAATGTTTATTTATAATAGTTTCAATTACACAGCAAACATTCCTAAACCAGATCTCGAAGTGTTTTACAAACAGCAATGCAGTATGCCTTGGGCAGAATTACAGTCCCAAACTCGCTCTTATCTGCTGATGAAGAACTCAAACAGATTACAGCATACATTCACTGTTTCAAAATGCTAGTAATAGTAGGGGAGCAAAACACTAAGTTTTGGTATTACTTTAACATCATTCTAAAATGGCTGGACCATAAAAAGCAATTGGCCTAAACTCATGCCTCATTACAGACACATTATTGATACAACACATTCTGCTGCCAGGTCACTCTTGGTCGGAATAAAAAAAAACCCAACACAAATACCAAATATGATTAAAATAAGTTAATTATGACTGGTGTTGACCATTAGAAACCTGCTAGGAATATTTCTTCCCCTCTCTCACCTGACAGGCACGCTAGACTCACAGCAATAAAAATGTAAAATTATACCTCTCCAAATACCTAGTGTAGCTCAGACTCCTGACTGCAGTGTCTCAAAAACAGATATACAAGAACACTGTCAAGATACAACAGAAGTTATTCCACAGTTTGAGCCTTTACATAATAAAGCCATCAAACAAAATCAAACCTGAAAGTCTGAGATCTTCAGAACAGTCTGACTGCACATATCTCAGCTAAAATTTACCAGCAGGTATGAACATTCAAAATTTCCAGTATCAGAGTAGGTTTAAATGAGTTCATACCTTACCCCAACTCCCCCAAATAACCAGGGACGCCAAAGCAGTGTAACATGAATCATTAGGCACATCGGTAAGTTCAGAGAAGAACTCAAGAACGGCTGTCTCTCAAAAGCTTACAGTCAATCAAAGGGAAAAAAAAGAAACTTGGAAAAACATCTTTTTTTCTTCCTCAACTCTGAATTTAGCCTAAATAAAATGCCAATTCTGTATTCCTGAACATTTTAATAAAATCCATTTCAAGCACTGGCAATAAAATCATCTATCACAAGAGAGAGAGCAGCAGAAAAAAAAAAGCAGCTTTGCTTACAAGCTAGAAGTACTTTACATAGAAAAGACCCTTTTGGATGGTGCCTTTATACATTCTCTTTATCATGGATTGTTTCAAAGATTTCAGAAGGCTGCCGTGTTACTCCACAGTTCAGACATTTACAAGTTAATCCAGATTTAAGGCAAAATAACTTGTTTTATATTTGTTATGAACAGAACATTCAACTTAGGTGAAACTGTCATAGGTGCACCCTATGGCAGTTTCATGGCAACCTATCACCAGACGGTGAGTCTTCCATCTCCCTGGGTCTTCAAACATAGAATTACAGAATGGCTTGGGTTGGGAGAGACCTGAAAGATTGTCTCGTTCCAACACTCTGCAATGGGCAGGGACACCTTCTACTAGACCAGGTTGCTCAGAGAGCCATCCAACATGGGAATGTCTCTGCAAAAGGAGAGCACCTCCCTACCCAACAGACAGGGCTGAGATAAAGATCACAAGATACTCAAATATTTATCATATTAGAAATCACGTATGCTATTAAAAAAAAAATAAGCCTTCTACTGTTTAAGCATTTTGCCTTGCATTAAAGAAAGGGTGATAGCGAACTGTTTTGCCAGTTTGATTAGTTTTAGGACTACCAGATGAACTTCTACTGTGTCTGAGCCATCATAAATAAACTAGAATCCAGCCAAAGAAAAGAAATATTTTTTTACCCTCTCTTGCCCAACTTTTAAAAAATCATCTTAAAAAGAAAGCTGTTTTCAATAGTTTTAGGGGTAGCCTTAAAACTGGAAGCAATAAAATATAAAGAATATTTTACAAAAATGTGTTAAAAATTTAAGCAAGTTTACTGTAAGCTATTTGATATCTAAAAACAATTTAAATATTTAATCTCAGAATTATTCTGTTTTATACTACTGGAGTTTCCAAGGAGCCCTTCCCAAATCTAAGACTTGTCAGAAAAAAACAAAAAAAAGCTAAAATACATCAATTTCTTTAAGAAGTTGACTCATTTCCATAGGATCAGAAACTCTGTATATTGTATGGTTATATAACTTAAATAATTTAAGTAATACTGCTCTAGCAATTATTCTCCATTATGCTAACTTACAACTGGTCTTGCAGTTCCACAATGATATATTCCAGCTGCTCCTTCTCCATTTTATGGGCTAGATCCATATCTTCAATTCTTTGTAACAGCAGTTTATTCTGTGAGACAGATTCGGACAGCTGGTTTTCTCTGAGTCGTACCAATTCTTCAAGATAACCCTGAAAACGTTAAGTTATTAGAAAACTTTAAAGAACACACTATCAAAATCACTTTCGATTATGCATGTTCATATTTTCTGGTTTATGATGTATACAATTTTACTTTGGGTTTGTTGTAGGGTTTTTAATTATTTATTTTTAAACAGACTAATAAATTGACTTTAGTAAGTTTGCGATTTCGTAATAGGTAACAGGAAAATCATTATATTTATTTATATTCTGCAGAGGAATAGAAAAATGGATGAAAAAACAAGACAGGAATGCCACCACCATGAAACACTAATTCATCTTCCAAAAACAACTGTCACAAGTACAAGAAAGAGATCAGAATTCTACAACTGAACAAGTGCAGGATGTTAGATAATACACAAGGATAAGAGTAGACTATATCTATGTGGATCTTTATAGTTAATGAAAGAGACCCAGAATTACTATGAATAAAATAGTCAATGTTATTTTAAAGTTTCTTTGAGCTTTTGAAAGTCATAGTTCCAGCATGTCAGATGTCAGTAACTTCCTAGAAATTGTCAGTTAAAATCAGATACAGTAAGTCTACACTACATAAAATTGTGCACATTCCTGGATACTTGCGGAAAAATGTACAACTGTTTTATATGTGCATTTTAAAAAAGGTATTAAAAATAAGGTAGTCTTCATAGACACAGAATAGGTGTGTCTGTTCTCAACTCCTGTTGAATTAAGAAAACAGGTTCACATTAGCTGGTAGCAAAATGCTACTAGTGTAATTCATCACCACAAAGACTGTTAAGGGTTTGAAGCATCTCTCGTATGAGAGGAAACAGAAGGAGCTGGGATTGCTCAGGTCAGGGCTGAAGAGAAGGCAAGAAGGTAAGGAAAAAGAATCATATCAATGTGCATCAGTGTTTAATGGGAGGGTGTATGCATGATGGAATCAGACTCTTCTCAGTGACAGCCAGTGAAAAGAGGCAATGGGCACAACCTGAAATACAAGCATATAGGAAACTATTTAAATATAGGAAAACTTTTCTTTCCTCTTTCCTTTTTTCCCTGTTAAATGAGCTCTGGAATGGGTTGCCCAGACAGGCTGGGGAATGTGTATCCCTGAGATATTCACAGCCTGACTGAAAAATGCCTTGAGAAACCTGCTCCAGTCTACCTTTTTCTGAGCAGGAGAGTTGGAGAAGACAATCTCCAGAGGTGCCATCTGACCACAACTATTCTGTGATCCTGTAGTTAAATATAGTTCTATCAATTGGATATATTTATATTTGACAGGGACTTTTTAGTCTCAGTACAATTTCCAAGGAATCTTGAGAGCTTTTCAGTATGCCTAGTTCTGCCTCATCAAATATTACTGTGATCTTGACTCCTAAGATATTCCCTGGAGTTCTAAGCAGCACTTCGAAAGTACTAAATGATGCATTTCAACATAACAAATTTCCTGCCTTTCAAAAACATAAAAAACCCTAAACAAAAAAGTCAAACTATTTTACAGAAACAATTTAGACCTGAAGCACCACTATCAGAAACATAATCCTAAGTACAGTAAATATCCCTATCTATAATGACACAGAGATGCACATCCCACCAGTAAAAGCATATAAAATTCCAGTATAAAGGGTACACAAATAATTCAGGAGTTTACTATACTAAAGTGAACAGTTTAAAACATTCCAGAACAGGGAAGGGATAACTTCCACATAAATAACAAATGTGTAAAGTATGACTCATTGATCTGGACAAGAGACAACTTGGAAAAGACGAACTCATCATATTTCCAGAGTGGCCTGGGGAGTGCAGAAAGGAAGAGACTGTTCCTGACTTTTTAAAAAACAAGAGCTAGGCACCATGAAATCAAGCTCATAGGAGCCAGATTCAAAAGACAGAATAGGAGGTGGTTTTTCACACAGCAGATGGTAGATTCACAGAATGCTGTGCCAAAAAAAATTGTTTGGATGGTAAAATTCTACATGGAATGGAGGGGGTATTTGACAAGTATTTGGAAGAGACATCTATCACAGGTTACTACACGGACAAACCTTATTAGCTTCAGGCAGCCCCTCAGCTGATATACATTGGCCAAGAGTGTATTAGAAGAAAAGTGGTGCATAATCATGTGCTTTGTGTTTATTCTTCTCTCCACATCTACTTTGGTCAAGTACCCAAGATAGAATAGTAGGATGACCAAGGAGAGTCTTGGTCTAAACCAGCAGAGTGTAGCTGATCCAATAAAGCAATGCTAGGATTTAGCTTGCTAAAGTAATACCTGACCCTATCCTACTATTCAAATGGCTCAGAAGAGAGACCTTTATCTTAGCTGCAATCCAACTGCTTGTCACATTGTGACCTGGTAAATACCATTCACCTGTGCTATTAATGAATGCAGCACACATACTTACTTGAGAGGCACAAAAGGAATTTATCACTGTTTGGGCAAAATGAATGACAATAGAGCAAAAGAAGGATCCATCAGACCCACTGCATCAGTTACTAAAGACATTATTTTCAACTTGGTCTTCTTGTCACAAACACCGAATTTTCCAACACACAGAATGTCAGAAAGCCCCTTTGTTAAAATAAAAAGTCTCTGATTAACTGGTACCTACTGCACTGAGTGCAACTCAGTTGTTGGTGCAACTTATTGCCGTGAAAAAACGGAAGGGAGAGAAACACTTGGGAAAGGAGCTCTATTACATAGTCCATCATAATGGTCATTTGTTCAAGTTGTAATAGAACAGATGTAGTATAGTTGAAGTGAATCATATAAAAACTTAGTGGGCACATGCCAAATGAAATTAGACAACAGAAAATTTTCTTAATGTAGGGGAAAAAAAGTTATTTTGCTGCTGCAATTGCAAGTAGGCATTCCAAAGGAGGACAACTAGGAAAGTGTCAACAGCTGTCAGAGTAGCTGCCATTTTGAAAATTGTTTAAATGCACCAAAATTTCCAAAGATTTATCCTGAAACTGAATTAAATTCACCCCTACATTAGTTACCTATAGAAGTTAGCAATTCATTAAGAGAACGTTACCAGAAATAACTTCCATGGAATGGGCATGGTTCTGGAGCTTAGACTCATGAATAAACCAAAACCACCGTTTGCTGTTACAGCCATTGACGACCTCTATGCTTATGCAGACATAAAGGTTCCTAGTGCTTCTGACTGTGGATGTGGGCTACATGTTTCAGTACTTTCTCTACACATGTATGCCACAACTTTGATGGAGTATCCTTGGAAATGAACCACTTGGATGTACCAAGAAAAATAAACATCCACCTATTTTGTTCTCTTCAATGCTTCTCCAGAACTGACAAGACTTCCCCTATGGTGAGGAAAAGTGCAAGTTCAAACTGATCCTATGTTTTTGTCAGGCAAGGATGAGAATTCCTTCTGGTAGTTTAAGAGAAAGGTTTTCATTTATGTATTTGAACAGTTTCTTTTTGAATGGCATATTTTGGTTTATAAAAGCAGGGAAAATGCCCTCTGTAGCAGAGAGGGCCCCAGCAACACAAGTTCTTTCCATATGGAAAGTGACACCATACTGAGAATATTGTATCAGCACCCTGGATGCAACAATTCAGGTCATATTTTGAAAACAAGAAGTCTAAGGGACCCAAAATAGAAAAGCAATAATTGCATGCATAACTTAAAAAAAAATTAATATAAATAAATATTAAATATCTATTATGCACAGTAAATCTGACTCTTTCACTGCTACTTAGAAAAATTTTAGCTATGTTCCTTCAAGTGCATTAAAATGAACCAATTTTGATTGTACCTATTCTGTATTCAGGGAAAAAATTACACCTCCAAGCACCTTGTGTGGTTCCAGCCTTTCATATGATTTACGCTATTCAGAGTTTCACAAAAATCAAATTCTTACATTAGGAAAGCAGAATACTAAAAATACCAATAGAACTTATTTTTTAAAATTTAATCAGTTGTATTTCATTTTTTTTCCTGTAATTTTTCCTGATCCCTCCTTTCTTTCTCTGTGCACTACTTTGGTGTGTATGAACAGTCTTCCCTCTTCTCTCTGTCACTAGCTAATATACATTGTAATTACTGTAGCTGTAATATGCTGTTATAAAAAACTGACAGGTACTTTGCTTTGAAAATGCTAAATTACTAAAAGCTTTGGACATATATTTCACTTCACCTTTAACTTAAGGTATGTTGGGTGATAGATGGAAAACCTACCTTCGGTTTCGATAATTACATTCAATATGCCACCTAAATTAAAATCCAACACAAACACACCCTTTTGTGTTTTCCTTTCCCATTCTGCTTCAATTGAGTTGTAAAACTACCTATTTTTTCAAAACCCATCTCTGTATCACTGACAAGATAGTTTTGCCTTTCATCTAAATGGATTACTTTGCTGATCCTTTTTGTTTAGTTTAAGATTAAGCGTTAAAGTTTAACATCACTACCATCATAAAAGCCTTCAACTGGCAGTCTAACCTACAGCAATAAAAATCTGTGGCTTCTAAGGAAGAGAAAATTCATGTGAACTTCAAGTTCACAACCTAACAGCATTAGAGATACAGTGTCTGTAACTCCAAGATCGGATAAAGAAGCCAAAGCTTCTACATTAGATTGTGAAATCTGATCTCTGAATTATTGCTGTTCTCTTCCTCAACTCATCAAACCTCTTTTCCCTCAAATCAGTGAGCAAAGATGCTTGGATACTCTGAGGATCATAAAATTTAGGACCACTTACATGAAGCTAAACAATATCCAATATATTTTCCTGCTTTTCCTTAGATAGATATGTCACCAGCTGGCTGGTGATGAGCTTTGGTTCCATAGCCCCCACACAAAACTAATCTTTTACCTTCTGTTCCAACGCAAGCCGGTACTTCTGTTCTACCCTTTTGCATTTGTTGTACCAACTGTTTTCATCTGTGATGAAAGGAGGACCAATGTTCTCTGGAGTACTGCCTTCACTGCCACTACTGCCCAGTGTTCTTAGCTCTTCTTCATCACTGCTGATGCTGTCAGAACTGAAGAATCATATTTATTAGCCAAATCAAAAGCTGTGCTTATAAAAATGCAAATTCTGGTTGAAATTGAAACATTGCATTTCTTAAAAAGCTCTGCAAACCAAAAAAATTGAAATGTTGGGATATAACAGATTACTAAACACAACTTGTATTTCAAGCTTTTGTTTCTATAGCCACCTAAAAAACAGGCAAGAATTTGCTTGTGATCTTAAGTCAAGTCAGACAACTGTATGTGGGCTACTTTCCTAAGTACAAAGGGCAAATGCATTACGATATGCTAAGAAGTGATGACTTTACCTTTTCTTCACAAATTCAGGGCAAAGAGTAGTATGTAAAAATAGATTTTGTTTCAAAAAAAAAAAAAAAAAAAAGCAGAAACCCAAAAAAGTGGTTGTCATTATGTTAAATCAAGATAAATTTAAATAAGGAAGTATCACTATGTTCATAGCAAAGATCATGTGCCTGTTACTTCACAGAATCTATCTCTCTACATAGTAAGTGGACTCGTTAAAATATCTTCTTATCTTCCAGAATCAATGCATGCTAGAGAATGCAGACATCTGTCTCAAACAGAAGAATTTCTTTTAGTCTAGAGAAGACAGAGAGGATCTCATCAATGCATATAAATATCTCAGAGGTGAGTGCCAAGAGGATGCTGCCAAGCTCTTTCCAGTGGTGCCCAGTGACAGGAAGAGGAGTAATGGCCATAAACTAAAACACAAGAAATTCCACCTTGACATGAAGTAGAACTTCCTTACATTGAGGGTGGCAGAGCACTGGCACAGGCTGCCCAGGGAGGTTGTGGAGTGTCCCTCTCCCGGGACATTCAAAACCCACCTGGACACTTTCCTGCTCCAGGTGTCGCCTGCTCTAGGTGACCCTGTCTTGGCAGGGGCTTGGACTGGATGATTTCCAAAGGTGCCTTCCAACCCCAACAATTCTGTGATTCTGATTTATCCCAGTATCCATTTGAAAATCTTCCCTTAGAACTACATTTCCCACTATGCTAACAGAATTTGCTAGGTTTTTTTAAGTAGTGATTTCCACAACCCCATGATCCTGCCATGATACAAACTGAATCGCAATTTGTCACTAACATGTAAGCTAGGAAGAACTTCGAGAGAGTAACTAGAATGTTTCATGTTCAGTTGTACATCTGCAAGACTACTCCTAACTGCTTCTCTCATTTTGGTAAACCTAACAGTAGAAAACATATCATTAATTTCTATGCTTTTTGGTGATGTCAAATTTCTACTTGATTTATTAGATAGTGAGAATTTTTTTTATTATTAATCATAAGGCTGATCAGAGGAGCAAAATGCAGCTAAAAAGTCAGTTTACATAGCCACTGGTCACGACTTTCTGTTACATGCTAATGGCTTATATTGCCTATGTCATATCTTACATTTACCAGGGTATATATATAGTTTTTATTTACAAAATAACTTACTTTTAATTTTATGGCTACACAGAAAAGGCCTAAGAGAAAGGACAGCTTGGTCTGGTGATCATCAAAGGAGATACAGTATTTGTTTCCCACTGAACTGTTATTCTGAACCAGGGAAACAAAATTAGTACGACTCACATTTCATGAGTCATGTAACAATTCCAACAGTCTGAAAGAGAGAGGTAGCTGAGTGTACAGGTTTGTACTTAGAGATAAGTATCATTTTGAATATGAAATGAAGAGGCCTAATAAAAAGTAAAATTTTGCCAATGAAATAAAATTTTAAAAAGCAGGGTAAAGCTAAAAAGTACCTTTGGGTGAACTTCAAGTATGGTGTATAATCTATGACAGCTGGATAGCTTCCATCCAGTCCCTCACCCTTCAGACAAAAACTGATAAAACAGAGAAACAATGAGAAGTTAACGACAAGAAAACTGTGACAGTTGAATATTACCAATCTGAAACAGATTCTAGTAAGTTGCAGCTTTTGCTAACTGAATTGTAAAGTGCCATTTTTGACAATGCAGTAATTTAAGTCTATTTGTGAAGTACATCTAAAAGGTTGCTGGTTTTTTTTCCCCAAAGAAATGAAAAACAAAGAAAGCGAAAAAGCACCTCTGCAAGACCACAATTATCTAATTCCATATTGCTGTGAGGGGAGGAAAAAAAAGAAAAATCAGATTATGTTCTCACACAAGCTCTCTCATCTCCAGCCCAAAGTCTTATTTACAGTTCCACACAGATAAGCTAGTCAACATTTATAAGAGACACTGAATTGAAAAAAAATCTCATATACAATATGCAAAGAATGGCTACGGCTTGTCAGGCATTCAAATCACAGGGCTATGAAGACTCTGCTCAGTGGTGCCAAGCAACAGGACAAGAGGCAAAGGGCAGAAACCAATGCACAGAAAATTCCACCTGAATATGAGGAAGAACTTCTGTACTGTGCGGATGACCGAGCACTGGAACAGATTGTCCAGAGAGGTTGTGGAGTCCCCCTCACTGGAGATATTCAAAAACCATCTGGACACAATCCTGTACAATGTGCTCTGGGATAACCCTGCTTGAGCAGGGAGGTTGGATCAGAAAACCCACTGTGGTCCCTCTCAACCTGAAACATTCTGTGATACGTGGCACAATAAAAATGCTCCTGTAGTACTAAGTTCCCATTTTGCGCAGAAAATTCCTAGACTCTTAAAAGCTGCACTGACAAAATATAAATGTCTTCAAGAACCAATCATTAGCCTGAATACCATTAACAGATTCCTTTATATTAGAAATCAGAGGACAAAGAAAAACAAGTACAGCCATACAGCTAAGCTCTCATATCCTAGTAGGTACCACTGAGGCTTTTGTGAGACAAACACAGTCAATTGATGATTATTTATGAGAGGATCTACATACTGCAGACCTAATCTTACAGTGCTTACTCATGTATAGCTCTAGTCCTTCCAAGTACAGGGCTAATACCGAAGCAGTTTCATTTCAGATTATGTAAAGCTTAAACTGATAAAATCCGGTAAGATTTGAATTCTGCTGTACACAAGGCTAGCACTCTTATCATCCTGCAGCACACTTCTGTTCTTCCAGAACATATGTTGAGGATGTAGTTAAGCCAATCTAATGACAAAATGCTGGAAGAAGACGCTATCCTGTGTTTTCAACCTTTCCCTCCCCATATTTTCCATTTTTTAAAATGCAAACATGACATTCCCCTCCTTACAGTGGTATTGGCACTTATCTGACTCCATGATGGTTCAGCAGCCATCAAGATCTGCATTTTTAGGTTTTCTTTTTTTTTTTTCCTTTCCCCACCTAGTTGCAGTTCCACAGCCAGCTGAACTAAATGCTCTTTACCACCAGAAAGGTAAAACATTGCTCATTCCTTATTTGTTCCTTTTCTTCTCTAAGCATTATTCTCCCATCATCTCTCCCACTAACAGGATGCTTCTGTGAACCAAAGTAGCTAACAATAAAAGAACTATCTGGTCTTTTTACTGGGTATGTTTTTTCATTCTTTAACAATTTAAGATGGCTCATAGAAGTGTCCAACAAGTCTGGCATAGAGATACATGAACAGGAGTAAATCTTTCAAGGGGCTTTTGGCAATGGTCAATCACTCAGTGCATCCAGCAAGGCTACTGTTCCGTTTTCTGGCAGTCTACCTCCTATATTGGTTTGTGACAAGCATTAATGCTACTGCAAGGTAAATACTAACGGTGAACTGACAGAAGAATGGAGAACTGCATTATCAGTCTCCTTTTCCTTGTGCTGGATTATGAAACTCTCTGCCAGTGGCTCTGCCTGAGGCTCAATTGGCCCAATCCAGCATATTAACAAGGTCTTGTACCAGCCAGGTTCTATCTTTTTATAGGCACTGTAATCTTTACACATTGCTGATGGGTTTTTTTTAAACATAAATACATATATAGACAAATTGTATTGGTTTTTTTTATTATCTAGGGCGTGCTTGCACCTTTGTTATCTCAAAACACAGAATTTAACATACAGAAAAGCCCACAAAAACCTGGCTAGAATTGCAAAGATCAATTAACATAAGCAATTCAGCTGCAGGTAATTATAACACAAATTGATATTAAATGGTCATTTGTAGGTTAAGTTTTTAAAATTTAGAAGTGATAAAGATTACCTTCTACATATGCAGTTACAATGCTGTCCTCAAGTACCAGGGCATAACCACGTACTTAATCGCACGGTTTTCCTTACAATTTAAAAATAACTTTAAAAGACTTCACTTCTATAAGCTTCATTTAATAGGTTTGAAATACCTTCTGCAATTATACTGATTCCTTTTAGGATATGATACCTGAAAAAACTACCACATAATCATGCAGTTATATAAAAGACAGCATAACCTTGTTCTTATCTAGAAGAGCCATTCAAGATCTCTCTCCTTCCCTCTTCTTCACCTCAACCTAAGTCACTCAAACTAACATGGGAATTAAAGAATGTTTTCCATAATACATTGATTTATAAGTACTTTTACTAAGCATTTTGTTATGAAGCATGCAAATACAGTACCTGAAATCAATTGCATTGAGTCCCAACAGCATACCAGCAAGCATATTTGCTTCTTCACCAAGAACAATTGCTCCATCTTCATAGAACCTCCTTCAATAAAAAAGAAATTAGTTCAGCTATTTATCATATTTAACAGAAAACTGAAGAAATCCAGTTTAAATAAAAACAATTCATGAAGCCCAGAGGCATTCATATTTCATTTCAAATAAAGCAAACTAATAGACTGCATAGCACAAAACATCACAACCTTAAAGCACATAAGAATTTAGTCATAAGTGAAAAGAATTTTCATTAGTCCTACGAAATAATAAAACAGGATGGATAAAATGCAAAGAAAATTATGAAGGTATGTTACACTTTACCTCTAAAAGGAAGTATTTGTGTCATGTACATAAAGAAATAACGATTCCAGCATACGAAAAGAAGTTCTCTCTCAGAATTGTACTTGCAGGTTCTTTTAAAGTTCAACATTCAATTTTTATTCTTAGTAATTGATCATTAAAAAAAAAAAAAAAATCACAAATCAGCTATTTTTCAGGTAGTTTACCTTTTCTTAAAATATCGCATGCTGGGAAGATGCATGCTGAAAGGTCACCAGAATTCACCTGAGAATTACTTGTGACAAGAGGGAAACCAAGAGGCGTTCAGTACCAAGGGCAAGGTTGAAACGTCACTTACTAAGAACTGAGAGGCACAGTTCACCTCTACATCCTAGCATCGGATGAGTGCAAGAAGGTGCCAGATTACTGAATACAACCCATATTTCAGACAAATACCAGCGACACTGCCCTAACAAAACTCCATCTGTTTTAAGAACTGCATGAAAATTTCTGGATGGTTCAGAGAGAGCTCCAGTTGGCTGCGTGGTGAACATCCAGAAAAGACATGTTTTGAGGCACAGCTCCAGAAATTGAATTGTGTCATAATGCATCCTGTGAGAAGTCCCACTTTTGCAGTTTTGTAACAGACATCCATTCGCTATAAGGAGATGAGGTATCCAAGATCTTGGATGTTCTCAGTAGAAGGAAGAAATGTGTAAGACTTCCTTTCAGAAGACAGATTATAGTCCTGATACTGAGGCTAGGAAGTACAAACTCAGCTCTCTACTCTCTGACTTCAGGAAGGGCAATAGGAGGCTAAGCTGGCTGAGCCAGAGAACTGAGCTAGATGGACTCCACAGTCTGATTCTGCACAGTGACTCTTATTTGTGAACAAACAGCAGTGCCCCCACTTCATGCAGATTACCAGCCATTTCACTGGCATTTGTAAAATCACTGTCAGGTACCAATCTGCAGTGTTCTTGTAAAATAGTGCCTAGGCAGAAATCACACAAAAAGGACAGGGCACACCTTCAATGGAGAGATGCAGAAGTTAGCCTGGCAGTGCCAGTGTTAAAGACAGCTGCAGTAATCCAGCCAAACCAACAGTCCCCTTGGAAAACTCACAAATCTTCATTCAGCGCTATACACTTGACATCTCTGACAACACAACAGTCTGCCAAAATTTCAGTCTGACCAATTCATTAGAAAAATAATTCTGTGCCCACACTTAATCCAACCCCTCTTCCAAGTGTAATACGTACATCCAGCACTAAGAATGTGCTGCTTCAATAAAGTACTAACTCCAGGCACCTAAATACAAGTGAGGTTTAAAAAGAGCTATCAGCATGATAGATAGTCCTGTATTCTACATACACGTGTAACACAAGAAATTTATAGTTTATACAAATAATCATTAAATATGCATACAGTAAAATATATGATTTAAAATGCTAAATAAATGATGCAAAGCATCGTCCAAAAAATCAGGTCTGTTATTAGGTATCTGAAATCCCACACAGGAGAAGAAAATATGTCCATTGTTGCTAGTGGCTTTGAAATCCACACAATCAAAACCTGAAAATGTAATTTTTATTTCCATTAGATGTATTTTAGAATATTACTTCAAAAGAAACTTTGCACTTACTATGTTTGGAATGCAAGAGAGGTTGTTTCCAAAAGCTATACCACTGAAAGAACATTCAAATATATTAAACATTAACATGTTCAAATAAATGAATTTGAAACTGCTAATCAAATAAGACCATTGTTATCCACTAACAAACTACACTACCAAAACAGGAGCAAAAAATGTACTACTTAACTACATAACTTGTGACCCTACTCTTCCTCATCTCCCCCTCAAAAACCCATGTGACTTTTCAGTTTGAGGCAGCATGAGTAAATATTTTCCAGATTTTCTTCATTTTATGTCCTTCTTGTCTACTATGAATGCAAGCAAATCTGGGTAAAATAAGACAACAGGTTTTGAAACTGCAATGAAATGGGATGTTTACCTAGTTGTGTTTCAAAGTCAGCTTAATACTGGCAAAATACATGGAGATCTCTGGACAAATAGTATTAAAACAAATAATACTCTAAATGAACAGAAGTCCTTACAGAGAAAATTCTTATTGTTTTAATAGTCCATTCATTATGTCTAAACTTTCAGAGTTCAACATAAAGTACATGCTACAGATTCACTTGTATTCAGATGACTTCATCAAAAATCTGTAAGACATACCCATTATGAGATAAAATATCATCTAATAATTACGTTATCTAAAACCAGTCCAAAACTGTCAGAGTATTTTTTATCACATAGAATATTCTTGACCCTGTTTTTATCACTAGAAATTACAACAAAAGTCTGATACACATTTTTCTTATTATATCAAGAATCCTAGCTATGCCTGGTCACTGATTCTGCTATTCTACATTTCTCAAGAGATTCCTGGAATTCCCTTCCTTTTTTCTTCAGAAAAAGTTCCTATAAAAATTATTTTTTACTGAGTCCTTAGGCTTTCTATCAATTTTGAAAGGAATACTACATCTATCCTTACTATAGCACAATTTCAGATTTAGTTCCTACTTTAGAAAGGTTTTCTTCACTTCTGACTTTTCAAGAATTCCAGGTTTATTTCCACATTTTTAAAATAATGAAAAGATTTTCAATTTTGCAGTTTTACCCATGCTAAAACCAAATCCATACCAACTCTAGACATCTTTCACTAGGTTACAGGTCTTCCATTAGTGACATCCTTCACTATACAAATCAAGTGCACCATTCACTTCCAAACATAAGTCCCTCACTTAACATTTACTAAAATATTGCAAAAATAAAATTCTTGTAGACCTGGTTGTTTTGAAGTCTCTCAGAGCTGTGGAAATGTATTCAGACAAATGTTTTTCCATTAGTGCTACTCTTATCCATGCTCGACCCTGCAAGACAAAACAGGTATCAAATATTTAAGCATTATAGAAAGAAAAAGTTTTACAATCTGAAAACTGATACCACTGGTTTACCCGAGTAAATCACTGATTAACAAAACTACCACTAAACAGAAACAGTTGCTAGGATGTACTTTATTATAGCAATAATGAAAATAAAAAATGCATTCTTACAAGGACACAAAGTTTATCGTGAAATAAAGTTATCCAAAATTTTAAGGAGGGGATGTGGGGATTTTTCTTTAATTATATGGTCCAGCCTTTTGAAAAGCTCATGTATGTGAGAGGCAACAGATCAGGGTAGAAAGCTTTACATTTTAAAGTCAAAGGTATTGAAAGCATCCAGCTGGTTCTGCAGTAAAGTGGCAGTAACTTGCCCTCAAAGTGATTCGCTGTGTTCATTCAAATATTTGTGAGACTTATATAAAAAAAATGAGTTGTGCAGTATTTTTTCCCCTTAGTAACTATATTATTATAAAAGGTGCCCATAAAATACAGACAGGAAATCAAATCCAAGAGGTCTAAATCTTGTAGAGTCCAAAAGCAAAACTTCACTCGAACAGTTCCATTAACAACAGCAATAACTTTAAAAAAATAACCCTTAGGAAAGCATGTTGTGCTGTGTTTGCAGGTCTAGTGCACAGGATTGTAGTTTACAAGAGGGAGACGTTTCAGTGGCTGCCACCGTTATGACTGTGTTTTTGAGAATACCAGGAACATTTCTTGTAACCCATATAAACTTACGAACACTTATGTAAGTAGTAAGATGACTTTATGCTTAAAGTATTTAGTGCTTATTGGCATCTAGCTGAATATCACTACAGACGTTCTACCAGAACCAGCAGTAGATTATAATCCTACTTCAGGGTGACCTAACTGTGGCCTTCTAGGCATCCTACAAGAAAGATGGAGAGAGACTTTTTACAAGAGCATGTAGTGATAGGACAAGGGGATGTAGCTTCAAGCTAAAAGAGAGTAAGAAGATGTCTCTGCCCACAGCAGGGGGGTTGGAACTAGATGGTCTTCAAAAACCCTTCCAACCCAAACCATTCCAAGAGTCTATGAAATGCTAAATAAAATTGCTTTCATAAATACCAATAGCACAGCAAAAAATTTAACATAGAGTGTACTAAAATTAAAAGGACATTTACCTGGATAGCTGCCTTTATGTTGCATTTATTTAGAACATGACTGAAACCATCAAATTGACGATGCTGCTTCACTCAGGACTAAAGCCTATGCACCTCCAGTGAAAGCAGAGACAACTAGCACTGGCAAACCCTCGTTGACAGCTTCCAGGCCGAGGAGGATACTTATTTGGACCACCAGTCAAACTGATGCACATGATGGGTATTTGTATCAACATGCTCTCCGTCTTTTTAGATCCAGACATCCAAAATATGCCCCTAAAAAACTGAACACCGTTCTCCACTCACTGCACAAATTAGGTTCTCTGTGTAGTATTTATCATGAAGTATTCCACAGAGAAAAAGAAAGTTTTAATTTATTTACAAGAATATTTCAGAAAATAGCCTTGCATCTTATTATCTACTGAGTTTAAATATTCCTATCTATTAAAATCTCAGAATTCAGAAAGACCGTTAAAATAAATCTAAAGAGCTGATCGCACCTATTCTGCATAAATTCTACATGAAGTAAAATGATTAGAAGGGGAAAGAAAAAAATGACCCAGTTTCTACAATTTTAATATTTCTTAGGCATGTCCACAAGAACTTAATTTCCCTTAACATATAGTGTTTTCAAAAATTTACGTAAAGTAAAAAATACGAGGACAATCATTTTATAATATAACACAACCACTGAATAGAGAGTTTTTTCTACCGAGTAACAAATTTTAAAGGAAACACACTCTGATTTAAAAGTGGGGCTTTTTAAAAGCAAATATTTACTAGGCGCATAAAAAAAAATATTTCAAACAATGAAAAAATGTGTAGAGTAGGCTAAGTACTATGGTTTTTTTACAGGTACAGAAATGTCACAGCAATGTAATAAAAAAGTCACTTTAGCCTTTCTCTTCCCTACCTTAGCTCTAGAAGAACCGACATGCTCCATGTTCTCAATACTGCAGATGCAATTGTGAGAGACTTTTCGGCAAGCTACGCGAATGTAGTCCCAGAAACTACGAGGACTTTCATAGCCGAACCAGGTGATCTGACCTTAAATCAAAATACAAGATACATAAAGATTCATGAACCTCCCTCTCTGCTTATTGGAGATAAACGTAATTAAATACTCCCCAATACGCTGCCTTTACTGAAAGGATTTTATACAAACAAGTCCATTAATTCCTACTGAAAACTGACTCACAGATGTAAAAAAAGTTGTATTATGCAGCTCCCTGGCTTTGAAAGTGACGCACAAAGAGAAGTTTAGGGCATTGTGTATACATGTGTATTTTCTTTTCGTTTTTCTTGTTATTATGCTAAAACAACACTTAAGAGTCCTTCACAGAACTCTTCAATCACAGCAGAGCACAATCTTGTGACTTAAAAATATGAGGCAAGAAGTATTTATGCTATTTCTAAGGTAGTATATACATTTCACTAATACAGTCAAGTAGAGAGTTTTGTTCTTAAAAAAATTATATAAATAAAAATATAAAATACCACTTTGCTGTGGTAGCATTATCTTTATTTTAGGAGCAGACTGGAATTTTTCACAATGTGCTTTCATCTGAAGAGAAGCTGATGCATAAACAAAAAAGTTTTGCAGCCACAATTTCTTCTGAGTATAAACGGAACATTCCTTCAGAAGCTGAGCGAAAGTAATTGAGCAGATCATTACCCCTTCTGGAACTACAACCAAAATCCTTCACATTTTTTCCAGCTGGCAATGTATTGCACTTAGAAAATGAAATGCAAAACTACATAGCACTTGCAACATCTCCACATAAATTTCATCAGAGGCACAACAGTCAATCCCATTTTTCAGGGTGAACAGCACACTGTTCTCACTTTGGACATACCTGCAAACAGGTATGGAACAAGTAAGGTTAACATTGCTCTCTGGTGACTGCCAGCATTGCTATATGCAAAACCTTGTATTCATATAAAATGAGATTTAATTTTAAGCTAATTTTATCTTATTTGAAGTCTTGAGTTGCACTTACGAAGCTTTACTAATGTATCATAAAGACTTCTAACACTTTTTCTGATTTTTGTGATCTTTCTCAGATTTCAAGAAAGAATATATTAGAGTGATACTGCAAATCATACATATTGAAAATAAAATCCAAAATATGCGTTTTTATCTGACATGACTAGACTTAGCTTCAGGCACAGCCAAAGTAGTGTCAAGGATCTGCACCCTGTTATGTGAAGAAATTCAAGTGGCAGGTTCTTCTTCCCCTAGAGGGTGCATGTCACTTGACTTTGTGGTCCGTCTGCTTACTTCACCACAGATACATTTATTAAATTCAAAGCATGATAAAAGACTTTAAAAAAAATAAAAAGGCGCAAGCAGGAAGAATTAATACATAAGATCCAATATGTCAAAGAAAAAATAAAATTCCAAGGTGCCACAGTCCCTGTAGTTTTAGATCTGCTCAGCTCTAAGGACTAAAATAGAAATTCCACAAGGTAAGTGCTTTTGCAAACTTCCTATTTTTGTTGAAATGCAAAGTTTAGTGGACAGCAACAAAAATTCAACAGCATTTTAACATCACGAAAAGCTACAGATATTTTTCATATTCTTCACCAAATCAAAAACATTTTTGCCCTAGGAATTTTACCTACAAAATTAAATGCAGCTAGGGTGTGAAGATGACTTCGTATCATCTATTCCAGTTCCAACTAATAAAGGCAAGCTATGATATATTAACTTTTGTGGCTTTTTTCAAACTATCTTGAGGGCAGAATATATTCAGCAAAAAACAGTTCACTCCAGTTTTCTGAAGCTGCTAATGCAAGGCAACTTCTTTTACAAATGAACACCTGAAAAAGACATGGTCATTTAAAACAAGAAGTACCTTTACAACAGAAATCCATACCAGCACACAGCACTTATTTGGTTTACACTGATCAAGAAAGCTAGCTGGCCATACTTCAACATACTCTGACCTTAGAGTTGGCTACCATCTCATTCCAGCTCTGTTAGAGGGTGCAATGGGCTTCAGACTTCAGCAGGCATCTTCTACACTTGAAACTCACAGCCAGCTCAGCACCTTTTGTGAACCAAGGTCTCCTATATTTCACTATTCTGTCCCTACAACTTTAAACCTTGCCCACACTATCATAATTAATATCATCTGAAGAAAAACTTTCTCAACCTATCTATACACAGAAAAATGCTGGAAAAAGACTGACTGAGAATAGTGAGAATGCATTTTAAGAAACACTAAATAAGACATTAAACTATAGATTTACTAAAATTTTAAAAGCTTTCAGCACGTGAAATTCTATCTGGCCCTCAAAGCACTCAATGCACACAGCCATGAGAACTCTCAAGAATGAGAAATGAAATAGCTCCCGCTACTCAGCAACTGTCAGGCTGTGCCTGCAGTAGTGTCCAATTCTGGTCTCTACAATTCAAGGCCAGGATAAGATTGGAGAGGGTCCAAAGGAGGGTCACAAAGATGTTCAAAGGGCTGTTGTACCTGTCCCATGAGGAAAGACTGAAGGCACTAGGTTTTTTCTCTCTAGGGAAGAGAAGTCTCAGTGGGGGAACTCATCACAGCATTCCAGTACTTAAAGAGGGTGAAGGAGCCACACAGAGGACAAAAGGCAACACATACAGGTTGCACTGGGAGAGGTTTCATCCCAAGAATGAAATTTTTTACAATAAGAACCAAAATTCACTGGAATAACATCCCCAGAGATGTGGTAGTGTTTCCATCGCTGGAGGTTTTCAAGATGTGATTGGACAGGGTGCCAGATATTTTCATCTGGACTCCCATCACCAAATGACTGGGCCAGATGATCTTTCAAGGACCCTTCCAACCTGGGCCGTTCTATGATTTCAAAATCATATCTAAATTTTTAAATGTCTTAATAAAATTGAAAGCTAATTTTAGTATAGAACTTACATTCTGTCACAGTATTTCTCAAAGAAAGAGGAAGTTTCTCAGGAGGTGCACAGGACAAAGAGAATGACATATGAACTTTGCCATGAAGTTCATATGTCATCCGAAGACGTAGAAGATGACAGCTATGCCAACAGAAATGATGTTGGTTTTGTCAACCAAACAAAATTGTTAGGTAAGCATGGAAGCTGCACGATATTATACATTATGCACAATATTAAACATTGTTCAAATAAATTCCATTCTTGTCTACAGAACCACAAAGCAAATAGAAACAATATTGTGATTTTTTTTTTTACTTTCACATTTTTGCATACTGCCGCACAGCTACTAGTATGAACCCATTTCTGTTCTGACAACTAGATACAAACATCCACAGTTATCGCAGATCCTTTTCATGCCCAAGAAGTTCTTCACAACTAAGATTAAACAGTTTGATCCCTACTCAATCACAGACCAATTTAATTTATGAAGCTTCTCAGCTGCAAAGAAGTAATGACTGGGATACTCTTAAGGTACAGGCAGGTTTTCTCCAGATTTCCCTGTATTATTTAGTTTGCAGCAAATTTTTCTATCCAACAAAAAGTAAGTTTTAGTACAACTTGTTGGCAATAAACTGGCATGATCTTTGAGGAGTTTCTGAGACACCTACTCTTATTTTGAGCCTACAGAATGGGTTATTAAATATTTACAGTAGTTCATAAACTCAGTCCTCCAAGACAAGTATAAATTCACTTACTATTTTTCTCCATACAAGAAGAATGAACTAAACCACAAATTACACAAGAGCTCTCCTGTTTCTTCTCAGTCAAAAAGAGTAATGGGTCACTATGTGTGTATAGATATTAAATCTAGTAATAAAAGCTATTCTGCTAACAGCATTATTGCACCAAATAAAAGGCTACCACAGCTGTATGTTTATTTTGTCTTTTTCATGATAGTAGTGCCTTTAGTTCTTATACCCTTAACCTACCTTTTTCACTCCCATTACCTTAATTATTTAATCCAGCAGACTTGTTTCTCTCAGAACGAACAGTATTACAAGCTGCATTTTACTTACTCAAAGAACTCCTAAAATTAAGGAGTTACATAGATTGGATAGAGAAAAACAGCTTCCATGGACAACCCTAGCAGAAGCTTTTGACATGTTTATAATGGCTCCTAAACGTACAGGAAAACAGGCACACAAAGTTGTGAAAGTGTCAAAATAGCACGGTACAGCATACTGCTTTGTGTCCTCATGGTAGTAAATGCAAGTAAGTGTACAGATGACAAGTATGCTCACAGTAACCACGATATGCAAAAATTACACAAGTCACAAACAAGATGCACTAGATACATTTACACACTGACACTATTTCTAAACACACATACTAGCTAGCAGTTTGGATACCAAACACTGTCGCAGCATAAAGGATATTACATTGAAAACACAGTAAGTCAGCAAATACATCCAGGAGATTAGTTTTCAGAGATATGTTTGAGATGATGGCCATAGAAATCTACAATAGTTATCCATGTTTTCCAGTACTAACTCCCTTAATGCTAACTTAAAGTGATAGGCAAAGGCAAAAAAGAATACAACCTAGTGATATAGTGAAGACAAAATACATATAGCTTCAAAATTACTTCAGGTTTTAAATCAGCTTCGATATATCTGAGATCAAATCCCAAGTACTGTTGCTGAACACTTTTGATGTTCTACCATTTCTGCTCTACCTATATATACTTAGCTGATCTGATATAAAGGACACTCACAGAAAATACACCTGAAAAATCTGTGGCCAGAAATGAAAACAAGAAAGACTACAAGATACTGCTTCATCTCCACAGTACAGAATGGTCAAGAATGGAAAAAATTCCAAACAACTACATGAGAAAAAAATGGCTCCTGAAATGATTCACCTTGCTTTAAAGATTATCAAACACATGCACATTTGTACACAAATTTTAAAAATCCCTTTCAGGACTACAGGTCTTATTTGGACCTTCAAAAGCATTGGCTCTGTAACCCCCCAGAGTAACGCTTAATCTCTGCTGTATTGTAAAACCATGCAAAAGCTTATTCCTAAGAAGGAATAAAAGAGTAAATAGTGACTCATCTTTTTTTCTGTTATTTCTTCTCTCCTCCCTTTTCAAGATTTTCAACTGCCCTGTCCAGTACTACCATATCTTGCCAGCAGGGATGCTGCACAGTTTACTTTAACGACAAGAAGAACACATGCCTTACATCCTCCTCATTACAATCTTAGGTCTACTCCACGTTCTCAGTACATCCAGCACTGATAGGAAGTACCAGGTATACTGCACATGTAGTGTTACACAGTACAGGGAAACAGCTCTCCGCTTTCTAGAGCTTAAGGCAGACAATGGCTTGCAATCCTTGAAAAAACAGTTAATACAGCTTGCTCAAACTCTCTCATCCTTATGGCAATTCAGACTGCCTTTACTGTCAACAGCGGCCTATTCCTGACTGCTACTTATTGGCAGTATGTGTAGCTGTAAGTTAGTGCCATAGCACATCATGTTACCTTTTTTGGAACTATTTTGGTGCCATATGTGCCAAGTCTTCTGTATCACATGAACAGATACCTATATCCAAGCAGCATTCACAGACCTCTGTTGTGTGAGTTGGTTTGTTTCTGCCAATCTCGTTTTACTACTGAGCAAATACCCATATCTAAAATATTCGTAGGAATACGAGCAACTGGGCTAAAAAAGTGTATTCATGTGGAAAGTCATCAGTTTTCTGCCTGTTTGACTTCTTGGTCTGGACCACAGCCAGGAAAGGTAAGCACAAAATCAAAGTTGGGTACTGGGGGAGAACAAAAATCTGTAGCAAACTGAACGGAGTTTAAGAAACATCATGGAGATTTTCATTACAGCTGGACAATGTCATGAGTAATTTGTAACAGCCCTACTTTGCGCAAGAGGTTGGACTGGATGACATTCTAAGAAACTTTCCAAAAGTAATTCTTCAATGAGAGTGAATGTAAAAAAACAAATAAACCACTCATGGTGATTAAATTAAAAATGCTATTTCATGACCCTTTTGCTACTGGGAGCATCACATCAAGTACCTACCAAAAATCCATTTTACATGGTGCTTGTGTTGCTACAATGACCATTTTTTCCAGAACATCTAGGAAGGTGAGGCTTGGAGAACTACTATTACAGAATTCTTAATTGCAATGGTTTTAGAAAAAGCATAAAATTCTAATTCCTGTAGTTGAACTCTTCTCCCTTTAAAATACCTATCCTTCTTTCTTCCATCGTGGTTTTGGGTTTTTTTGTCTGCATCCTAATTAAGCATGAAACCAATAAACAGAAACAGTCAGTATATTCCATCAAGATTATGCTTCGCTCCTTAAAAATACATTAAATTTAATGTCAGAAAAGAGTTATCAGTAAAAGTTTTCTAATAAAAGTAAACTTCATACTTTATAACACAAAGTAAGTACTTGTTTTTTATTCTTCCTTCCTCACCCAGTACTTCCAAAGGAAGCTAAAGATTAAAAACTGCTGTTTGCCATGGCCTTAAGAAAGTAAAAACCTGTATATACTTAAACTCTCTAATCTGGATCATCCGTTTAACTACACTGCCATGGGATTATCCTCACAGCTTTGATATAATGAAGCTATTTATCTTACCACAGACAAACAGATCAAATATGTTCTGCCAGTTACAAAACACTTTACACAACCCATTGCAATCACCAGTCTGCTTTTAGTGTGTTCCTACTGACACAAAGTACGCATTCAGAATATATTAGTCAATTCCATCAATAAAATACAATTTCTCTCAAGCCCTGAGTTGTAGAATACATACCCTCTTAAAATCTGGAGTGTCATGGTACATTACTTATCTCAATTTCTGTTTTATTATTTAAAAAATTTTAGAAGTTACACGCAGTCAACTAGCTTATTACCAAAATATTCCCTGTTTGCAACACAATCCACAAGTTCCTGGCTTTTTCCCTAATTTTAACTCCACAAACTTAGAAAACCATACTAGCAATTACAAGGGGAAGACTGAAACAAAAATTTAGCTATTTGAATTTCTCCATTTCTTACTTGAAATGATTTTTTATTTGCAAATTCCATTTGCCAACCTGTCAGGGCTTCTTCTCTGTACTGCCCGTCCTTAATAAAAGACTGCGAAGCAAAAGAATGTTGACAAAAAAAATAAGACTTACAATGACTTTTGCACAAATATCGCTGAAGTTGGAGGAGAAGGAGAAAAGAGAGAAATTTCCCTGCAGAGTCAAACTGCTAAGTACCCATAATCACTCCTAAAATCTCTGTCACGATGTGACAAACCCTATGTTTCTACCCTACTGTGCAACTTTTTTTTTCCTCCTCTGACAGAACCACAGCAGGTAGTAATTGTGCTACTCAAACGTTCGCCTACACACAATATTGTTCACAAAGCTTGGTTATGAATATTAAAAAGTATGAAAATGAGTAGATTGTCATATTACACATCTATATTTAGATGATTATGATGTTCTTCACAATCCTTAAATCATTTCAGAAACTGTACACAAAACTGAGAAATGAGAAGACTCTTCCAAGGTCCTCTTCCAGTGACTGCTACTGCTAAGGCACACTCTGTTCTCTGAGCAAAGCAGCTTCCTCTAGAACAATTGGAAAATGCAAACAAACATTATCTTGAATTAGAACATCTGACTTGATACAAGAAGAAAATCAACAACTGACCTTTCTCAAAAGCAATTTAATCCAGGACATTCCAGCAGAAAAAACAGCTTCACTAAAGGGGTGGGGCAATAAAATGAAAGGACCTAAACACGGTATTTGGAAAAGAAGGCAACAAAAGCAAGAAAGGGAGAAAGAAATGGGAGCAGCACCAGATATGCTCTGTAGCTCCTGTTGAAGCAGATACCATAATTGTCTTTCAGACTCTTAGGACACAGTCTTATCATAAAGCAGAAAAGCAGACAGAGCTCAGCACCATGGCAACATTCACTTGCTTAATTACCAGCCCAGAAGGCTTCCAACAAGATCACTGGAAACATGTTTCACAGAAATAGTTGCTTTCACTTTTCCATTGTAATACAGAAAATCAGGAAGGTAACAGCAACGGGACAGACACACAAAGAAAGCCAATACTTTCATTTAGCATCAAGCAGTTTGTACAGACGTACATTTGTTCTGTATAAACAAATTCTCATGGCGAAATCATACCAGTAAGGAAGTTAATTAACATACCCTTCAGTCGATGACTGAGAATCTGTTCCAGAATGGCTGCAAAATTATTAAATTCAGGGGAAGTATCATCAATAGTTTCGAAACAGGAACGGTCAATCAGAGTCTTGACTGAAAACCTAGAGCAAAAGTACAGGAAAATCATAAATTATATGGGTAATTAGTGGTCCTCTATAGCAGGGCAGTAGTTTGTATAAAACAAAAGAGCAAGGAAGCAGAATCCACCTTGATGGTTTCAAGCTCAGTCAGAGCAACAAGAACACACAAAACATTCAGATATAGCGTGGAAGTACAATTATCATTGCTGGTCTTAGGCATAAAGCCGTAAAAATGGAAAGAAAACAAAAATCCCCACCCTTCCTACATAGAAATGAGCTGATTATTTTTCTCTTCTCTAAACTATTTTAATGAAGTTGTAGAAAAAAAAGCACTCAGAAGCATCCAACATCAGTTTCTCTTTGTAATCCTAAACGTAACCATTTTTTGCTTGACATTTTGTCAGTGCTTCTTTTATTCCCAAAATCCATGTCCAAGAATCAGAAATATAAACTTTATCCTATTATGAGAACACTCCAATTTCATCCTAATGCAAAAATAATCTAGACATATTATAAAACAATGAATTTTTATGCATTGTTAACTCTGCATTCAATTAGGCTGATTTCCCTGTGAATGGGGGTAATCCTTATTCAGCACTATATTACTTCATCATTATGCTAGAAAAGCTTTCAATGTAAATGAGCTAACATTTAAAACCGGAAAGGCTGAATGAAGTCAGTGTAAAAAGCAGACAAGATGTAACTAGTCAACTGGCCAGTTTGCTGTGTTTATTTACACTTACATTTATACAAACCTATTCTTACTCACAGGCTAGTTTAAACCTCAACGAATGTGACAAAAAATTACTTTTCTTTTGCCTTCATAATTTTAATCATAATCCATTTTTATTTTCCTTTCTGCAACTTGTTCTTCCAGTTTTCAGCCAAGACAAATTTCATACATTCTCAAACTTAAAAGTATTAAATTTGAAGCATTTACTATGGTTTTTTGCAACAACAATTTTATTTGTATTAATAGAGCCATACTACAGCCTGAGGAGATAGTTTTCACAACACCCCAACGTCAACAGTACCCACTCAGGATGTTCTCACTCTGCTTGCTCATCCCAGATCCTACACCTGAGCGAGCACTGGCTTCCCCAGTTTTGCTAGATCTAGTTTTTATGGCACTCACTATGAACTGTTCTAGATCTTCAGTACTGGAAAGGAGAGGAGAAGTGACTTAAATATGGACACATTCATAATAAATATCCCTCACAGCAGCTCAACACAAGCAGTTCTATGGCACAGCTGTAGAAGCAGCACAGCACTATAGGCATGGGCAAGAATGAAGCTCCTTACAACTGGTACTATTTTGAAATGCTCTGTAGTACAGAAGCAACTGCCTCCTTAGTGGAGTCAGCACAGCCTTCTGATGCACAAAACTAATATGCTCAAACTGAACTGACACATAGCTCAAGAGTTTCCCCTTGAATGTTTTACTCAGTAAACTTCTGAATAAAGACTCCCTATTTTACCTTTCCTGCATGCTTCTATTGTAGTGTTTTTTGCAGGACAGGAATTAGGGGTGAATTAGGGTGGAGGAGGAAGCTTCTCCTGCGGTGCCAAATTATGACTCAGTTTTGAACTCCTCCACATTTTTAACCAATTTTGAGTAAGTGAGAGACATGCATACCCACCAGTTAACTGCTATTGACTCCTCTAATGGCAGAACCTACTGCTTCCTCAAAGCTATATCAGAGCTGAGAAATTTTTGATTAAAAAAACTTCTTCATTTTGAAAAACAAATGCCTATAGCAATGCCATGACTAAGCTAATATTAACTGTAACAAGATGACTCCTCCCACACCATGCAGGTCTGAAAAAGATAAGGTGCAGCACATCACTCACAGATACATAAACAAGATAGACAGTGAGTTAGCAGTATGAGGTACTGCCCTGTATACAGGAATATCATCTTAAAACTCACAGATATGATCATCCATAAGCTGCAAAACCAAGCAGAGTACAATATATAGCTATGCCTATTTTTCCTGTATTCAGTGTCATATTTGAAAGTTCACTAATTAATATTGTATGGAATACCTATTCAGAAATGGAGATATATTCAAGAAGAAACACTTAAGAGCAATTTCACATACATTTCTAAAAATCAGAGATATGCTTTTTTTTTTAATTTTAAAGCATTCAGCAACTCAACTGAAGAAAAAAATCTAGTTTTTAAGGAAACAACAATTTTTTATTTACCTAGGGTCTGATTATAAAAGACAATCTAAGAGCTCCTCATCAAAATAGTGGGTTTTTTAAGTTCTCATATTACTGCCACCACATACTCCATAGAAATGTTAATTTTCATCTGTCTACTCTATTCTTTCACCAAAAACCTAAATCTTTATAGTCAAATTTGGTTAAATTTGCTTTTAGGAGAACTCACAGGGAGTGTAAGTATGTACTTACTTCCACAGACCAGGAAGATAACAGCGCTACCAAGCAAAATTTGATTCACTAGAAATATTTTTTTGAGATTTAAAAAAAATGTCTTAGGCAAATACTTGTGTGTGATCTTTTTTTCTCCAAATACCACAAGGAGGCAAACATATTTAAGTGCAAGTTAAAAGTCATGAGCACGTTTTGCATGTTAGATATTCACACTTCACCACGTTTACCACGTATGCTGGGAAAAAAATTTAAGGTATATAGAAGTTATGCCTTTGAAAAAAGGTTACTGTAAGCATTAAGTAAGCAATTCTCCTCAGTCATTGAAGTTGTTTCCAATGTATGGCCTCCAGACCAGAAAGTCCATGCACAGTTATGTGGAGCCACATGGGGACTGAAAGGCAAGAAACAAAAGGTCAGGCCTAAAGTACATAAGAGCTATGAAGAAAAAAATGTCCAAATAGCTAGAGCTGGAGCTGTTTCATTGGTTCCCTTTATTGCTCCCATCTTCACAGAATCTCTAAGGTTGGAAAAGACCTTTAAGATCATGGAGTCCAACCGTTAATGGTGCCAAATCCACCACTAAACCACAACCCCAAGTGCCACATCCACACCTTTTTGGAACGCTTCCAGGGATGGTGATTCCACCATTTCCCTGGGCATTCTGTTCCAATGCCTGACCACGCCTTCCACAAAGAAATTTCTCTGAATATCCAATCTGAACTTCCCTGGTGCAACATGAGGCTTTTTCTTCTCGTCCTGTCACTTGCTACCTGGGAAAAGAGCCCGAGCACCACCTGACTCCATCTCTTCTCCACTGGGCTGCCACAGCAGCATTGCACTCCAGAGCAGCAGTCTACCTGCACATCAGAGGTTAACTTCTGAGTGGACTATAAGAGCAGATGAGTAATGCAGCTTCTGTTGCTATAATACCTGTTGCTTCAAGACTCTTTTAAAAAAATGTCTTTTATCCAACATTTCCCATTGTGTTCCTGCAACAGCTTTTACTCCCCGACTTTTGTTGGGTTCGGATTTTTTTACTACAGTAACTGCCATTGGAGAGATTCCAATATCAGCATTTCTAAACAACCTTCATGAACTCTGATGTTTTTGGATTATTACACACTTTTCTCTGCCACAAATCTACTCTTGCTTGAGCCAAAAAGAAGATGTAGAAACAGTAGCATTCTCCAACCTCAAAAAGACCTTCTGAATCATGTAAGATGGAGACATTCTTGAATAAAAAATACTTAAACCAATCTTTTTGGGGTAGGTTCTTCTGGTATTTTGCAAGATGTGCAACAAGGTCTCCCAAGTTTCTTGAATAACTCCAAACTAAAGCCAAACCTTTTGTGGACAGATCCCACGTCTATAGGCTTATTTCCAAAACAGCAACAAGCCTCTAACCAAAAAGCAAAAAAGCAGAAAATTAGACTGCTGTATGAATCTGTCCCTTTTCCTTGTCAGATTCTGCACCTCCTTTTAAGTTTCCAAATGAATGAATGAAAGGATTTTGTCAAGTTTATTTAGCTTGCAATTTGGAAAGTGTCACTAAAATGCTATTTTAAAGAATTCAAACATTTACTATAGATAGATATTATAACCCCTAAGACTATAAAATCTAAATGCCTTATGCTAAACCCTGCTTGGTCATGAAACCAGACAGTTCAGCTAAGGGACAATGTCACTGCAACAGGTCTTATGCATATTAGCAAAATCACTGTTTCAAAAACATATTTCCTAACAGTTGTTCAATTCTGTGTTAACATTCTGCATTTAGGCTACGAACGTCACTTCTGAGGCCTGTCTCAGTTGTTCTGTATCTATATGGATCTCTGATCTATGAATCCCATCGAAGACTAGATTAAAAAAAGTTGAACAATCTATAACCAGCGCAAAATCTCAGTGTCACTTACTGGAAAATGAAAGGGATCAAACAAAAGGGAAAACAGGTAGGGAGAGAGACAAAGCTTAGAACATGCATTATGCACTCAATCAAAAAAAACCCTAAGAATTATTCCAATTTAAATCATGGTTGTGTGGTTACAAAAACACAACCATGCATTTTCACATGCAATTGGTTTATGGAATTTAGGTATCTATATCTCTTTCCATGGCTATAGTGACACTCAACATTTCAGTGGGAAAAAACCTGTTCCTTCCAAAACTGTAAATGTAAGAAACTATCTACATCTGCAGGAGGAGTTAGATATCATCACTGTAAGAGGAGATGAAAACCCTAAAGTCTGGTATAGCTATTAAATAAAAATATATTAAATTGAAGCTTTGACAAAAATAATTCATTAAATTATCAGACTCTGTTAACAGACGGTAACTCAGAAGAGTATCTTCCTTGTGATCTTTCCCCTTCATTGGGGAGCAGGCCATGCCATCTAAATGTGATTGAATCAACTGACTGAAGCGATTTTTTTACCAGAAATATTTCATATTTTCACAGGATTTTGATTGGAAAGGACTATTATTTTACTCTTTCCAATACTAACTTGGCTATTCCTAACAAGTAACACTTTTCTATAATAAAAAATGTGTAATAACTACAGTAAAGCACGGAAATATTTTAAACATTTACTCTTACACTGGCAAAATAAAAATATAAACCAATGTACACATATCATAATAATGCAAATCCTTTTTCCTCAACATCCTTTCCAAATTTTAAAGTGTATTCACAAACTGAGAACTTCAGGTTTTGTGAAGATAAAGCAAAATTGGTGTATTTTTTATTATTGTCAGTAAAACAACTTAATCTCAAGCAGTTTCTGCGGTAGCTCTTTGTTTTATATGTGTTTAACTGAATTCCCTCAGATTTTTAAGCATTTTTTAAAATACATTACACTATCATTTCAACTTCAGGACAAGGACATCAAATAAACCAGAAAAACAATGTAACAGCACAGAGTACAGAAGAGTTCTTCTCAAGTGTGAGGCAGAAAAAACCAGCAAATTCTGTAGCATACAATATATTCCTTCAAAAAGAACTGTTTATATCCTGTACAATTGTGTCATTACTTGATAAAACTGGTGTTTTCCTGAGCACACAGGTTGGCAATATCTGCATCTCTGTAACAACAGTGAAACTGAAAACTTCTATTTCTATTATTTAATCTGCTTCAGCAGGTTTGATAAAAAACTTTTTAAAATTTTTTTTCTTGTGTATCTTTTTCACAGGTAGGAGCAGAGATAAGCACACAAGCCTGGGAAAAGACAGAATAGTACTGATGCTACTCAAACACAGATACTATGACTTGAAGGAATATTGAAGCAAATTCATGAGATGAATGATAGAGTCACACTTTGTAAAACCTGCTAACAATACACCATAAAAGAAAAAAAAAAAAAAAAAGAGAAAATATGAGGTTCTACGGGTTTTCAAAAATTCTGCTGCAGCATTAAGTGATGTTGGTACAAAATTACCTAATAGTTGTCCTGGCCCTTCAGTAAGATTTGCAAGAATTAAAATTATATCATAACCCTCATGAATCTGTTGAAGACCTTTCCCAGATAATATTCAAATTACTTTAATAACTTCAAAATTAAGCAATTGAAACAAACGACCGAATGGAGCCATTGCTACCAGCAAATACCACGTATTAAAAAGTTTGCCATGACGTTACAGGTCAGTGCTGCACACCTGGAAATGCCGCATGAATTCCACAGTGACAGCAGTGGAAACGCTTAAATGGAACGTCATAGGAACTGTTATTAAGCTTGCATAAGCACAGCAGTAAGATGCTTTAAAAAAAAAAAAAGAAAAGAAATTTGAACACAGGAGCTCTAGTACTGCAGATCTCCTGATCTAGATTTCGTAGATAAAAATATCCCGGAGCGCAGCCTCCTCGGGATGCTCCTGCGGCACCGGCGCGCTCGCAGGAGCACACGGTCAGCGGCTTCCACGGCGGCTCCAACCCCTTCCCGCCGGATACATCCCATTAACTTTAAACCTCATCCCATTAACTCTAAACCTGACCCGCGGCCGCACCGCGTCAGCTGAAGGGCAGCTACACCAGCTGTGCCCGCACGAGTCCAGCGCTGCCGAGGGCTCATCCTGCCCTGCCCTGCCTTGCTCCCGCACCGCCTTTCGCCCGAGACCGCAAGCATGGTGCCGAGAACAAACCTCTCAGTCCCCCGCTTCAAAAAAGGCCATGCGACGCCCCGAAGCAGCGGCACTGCCTGGTGAGCTCCTGCCCCTCGCCCGCCGCTCGGACACGCTCCCGCGAACGCTCCCGCAGGAGCTGAGTCAGGCTGGATGGAGAAGCCTGCCCTACCCCGCGGAGGCCGGCACCGGCCTCCCTCCCCCGGACAGGGCTGCGGCGGGGCCGCCACCCGCGCTCCTGCCCTCGACCCACCTGTACGGAGCGGGGGCGGGACGGGCCCCGCGGGCTGCGGCTGGAGCGAGGGGGGACGGTCCCCTCGGGCGGGGCAGGGCCCCGGCCCGGGGCTCACCTGCACACGGTGATCAAGTTCCGCCTCTCCACCGCGGCGTTGCGGGACGGGACGCTCTTCCTCCGGGCGGAGACGTTCAGCCCCCCTAAGCCGAGGGACGCCATCTCCGCTGGGCAGGGCAGGTGGAGACGCTGGGGCTGGCGCTGAGCCTTTGTTCCCGGCCTCCCGCTCTTCTCCAGGATGCTGCGCCTGCCGCCGCCACACGCGGAGGAGGAGAAAGAGGATAAGGAGGCGCCCGTGTTTTCCCCGCTCCTCCTCCTGCTGCCCGGTCCCGGAGCGCCCGAGGCAGCGGCGGGTCGGGCGGGGATGCGCGGGGCTCCCGCGGCGGGGGCGGCTCGGCCCCCCCCGGCTCCCGG
>VZTF01001785.1:1930771-2049871 GCA_013397755.1 Cnemophilus loriae
CGCCTGGCGGCGCTCCCGAGGGGCGGGGGGCGCTCCCCAGGGGCGCGCGCCGCCGGCGGAAGCGGGCGAGGGGAACCGCACCTGAGGCGGCGGGGGTGGCGCTCGGTCAGAGCCCCGAGTGAGCCCTGCAGCTCTCCAAGCGTCTGTGAAATTGTGGTTTTCCTTTAATTGTTATCAGTTCTTTCCCTTCGTAGCGAGTTGGCGTCTAGAATGTGAGAACTTCCCTGGCCGTAGCTTGTAGAGTTTGAAATGCTGTCAGTCGTTAATTAGAATCATAGAATCACAGAGTCATTAAGGTTGGAAAAGACCTCTGAGATCATCGAGTCCAACCTTTGGCTGAACACCACCGTGTCAACTAGATGCCACTAAGTGCCACATCCAGTCGATTCTTGAACTCTTCCAGGAGATGGCTCCATCACCTCCCTGGGCAGTTTGTTGCAGTGCTGGACAATGCCTTGTGAAATATGTAAGCTTTACAGGCCCTGCTTGTGGGAATGAAGTGGGAATACACTTTGCCACCAAAGTGCAGCTGGGACAGCTCTGAACTAAGGCACGCTTGGCAGAGCTGTGGGTATAGGACTTTGCCTTGGCGTCACGACGCAGAATTGCATGTCACTGGAAGACAGGAAGATACAACACTTCAGAAGAAAACCTAGCAGTAAGCTAATTGTGGTTTGTGGCTGTGAAGGAGTAGATTTGGCTGGCTGGTTGGGGAGGTGTGAAATTCTATGGATTAATTTGATTTGCTTCCTTTGTGGGAGGAAATTCCTTTTCAGCCTAAGAAAATCACTTTATTTGTTTGCAATGAGGATGAATGGTGAAATAAATTTTGGCACAACTCTTCATTCTACTGAGTTATGCACATAATATTCCTAAATGTAATGTGTCTGTTAAATTCCAACCTATCCATTCCTATTAATGAAATATAAACATTTCTGCTTACTGACATGCAAATCCCTGCTGGACTATGGTTTCTTTGGAGAGTATCCCCTGTAGATATGAAGCTACAGCTTCTGACAGTTCCTGTCAAACAAGAACTGTGTCCAGCACAGTTGTGTTACATGAAGAGGAATTATGTTGACATAGGAACTTTGAAAAGTAGATTACCACATAGATGATGATTTTTTCAAATGTAGTAGCATATAAACTTCTTTTCATCAGAAGATATCTCATAAATTGATTCGAGTATTACCACTTACCAAAACTTCCAAGATCATCATATATTGCTTGATATGCTGTATTCTCACTTCACTCAACATGTAACTGAATAAATTTGAACTAGTCTTTATCTTCATTGAACTTGATATCAAATGGTAAGTAAACTGTTCTGCCTTCTCTAAAGTAAAGCTTCTTCTTTGCTTGGGTGGATTTTTTTCCCAAGCATATTACCATTCAAATTCACTAGAAGGCAGTTCATAATTTTGTTTCTGCCTCTCTTCCTCCCTGCTCCAGAAATATCATAAAGAAGTGGAGACACAGGTAAACCTGAAGGAGGATATCCTTCCTACGTTGGAATCAAGAATAATACTTTTTTTATTAATTTTCAATGGCTCTACTAGTACAAGAATGAAATAAGCTATTGTTCTTTACTTTTTCTTTCAGACTATCAAGACAAAATGTTGCATATGTTACTTGTTGCCTCTCAGAAATTAAGAGCCTGACTTCAGGTTTCTTTCTGCTTCTCGGAGGCTTTTTTAAGGCCCATTGTGTCTGTAGCTTCCGTTAAGAGATTTGTGCAGATTGAGTAAACTTTAAATTAGATTCAAGCTAAGGCTGAAGTAGATTTATCTCTGCAGATGAACAATTTCAGCTGCATGATCTGTTGTTCTTGAACTGATGATGAACATACTGGATAATTACTAATACTTAACCAAAAAAACCAAAGAAAAGAAACCAACAAAAACCAGGAAAACTTTTCAACATATATCAAAACCAAAAGTATCTTCTCATTCTTCTCCTCTACCTTTTTCCCAGTAGCTGCAACTTTTTATTTTTATACTTGGAAGAGATTTAAGATTAAATCAGGTTTATCTGTTGGACCAAGCCTTAGGTTTCAATATTAATACATTTTAGTCCTCAAGTAAATGGATTTCCTTAAAAATTTTTGCTTTCTTTCAAATGTAGTTTATCTTTCACTACTGTCTTATCAAAGCAGAAAATGTAAAAAGTTCGAGAAGACTTCAAAAGAATAAAAAAAAATAATAATTTGAATATCATCAGCTGCTTTGGAAAGCTCAGTAGGGTTATCAGGAAATTTACTGTGGTAAGTCTTGAATTTTTAAAGCCTCTCTGGAAGAAAATAGACTAAGGGAAAATCTTACTGCCTTCAGTTAGCCTAATGGGAGGATAGAGGAAGAGGCTTTTCTGAGGAGTGCAGAGCAAACGAACAAGGGGCAATTGTCAGAAGCTGCAACAAGGGACAGATATTGGGAAAAATTCTTGATGCAAAGATGTTTAAGCACTGGCGATGCACAAGAAGCTGTTGGGAAGCACATCCAGGACAACTGATTCCAATTGATAACGAGGTTATTCCATACCATATGGCATTGTGTCCAGTGGTAGAAACTCAGGGAGAGAAGGAAGAAGCAGGGACATTTGAGTTACAGCGTTTGTCTTCCCAAGTAACTGTTCCCCGCTTTCCTGGAAATGGCTAAAGATTTGCCTGTTGGTGGGAAGTAGTGAATGTATTCCTTATTTTGCTTTGCTTGCATATACTGCTTTGCTTCACTTATTAAACTGACTTTGACTCAGCCCACAGTTTTGGCTCCTTTTCCATTACAATTCTCTCTCCCATCCCACTGAGCAGAAGTGAGTAAGTGGCTGTGTGGGCCTTAGCTGCTGACCAGGATTAATCCACAAGTTTGCACTGTATTGTCATTTATAGTAGGAGAAAATGAAGTTGATATCAAGCTATCACATAAGACTTCCTCAGTTAGGAGCAAAACACAAATTGGTGTGAAATGTGATATATTTTACTGTTGGACTTTCAGGTAATTTTGAGTATACTGATAGTAAGGAACGCATCTCATGGATTCCAGTCAGCTGCCTAGCTTTGTAAATGAACCATGACTAAAACACAAGAAGTTTCACCTCAACTTAAGGAAGAACCTTCTCTATGCTGAGGGCGGCAGAGCACTGGCCCAGGCTGCCCAGGGAGGTCAAGGAGGGTTCCTCTCTGGACGCGTTCAAAACTCACTTGGACGTGCTCCTGTGTCTCTTGCTCCAGGTGACCCTGTCTTAGCAGGGGTTTGGACAAGATAATCTCCAGAGGCCCTTCCCAACCGTAACAATTCTGTGATTCTGTATATGTAGGAGGCATACATGCTTGCTCTTTTTAGTTTTGTGGTTTGAGGTCATTTGGGCTTATCTTTTGCTTTGTTGTGCCTTTTTTTTTTTTTTATTGGCAGCATATCTGGTTGTCTATGAATATCTGATTTACCAATATCTTTGTACTGAAACATGATAGGTATAATTTGAAGTTCTATTTGCACTTTTGCAAATTATTCTTTCCTATGAGAATTCTCAGAATGGGTAAATTTTTCAGATTATTTGTGGATCTTGCACTTTGGCATTATTGCTTATCCTTATGTCTTAGAAAATCTGTACAGGAGCCTTTAAAAGAAAGGTTTGAGGGCATGTTAGAAGATGGAATTCCACCCACCTTCTTTTTTTGGCATACTGTTGATACTTAATTCTGTGGAAGGAATGAAAGGAATTGAGGAAAGCAAAGTACCATATGTCTTTTTAGAGCGTACTTGGGTGACAGTCATGAACAGAAGGAGAATAAGAACAAACTTGAATTTTACAAAATTGTACCAGCATAGTAGAGTTGGCCAAGGAGAAGTAATATGAAACACTGAAATATGAAGCATGTTTATGACTTAGAATTGGAAGGATGTAAATTTCGATCTATGAGTTTTAAAACTTGTTGCAAGTTGGTTTAAGGTTGCTTGTCTGAAATGGGTAAGAAAGCAATATTTGAAGACATCATGACTTAAACACTGTAGCTTTTGAAAGTTATGCTTGTGAGATTTCTTGCGAGATAAATGGGATTATTGCTTCATGCCATGGCACATAAAATTTGATGTGTGTTCATTTCTCTTGATTATTCTTTTTACATATTCTAAAGTTATGTTATTAAAAGTTATTACACTTTTCCTTTGTGACTTAAAATATTTACATTGCCACTTGGTGGCCTCATTTGATCAGTAATAGAAGATAAAAATGTAAGTTAAGATCCTTTTTGTTCACGGGCATGCAATTCAAACCTTGACATGATTTTCCTACACATCTAGGACCAATATATCCCTTTTTGCAATGAATATGTGGATGCTGTGGTGATTGCTTTTGTAGTTCTCAAAGGCCTGAATCACTGATGTTGGGGAGGTCAGATTTAAGAGCTCTTCAGTAAGGGTAGAACTGAAGTGAATGATGTTTCTCCCCATTCTTCCTTTCCCATCCTTGAAGTTTTAATGTTCCACACTCCTCCTCAATCAAAACAAGCGGAGGATCTTATCTGCTACCAATAATTTAACTTCTCTTTTTTTTAGGACTAGAATTTGTTCTGATTTTGCCAGGTTTTTTTCCTGCTTGTTCTGCAACCTTAGTTCTTATTTTCCAGATTTTATTATTTGAAAATGTTTTTCTGTATCACTTTTGTGGGAAACCACCTATTCAGAAGCCATCTGAATGCAATACTGAATAATGGGCTCTAGGGGACCCTGTGTGAGCAGAGAGGTTGGACGAAACGACCTTCCAGCCTGAACTATTCTGTAATTCTGATTCTGTGATTCGGAACCCAGAGTCTCACACTGGTGGCTCAAGGCTAGCTACTGCCTCAAAGCAAGAAGGTGAACTGTCACTCTGCTCTAGTCTTGTCTCGTGGTTTTCTGGCAAAATCCACATAGGTCTTTTGCTCCGGATAGCCCCAGGTCTTCTGTCACACACTACAAGACATACTGCAAGCTGTAACAAAAAGACATCTAGTTAATACACGGGTAGTGATTTATGGCTAAAATAGCACATGATTTTTGTAACAGTGCTTGACTGTCCTCTAAAATTACCATAGTAGATTCAAGGTTTCTTCATTCTTTCCTGGTCTTAATGGTTGTTGATTCTCTGAAGTAATATGTCCTTTGCTTGGTGCCTACTCATGATTTTTTTTTAGCTACTTGCTCAGTTATCTGTGATTCCTTAATGTTTTTATTATAAAGATTCCATTTAGCCCCAGGCTGCTGATGTTCTGGATATTATAATTCTGCTAGTATAGGTGAACATTGCAAATGTTTACCCAAAATTATCTAGATGAGAAACGTTGCATACTTACTTCTCTACACAGAGCACAGTCTTCTGACAATTTCTACTGAAATACAGAGAAACAATTACCTCTATCTGTATCTGATGTTATAGATCCTAGAATCGTTAACTATTTGGGTCCACACTCAAGTAGCTACTGCTACTGTGGCAGCAATACTTCGTTACCGTTGTGGGGCCTTCTTCAGACTGCATTCCTGTGGGACAGGACTCAGTGACTATAACCCTGTTTCTTACATGCCTTTCTGAATCTGTTAATACCCCATCAGTAATGCCCCTTACCTTCCGTGCAATGACTGATACATCTCTTCAGGCAATAGCAATGCAGGTTGTGAGCGTGCTGTTTTACGATCATCTCTATGCCTTCTTCAGTATAGCATCTTGGCCTTCATTTCTCCTAAAATTACAGCTCTATTGCATTTCAATAGTTGATACTTTGGCCATCCTATGCTCTGATCCTTAAAGAATCTACTGTTATTAGTAGTTTAACAGTGTTAATAGCACTTTCTACTTCCAGTGCTTTTTTTTCTCTAAAACTAGTATTTTTGCTACTTCTAACCATATTTTTATTCCCTTGTGACATTGTTACATCTCAGGTAAATAATATTCAACTATTTATTTATTTATATGTATTTTTGTTTCATGGTGTTTGAATGTGGCTTATAATATGCTCCACAGTTTTGATAACTCACAAGTCAAAGTTTCTACATAACGGTGTTCAAAATTCCAGTCACAATTTCTACTCCCTCTAAAATGGTATCCATAAACGCTCTTGGTTTGTTTTACTCAGTCACATGAAATCCATTTCAATGTTGAAATGACACTATAATAAAAGCAGCATATCTGTTCTGCCTTAGAAAAGTCAGAGTAAATGCTTTGTTCACAATAACATGCACTCTAATTTATTTGTTGCTACTGCATAGTATTTGTATACATAAAATTTTGAATTGTCTCTCAACTGGAATCTTTGGTTAAAAAAGTTAACCACACCGAGAACAGAACTCTGTGAAGTAAACTTTTGACCTCCTTTTTTTTTTTAATTTTGGTTTCTAGTTCACTTCTGGTTTTCACGCTTTGTTTACTTCACTTCTGGTTTTCATACTTTGTTTAACCATCTCTGGTGTTTTCCACTCATATTTCAGTTGCTGAGGTTGTCCAGGTTCCATCACAAATGTTGTGCATTACTTTGATTTTTATCGAAGTAAATTGAAATAAAAAATGCAAGTTAAATTACTCGAGTATGCTGCTTCAGGCCCACATAATACATTCCCTTAAAATCAGAGACATTCGTTAAAATCACAAGATTATTTTTTGCGTCATGGAACACAGATGCTGTTGTTTAGCCCTCACATTTGTTTCCCACAATTTTAAAGTAAAGGAGACATATATCTAATGTTTTCATAATCTTTGGTACAAAAGAGTTTTCCATTGTCACTACAGGTAAGGTCTATTATCAATAAAGAGCGGGGTGCTTACTGCTTCCCTTTTAGTGCAAGCAAATATTCACAATTTTGAACCTAACATAGTTAATAAAAAAAATAAAAACAGGCAAACTTCACTCAGACAAAACTTAATAATTAATTTATGCTGCTTCTTTTAAAAGCCTTTCTGCTGGCAATAATTCTGGTGAGACTTCCCTTATGTACTCTTAAATTTTAATAGCAACATTTATAACATAACATTCTTGCTTTTGTTAGCTTATTTACCCTGCCATAATTAAAACCGAAACTGGAACTATTTAGGCTATTTTCCATTTATGAGTTTCTCTTGATATACGTAAGATCCTGCTTTGTTTGTAATTGGAGCTAGTTCATCCCATTTACAGTTTAGACTGTAAACTTGTGTGGAAAATATGCAACATTACTTTCCATCCTCCTTGCCATTCTACAACGTAGTGGTTCATTCTTGTTTGTTTATTTGTGCATTGAGCATTCCTTCCCATCTGAGTTGCTATAGCAACGTTAATCTCTTTCCATGTGTTTAGATAGGATCAGTAGCCATTCTTCAGTTAAAACATTAGGCAGACTTTTTTTCTCCAAGGCACAGCTCTAAATCATATGAACTTGGGAGAAGCTGTGGCTCACAGGTCATTACAATGACAAGATGATGCAATAACCCAAACCTTTCTGTAATTTTTCACCTTTTGGTTCAGTGCTATTTTTATAGTCCAATTGGGCTGTTCAGTTTACCTTGAACTACATGTTCACAGCAACGTGGAGCCTGTCTGTTCTTCACAGGCTGCCACCTAATTCCTTGATGATTTGCCCTGGAATATATGTTCCTCGTCTCAAATAAATTTATTGGTTTAAATAGCATCTGGAAAATACAATGATAAATGCCTGCATGGTGGTACACTTGGCTGTAGCTTTCTTTACTGAACTACCTCAATCCACTTTGTCAGTGGGTCTAGAATTAGGAAACCATACTTACTCCTGCTTTGCAAGGTATGTGGCATTAAGGTGGGATTGCACCAATTCTGATGTAGTCTGTTTGTATCCTAGCCCGTTGTCCTGGATTGGGCTGGGATAGTGTTCATTTTCTTCTGATGTTTCTCACTGATGTTTTGGCTGTTGCTAAGTAGTGCTTATCCTAACTCAAGGACTTCTTAGTGTCTCATGTTCTGCCAGTGAGGAGCTGCACAAGAAGCTGGGGGCAGGGGCAGCACAGTCAGGACAGCTGACCCGAGATGGCCTCAGGAATATTTCATACCACAGAACGTCATATAAAGTGGGGGAGTTGGCTGGGAGGAGCCGATCACAGCTCAGGGACGGGCTGAGTATTGGTCGGTGAGTGGTGAGCAACTGTCTTGTGCATCACTTATTTCTCCTGGGTTTTAACTCTCTCCCTCTCTCTTTCATTATTATTGCTACTATTATTATTGTTGTTGTTGTTGTTGTTATATTTACTTTGCTTAAATTATTAAACTCTTCCTACATTAACCCAACAGTTTTTACTTTTTTCCAGTTCTGCTCCCCATTGCACTGGGTAGAGAGTGAGCAAGCAAGTGGCTGTGTGGTATTTAGTTGCCATCTGGAATTAAACCATGGCACCAATGGTTCCTGAATTCTCTAATGTTTTAATTTTATTTTTCTCCTAGTGGGCGGATTCACCACAGCACAAAGTAAGCAATTATGTACCCATCTCTCTTTATGTTTGGTCAACTAGCTACCTTCTAATACTCCCTTTTGCGTTCGAGCACCCCCTACATGATCTTGCTCATGCACCTATTGAAACAGATCTACTTAAAGTGTACATAGTGTTCATTATGTACAAGTGTTTTTTACCTGGCCACACTATACTCTCTATGCTTCACCTGTTTAAGAGCTTCTATAGTAATCGCCCCCCAGTTTCCTCATTTCCGTGTTGTAAAGTTGCTCTGTCTTTTTATACCTGGCTTTGTATGATTTTCTTTGGTTTGTTTGCAAGTTGGGTGTTTCTTCAAATGTCAAATCTACTGGGATCACCACAACCTTGGCAAGGGTGTGTGCTTGACTGTTCCAATATTGCTACCTCTGTATGTTTCCTTTTGGTAGGTTTTTACATGACTTGCATATTTTTTTTCTCTCTGCTTTTTTTAACCTGTGTTCAGGATTTCCTTTCCATGATTGAGAGGCTACCAGATTTCCATTCTGTGTTTGTAGGTAATTTTTATTCTACTTTGGTAGCCAAATAGTTAAAGCTTGATGTATCCGGTCTGAAACTAAGTATGAAGCTAGGTCATTTCCTTCGGGTTTCTCTTTTAACATCATTAGCGGAGCTTGTGGCTCTGTTGCTTGTGCGGAGTGAAGGCAGACAGCTCTTTTTTTTTTTTCCCAGCATATGTAATAGAGGATTTTCCATCCTTTTGATAAAAGCTGGAGCCATTTATGAACCACACTGAATAACCTGTGGCAAGAAGTCAATAACGGAGCTTTTATCTGGTGAGAGACACATAAACAGGTAAAGTGCACTTCTGTTCTGTTTCGGTGGTTAAAAGCCCTATAGAGCTAGTGATAAAGTCTTGCCTTATTCTACAGAAAGCTCTTATTTATAAAAGCCAGTGTGTATCCAGCTAGCCTAGGTTTGATGCATATCCAGTTTGTACTTTTCCACTGATTATGTACTTTAGTGGAGTATGTGCGATACGTACTTTAGTGGAGCGTGTATGATATGGACTACTGCAAAACAGCCTCTAAGTGATGTATACCCAAAGCTAATTGCCTATACTAATGCTAAACCTGTTTTTTAAATACAGAGTCGAGGTTTTTTCCCACAAGTCTTAATAATCTCAAAGCGAAACCATTTTATTTCTGTGTTCTTTAAACAGCACCGTGTAGATCGATAGTGGCCGGCTGGACATGAAACAGCTTACAATAAAGGGCATCTAAAGGACAGCATTTGAACTAGTGCAGTTTTACTTTTTTTTCTTTGCAGTCTTTTTTGTAAGATTTCTTCACTAATTTGATTAGTGGTTTACTCGTTTCTGCGAATACGGTTCTCACAAAAATGTAAGCAGCTCCAAAAGTGAAGCTAATACAACTTTTACATGCATGGACTCTCATAGTCAGTTCTACCCTTTGCTGATGCCAGCATCACCATTCCATTGACCTAAAACTATTACTGAATATTTCACTTTAGATTGTACCTGAGTTTTGTCATGGTTAGCTTTGAAGCCTATGTTTTGGGTAATGCTGACTACTTCTGGAGTATATTCCCACACTTCCAGTTTTTCCATGTACTGACACATCATTCATGTATGGTATGACATAACACATTGTGATGGTAATTTCATGCATATGTGATACATTTGATGTGAAAGTCTTGAGGTATGTGGATAAAACAACATTGTTTTCTCTCACAGGTAAATGTTTGTTGTTACCAGCTCTGCATTGTTAGTGGAATTGCAAAGAAAACACTGACTAAATCAGTAACAAAATAAGTTAAATATTCTGCTTAGTGTTATACGAATTTCAGTCGTACAAACAACCTGAGAAATGGCTACCTTATTTAAGCATTAAAATCTCACTTTTAGCTTTTTTTCTTTGCTTTTAACCCTGGAAAAATAGGATGTTAAAATAATAGGTCTCTGTACTAAGATCTTGCTTTCCAGTAAACTTGTTGGTGAATTGGAGTCCTTCCTCTGCCATTAAAACACAATTTCTATTTTTTCACATTTTAAATTACAGCCAAACAAAACTTGAGGAAATTCTGTTACCCAAATATCCACTGTTTTTACTTCCTCCGGATTCTTAATAACAAAGCATCAATGACTTTCAGGAATCACTCCACCCTCACCTCCCACTGATCAGGCCCAATTTCACAAACATCCGTAGCAAAATCTGCAGCTAATCCGTTTTCTTTCAACAAGGCTGTGCCAATAATTCCCTGGTGTTCCTAAAAGGGATCCTCCCACTCCTGAAGGAAAAGGAGAAGGAGACTCCTGAGCTTGTTTAACTGCAGGCAGAGATCTTAATACAGGTACTTGAACATCATTTCATGCATATAATGCAATAAATTTTATCATTTTCCGTCTTTCTTAGGCTATAGCTGGAACAGATATTTGTTGGAGAGTGGTTATTGACACCATGGTATCAATTAACATCATGGCACTAGCAGTAGTTAATGTTCTTCCCTTGACCACCCAGCACTAATATTGTTATTGGCCATTTCTGTTGGTTATATTGTAATATTACCACTAGACCAGGGGCAAGTAGACAGCAGAGTGTCCCTAGTCTTTGTTATTGAGAGGAAGAGATGATGTCTGAGGGCTTCGCTGAGAGGGACCTATTATTTTCTATAGTTTTCATTCCTCGTGATTTTTTGTTAGCTTGACAAAATGAGCCAGCAAGGAATTTATGTATTCTATCCCATTTTCTCAAATCCTTGCCTCTTTTTCTCAAATTTTACCATGTTTCCTTCCTGCAGTTTCATTGGTGTCTGCTAAAGGAAGTTTTTATCATATTGTCCAAGAATATTTTGCAGTTACCATTACCACCTCTTTTTACATAAAGGGCTTAAACCCACACTGAGGACTGTTCTTCCTTTTCTGTTCCTTTTTATCTTTATTTTAAATGGAGGCTGTGGGTAATTTAAGACTATATTTCTGAAAATTACAGTCTGTAATGTCTACAGTATGTAGACCTTTTATCAGATCCACAGGACTGGGATTTCCTTGTATTCTTTCTTACCTTCATTACCTTGTCTGTTTTCCTTGTCTATACCTGCTGTAGCTGAATTTGCAGCTCTTCCCATTGTAGCTGTGCTTGATTCATGGGTCCAATAATTACTCTTGCTGACTTAACTCTTGTACCACTGCTACTTGAAAACCAGTGGTTCTGTTTGATCAGATACATTCCCAGATGCCAATACCAACAATTTTCCCAGGATTCACAGTATTTTACAATCTCATAGCATTCTAGGTGGAATAACCTGCTAGCCAAATCTCCTGTCATTGCTCAGATAACTGTTCTACGACATCTACCTACTAAATTTCTTACAAGAAATTGTTCCTGCAGTATAGCTGATAATCATACTCCATTCTGAGGCTGTGCAATCTTTACTAGTTAAGGAAAGCTAATCCTTTAGTCCCAAAAGCCCCATTTTAAAAGTTTCTGAATTCAGCAGCCTCAAGGTTTAAGCAAATACTCTTGCTCGCTCTGCAGTCAGGTCAGTTGCTATTGTTATAATAATCTCCCACGTTTTAGGAGCAGCACGTCCCCAGCAGGAGTAACCAGCAGGGTGCATTCATTTTTTTACCGCTGTTCTGGTTTTAACTGCATAACTGGATCATAAAAGCCTATTTTGTTGTCACTTTAACCTTAATTTTCATTATAGTTGTGGCCTGAATTTCCCTTATATCCTTGTATGTACAGTTGACAGTTGTGAGCTGGGTGACGGGTATTGAAGTAAAAGGGCTTTCTGAGTGTGCAGAAATCCATCTGTACAGCAGAGGTTTCAGGGTGTGTCTTCAAGTTAGTAAATGGTTCACTGCAGAAGCTCTAAGGTAAACCTAGCAATCAGAAACTGAGAAACTACCTTTGAACACCATTAGACTAGTATTGTACACTCAGATCCAAAGAGAGACAAAAGCCTGAATGTTTTTGTTTTTAGCTAGATCAAAACTGATGCACAACAGAGGTAAAGTTTTGATAACAATTGCCGTTATTTCCGCTCATATTTTGCTGATATAGAAGAGATACATATATTTCTTATTTTCTGTTTTTCACCCCTCTATTTTTCCATGTATTCATATAAATGTATAGAAGAAGAAGGGGATTTTCATAGGTAAAAAATGTAATTATTCTTTTTCTCTATTTCCTATCATGGTTTAACACTGATGTATGTAGGAGTCATCTGATATGGCATGACAATCAAGTCCTTATCTGTATCCACGTGATCTGTTGGGAGGAGATCAGTTTGCTTAGTTTACCATTATCAGAATAGCCACCACTATGAATATTGTGGTAGCACAAAGGATGTTTTCATGACTATCATAGTGCTGGCACATAAAAAGAAACAACGTAACTTTTATTGTTCTTGGGGTTAAAAAGTTTATGGGGAACATCTTACTATGAAATATTGAGGTAAGCGTTATTCTGCCTGCCCAACTTCACCTTCTTGTGAAACAGAGGAAATTGCCAGTTTTGGTGCTGGATTTAATGGAACAAGGTGAACTCCGTAACAAATTAAGTGTGGTTACACAATCCAACTCCCAGTGCATGAAAAGACCATGCAGTCATGATGACTTAGACTTAGCTTAGTTTTTAGGCCTTAAGGAAACATGTACACGTGCTTTCCCTGAGAGACCTACCACTCTTGAATAGTTCAGTTTACTCAAAATATGAATATAGGTGGAAGTCTTAAGGAAAGTATGTGGTAAGTCTGTCCTGTGAAACAGTGCACCACACCAGTATTCAGAAAGAAATTTTGTCACATATATATTTGGAACAAAATGAAGTACCATATTTCAATAATTTGTGTTCTTGTAAACATACAATTTCATATACACATTAGATTATCCAAGTGATGTGTGAGAAATTCTTCTGGTCCTGTCACATACAGTAATAAGCATCTTTCTTTGCTAATGTGTTGCCAAGGTGTTCCATAAATAACGTAGGCAGGTACATTCTCCTCCCTCATGTGCACCATACCATGGAGTCCATTTCATTGTAGGATTTGACCTGTTTCTGACCTGCTTATAACTTTCAGCTCAATGGATGTCTTCATAAACTGATTGTCAGCCATGCGTAATCACTGCAGAAATCATCTGTCTTCTTTAGGGTGTGGGATAATTTAGCAGTATGTCTGTCCTCAGACACCACAAAAAATCCTATCATGTCTTCTGCAAATGGCCCATGACATGGAGTCACTACCAGGTCTTTTCCTCTGTTGGTTAGATAAAAGGCTTTTTTGCGTGCCAAGTCCCATAGATACTCACCAGAGGTAGTTTAAAAAAGATCAGTTTTCTAAATTTGGTTCTGCTTCATAGTACTGACTATTCAAAGAACCCCAGAGGATGCTCCCATTGAGAAATCTCTGTAGCATTTAATAAGCATACCTTGCCCACAGGGAATCTTTGAATCCTTAGGATATTGACCTTAGGTTCTCTAATTTCTACTGGAACAGCATTCCTTGTATGCCGGGTGCAGACAATGAATACAAGGAGAGTAGACTACTTCTTACAGTAGGAGGTATCTCAGTTTTACTAGGTGCTCAAGTGAGAATGCTGAGAGTTGCTTCCTCAAACATTTTCCATACTAACAAACTCATTTACTTTCAAGAAATGGTGATACAGAAACAGGACTGCTCTGAACACCTTATTCAGTCAGGGTGGGCTGTTAATCATTCATGATTTATTGTTGACTATAAAAAGAAATCAAGTAATTACATTTAGTATCATGGCACTCACCCAGGGTCACGTGTCATTCCATGCAAGCAGAATGTAAACTGTACAGAGGTCATGACACAGGGCTGAGTCAGAAAGGAGGATGTCTGGAGTGCAAAGGGTGAGGAAGTTGGAATATGAGCAGAGATCACTTTGTTCCTTCAGTTATCATTGTGTGGGGCTGGAACACTGTCCAAACCCTTGTGATTCAAAGGTCCCCATGAATATCAACTTTTTGGGGAGCCGCCTGCCAGTCCTTCTGGCTCTGACCTACAGCCTTCATCTCTCATTCTGTCAGGGAAGTAGGAATCATGTTGTGATTTCACTGTCCACACAGGGAAGGGGAGGGACATTGAGGAAGACCTCTGAGGCTTGCTGATTAATTACATATCTTGTATGGGTGCTTTCTTCTGTTTCTTGGCAGGAAGCTCTCAATTTACTAATATTACTCACATGAGTTTGGCCATGATTAGCACTTCTTAAATTTCATCAATCACATTACTGTTTAATATGTTTAATATGTTAAACTTTTACACAAATTTTATACTTAGAAATCAGTAAGAAATAAATAAGAAAAACACCCTTAAATCTGGATTTGCAAGGCAAAAGTCTAATAAATTCAAGTTTCAGTGGAAAGTGTGTGGGAAAAGGTTGTTTTTTCCCTTAACAAGGATAATATCTGGGGATAGAGCAATAAAGTTTGTTGCAATCAAAATACATTTTAATGATCTTATAATGCATTTATGGAAATTAAGATTAAAGATCCTTCATGGAATTAGGGAAATGGGGAGTTAAGAGAAGATGCAGCTAGGTTAATGAGACATTAGAGCATCTAGTCTGAGTCACTAGAACGACTGCAGGTAATTGCCTTTTCAGTTACTGTAGCTGCAGTGAAGCTGGCCACAAAATACTGAAATCTGATTTTCTAATTGCTGAAGTCCTGCATGGTGAGAGAGTTATTTCTCCCAGTCTCTTTAGAACTGTTTCTTGCAGAACAATCACATGCAGACATATCTTGATATCATAACTGGAATCTTCCTGGTGTGTCTCCCTGGATTGTTGTCAGGGATCACTGGTGTGTACATGTAAGGCAGAAGTGTGGCATGTGACAGATGTTTCTGGAAGTAGAAATGATATGAGGGAGCATTACCCTTATTTTCTATGGTTATGGCTATTTGAAAGGTTTGGAGCTTGTGAACATATGTCTGCACTGTATCCAATTGCCTGTAGAAACACATTCATTTACCTTAGAGTGCACAATCATTTGTTTTACAGTAAACATCGAAAAGGAACAAAGCAATTTGACTGTGGTTAAAGACTAACATGCAGAACATGGTCACAGTGCCATAATCAATGTCTTATGACATGAAATTATTATTTTTAGTCATTTCACCACAGTAACAAAATCCAATAGCTAAGATTAAATAAAATAAGTAAGTATACTTCCATACTGCTACAGAGAATGGAAGTCATATTGCTTACAGAAATTAAAAATATTTGCCTATTATTGAAATAACCCCGAGTTTGAGGCTACTTTCCTAAAAAAATCCAAAGTTGTGAAACAGTTTGTGTCTAGAGGATAGTAAGGTAAGACTCTTAAAATGGAGTTAAACAGCAGTTTAAGGATTCAAGAGAAAAAAACATCATTATGAAAAGAAACAAAATCCTGAGGAAAAAGCAGGGATTTGGAAGACAGCAGTTCAGTCCCAGTGAGGATCCATTTCAGGGGCGTTAGAAACCAGCTCTGCCCTACCTCACTGAGACTTCTTGGCCAACAAAGATTTTTCCTGTTTCTTGATTCAGGGCACTGAACATACCAACACTCAGTTTAGTCTTTCATTAGTTCAAGTTATCAAAAAATGGTAATGTATGATAACTAATCAGTAACTGCTGAATACTTTTAAATTGTGTGTATTCAGTTTACAAAGGGCTCTTTGTGCGAGACAAAAGGTGGCTGTCTGATCAAAGGCACCCAGCGAGGGAAGGTTTATTTGTACTGTTACGATGTTACCAGGCATATCCTTGCCTAGAAAAGTTACATGGACAAAAATTGGACTTGTCTTAGTAATACATGTTTTATTCAGATTTAAGTGGGAAAAATGTTTTCCACCTGCACAAAAAGTAATTTTGTTTCTTTTTTCCCATCAGTTTTCATTTGTAAAGTCCTGAACATTTTTAAAGTCCTAATGTTCTGTACTATATTTCTTTAAATTCGTTTTTCTAACTGTAGTAATAATAAAACTTTAAATGAAACTACTATCCAGCAAGTAATGATTATGTTTTCAAAAACAAGACTGAGTTTGTAAAGCTGAAAACTGGCACATTAGTAATAGGAATCTAGTGACATTACTTTAGTTTGTGGCAGTCCTTCTTATAAGAATAAACAATTAACTCCAAATCAAATCACGGACAATAAGAGTGGAATTTTGTAATTTTAAAACATGCTTTTCAGAATAGATAATTTTTTCTTTTTAAACACAAATAGAAGCTTGATGCTTACATTAACTTGATTTGTTCTCATGCTTCATTCAGGAAAAATAAAATGTCCAGCAACTACAATAGGCATTATCCTGTAGCTGAGCATACAGCATGGTTAAAGGAACACAAAGTTGTCAGTTTCTGACAGTATAATAATTCCCTTCATATAGGACAATTCTCATTGATAGAATGGTAGCCAAGTTGGCAAAATTCCTTTATGGAGTATTATTCTTTTCCAGCCATGATTAGCAGGAAAGAGGCTGCTAAAATAGAAGAGAAGTTCTCCTAGTACCATAAATCAGAGGTTCTTCACAGGTGTTCTGATCTATGCTAGAGTTGAATGTCATTGAGGAATCATTACAGAATTCCTGTAATCCTTTCCAGCATTTTGCCTACCTTGCGCTTCTTGGAAAATCCAACTCTCCATCTTTAAAGTAAATAGAAGAAAAATATAGTTTGTGTGATTTTTTTCTGGTCACATTATATGCAGATGTTGAAGTATTTGCTTCAGTTTCTTATCTTGTTTGCTATTTTTGTTAATAAGTATATTAAAAAAGGTTAGTTTTTCTTGATATTGTTTAGAAAATTTTGAAGCCATCATACCATCATTTCACAACATTTTGTCTCTAATATCAAAGTTGGATTAAAGTTTCTGTGTCAGTAGTTCCAATATCATGTGTCAATTGGTGATGTGCTGGCCTGCATCAGATGAAAAAATGCATAGATCCAGTGTGTGATTTGTGGAATGAGATTTTCTCAGCATAAATTATTTTTTAGAAGCATAAGTAGTTGAAACTTCACCACAAAACATGAGAGCCCTATTTTTCAAATGCAGGTTCAGAAACTCATATCTCACAATCAGTTTGTTAATAAAATATTAAGACATTTTGACACAAGAAGAGGGTTGGATAAGTAAATTTAGATAATTAAATACCTGGAAACAGTCTGAAATAATTAATAGTCAGTACACTACAGGATGATCTGTATATACCTAACTTAACTGCAGTCCAAAAATTATGTTCTGATCATGCAAACTACAACTTAAGTAACAGAGTTATACTGAAAAGTCTGGTGAATGATCTGTAAGAGCACTGAGTCAAAGAAGGATTTAAGGTTTAGTTTATTGTACCAATACAATATCTCATTGTATTGGAGTGCCCAAGAGAGATTATTCAAACCATGCATTTGTAACACATAAGAGAAGGGAATTACCAGTGCTTCAGTCTACAGAATTAAAGTTGACAGAATATTTCAAGGGACCTATGGTCATCTTTCAAACATGTAAGAAGTATTTATGCTTAAAATTCTAAGAAAGTTGTGTGAATATAATGCAGGAACAATAAAACTATGTCAGGCAAAGGGAAATTGGCTACTGTCTTAAAAAAGAGGGGATTGAGTAAACCTTATGAATATATATAAGTATTTTCACATAGAAAATATATCAGATGATGCAGAGCTTCACAGAAATAATAATATCCAAGAGGTATTGTTCTGTCTTCAACTAAACAATGTCTGTGAAGAGAAATGGAGCAGAGAAGCAGTTAGCCAATAGGTGTAACAAACTTAAGACCACTTACAATTTTTAATGTAAAATTAGAAGTTTTCATCTTGTACAGGCTTTGCTTTAGATGAGGCCAACTTACCTGACCTGATGAGTCACTTTACAGAACTTTCGACTGGCTGAAATATCTTAAAACATTCACTCCATAACTCAATAGAGGTAGCTCTTTGAGCTGCAGTTGTCATTATCTTCGTAAAATCCCACTGATCCACTGTTGGATAGGGCTGAGATGGACATGTAGCAGAGCTTCAGACAGTCTGGGTGGATGAAACTTACCAGCCATTTTTTACTTGCTTCTGCAGCAAGGGATTTGAATTGTCCAGCAGTTCCCATATCACCAGATCTCTGCTTCTTTTAATCATAGTATAACAGACTGGTTTGGGAAGGAATTTTGAATTGTTTATGAGCCTTAAGTAGCTCAAAGGTCATAGACTAGTCATCTCTGTTTAAATCCTTCTTCTGTGAGAAATTTTGTGACTAGTAAGTAGAAGCGGAAAAAAAGAAACATTTTCTTTCTTCTTGAACTCTGAATGATCAGCACATTCTGCTTTCGAGACATCTTTACTTAGCATCTAGTCAATGTCTACTTGATACAGACAATGTCTATAGAAGATTTCATGCTTCAAGTCTTTGGCCTATAGAATTAAAAATTCCCCTTTGATGACATCAAAGATTGGCTAAAACTGAGGGTAAGCTGTTGATTTAACCAAATAACTGATCTGAGGGAAGACAGTATTTTTCCAACACTGGGTTTATGAATCCTGCTAATGTATTTAGGGCAAAACCGGTCACCAGACTTTGGATGAGAAAATATTTTTCCTCGGATTAGATTGACTGGCCCCTACATTGTTTCTAGGTGCTTTTCTACATCTTTAGTTGTGAATCAGCTACTATATTCACCTACACGTTTTTTATATACACAGGTAATGTGCAGTGGTGATGCCTCAGATTCTTCTGTTGTTGGTTTATTTTACAGGTTTAATCTCTTCAGGCTGAAATTATATATTCTCACCCAAATTATCAGTTTTAAATAAGATATAAAAGATTAGAAGAAAGATTTAGTGATCTCTGATTTCAAATTCTGAGAAATTGTGGAGCTATGTGACTGAACAAAGTGCAGAAGCTATAGAGAAGTTACAGAATTTTGTATCTTATTAAGTAGATGTAAAATTCTGTACTTTACCCATTTTCCCACTTTTTAATATCAATTTAGTTGCTTCAGCTCCTAGTGTGATAAAACCAGGCATCTTTCATTTTCTTTGCATTGCTATATGCAGGCAAAGAAACTGGTAAAAATTGCTCATCTATTTTATTTCTATTTCAGTTTCTTATCGTGATTGCACTGCAATAGCATTGAGACATTGCAATGACATAACAGAACATTCTGACAGATCTCATAGTTCTGTCTATTTTCCCTTTAAAGTGAAACAGTTGTGAAAGAACTGCATATACTATTCCTTTTTTTTTTAAACAATTGACTTTTCTTTAAAGATTCTTACTTTAGTTTTTTTGGTTCCCACTGAAATAATTGGACCAGTCCATTAAGATCAAGTCCAGGAAAGCATTTAGGTACATGAGTTAAAACCCAGTATTCCCATTAACTGCTGTGGATAGACTTCTGTATAAATATATGACAATGACTTTTTATAAACAGATAATACTTACTAATTCTTTATATTCTACTTGACTGGCAATGCTAAACTACCCTTTCTAAAGTAATCCTCAGTCTGATAAGACTATCTCTATTCCAAAACATTATAACAATACTGTCTCACTAACATTTTGAGATTACAGGCATGTGTGACAAAAAGGAACAAAAATAATTTTTTCTGGGTAATTATCAGATTAAGTAAATTTTATGTGAGTAAAGTGATAGGAGACCTACAGAGAAATTTGTATAAACCTACTTGTCTTCTAGGACAAGTATTTTCATTTAACTTTTAGTAAATTTTACTTCTGTAAAAGTGTTGAAAATGTCTGCTTTAATACATACATTGAAATAAGGGTTATGAAGTGCAATTAATTTATTTAAATGTTTAAAATATTTATTTTCACTGAAGTAATGCCTACAGATTCTGATAAAAACAATACATTCCAAAATAAAACAAATGGCCATTTCAAACAGTTTAGAAAATGAACATACATTCAAAAATCCAAATACTAATTAAGCAAATTTCTGCTGACCAGAGCTATTTCCAAAACATTTCTAAACCAAGTCTGAAACTCATTTTGCTGTTCTGCAGTTACTCAAATGAGGAACGATATGCACTATAGTAAAATCCTGTTTTCTTTCATGCTAGATGGGTAATGTTTTCCTGGATTAGACATAGAAGATGGGAAAGGAAGCAAAAGATTAAAACAATGCTTTGGTGTTACCTGGTTTCATTCTCACTGTGTATTCAAGAATGGATTAATCCTTAAGTGCAACAGTTACATCGAGCATTCAGCAACACTTCTAATAAGGTAAAGAGGAATTCCTTTGAGTTTTAAGGGACATAATTGAAGCAACAGTACCTCTAACAGGGGACTTTTTCTGGTGGAAGAATAAAGTATTCAGGCTTGTTTTCCTAGGTGACAACGAAATATGCATGCGTTCGAGGACTAGTATTATTCCCTTTAAGAAAAGGGAAGTATGGTCCAAAGTGCATACACTTTACTATCTGAAATAGATGAGGCAATTGGAGTGGGAAAAAATCCAAGAGAAAGCTATTTGTTATCTCTGTCTTATGTAAGAGGAGCAAAGTCCAATCATGCTGCATGTCCTTCACCATATTAATTCTGCTCAGGTTTGAATGATTTTTCAGAGGACTAGACACAAACTGGGAACAACCTTTCACGGTATGTCAGTAGTTTGGGGGTTTTTTTTATTTAATCAGAGGTATTTTAGAAATTCACTAATAACTAAAATTGGTAAAAATCCAATTAACGGCATATCCTTTTAAATAAACATTTAATTTCTCATTTATTTTGTATAACTGTGCTGAATTGCAGAAAATATTATTCTTATGTCATTCAAATGAGATTAAATGAATGACTTAGAGTTATCAAATGGATACAAATATAGAATAGAGATATTTGTAAGGAAACTCCCAACTTCTGGCCTTTTTTCAATATGCTTATACTTGTGCATTATGAGAATTCACTTGCAATGTATGATATTAATAACTTTACCGACTGTAATAAGTATCCGTATTTTACTCTCAAACAAATGGTTTTTGAGATTACTGTCCTTGGCTTAAGATAGTGTATTTCTCAGTCAAATATTATTTTACAGGAAACTATCTTCAATAAATTTAAAATGCATTCTGAAGATGAAAAGAAGTATACTGCAGATGGAAATAGTCATGAGATCACTGCATCCAGCCAGGGTCATGAATCTGAAGACAAACAGTAAGTATTCTTAAATATTGTAAACATTTTGTATTGAAGCTTATTAGACTCCCTGACCAGACAGTGGAACCACCAACCCTGTTGGTGTTGTTTAGTCCTTGGAGGGGTGAGCTGGGAAGAACATGACTTTAATTTACGGAAGTTAGGAGGTGATGCTACTTGTATTGCTGAAGATTTAAATATAAACATCTCAAGAATGCTCAATAAATCATGTTCATTTTACACAATTGTTTGCTGTAAAATTAATGCATAATTATAATATAATTGAACTGCATTAACATGTTGAGTTAGTACTTCTGTGAAATGTGGTCCATTTTTTAATTCACTAAAACTACCACACCTTTTTTAGCAAGAGGAAGAAGAAGCAAAAGAAAGGAGAAAAACCTAAGGTGGTCAGCCCATTTACACTGGTAAGGTTTATTCTCTCTATATGTGTGTATGTATATGTACACAGAGGCACATTTCAAAGTGTAATCAAAAATGGTTACAGTTATGTTAGTGTCCTGCAGATATGATGCTGTCTCTACCAAGTATGTTGATACTGCAGAATATTGGCTATAGTATGGAAATCAAGCAGTTCTTTTCATGGATGCAGTTATACTAAAGAAGCTGTCTTATTACTGATAAGGATTCTTAAGAGCGTTCCCTTATAAGCACACTCATATCAGATATTTGTTTGAGAAAGATAGGAATTTCCATGTTAAGTCATTTCTTCTGACACAATGAAAAGGGTGACCATATACCTACAATTATGTATGGTCTTGTCCTCTAAATTATGAGTCAGGTACTAATCATACTAATTATCCCCATGAGTCGTTATTCAATCACCTGAGTCAGCAGTAAAGGGCAATTCCATTGCACTGATGAAAATTAAAATTAAAAATTGTGTACTAAAGGGTTCCGGATTCTTTAAAATTTTCTGTATGTTTTTTAGAAGACAACCTTTTAATATTTAATCAAGTAAATCCTAGGTCCTTCTTTAGTAATATTGAAATATTTTATATTTTGTGGGTTTAGTGTGTGTAATACACAGCAATGACACTGCAAATGATGGACATAAAACTAGAGTTCACAGTTCATTATGCTGGCCAATGCCTGATTTCTTTGTTTTGTTGTATCAGTTTGCACTTGTAGAATTACATCCTACAACTATGATTTACATCAGTAAACTTGGTATTTTACAGTACAGAATAAAAGCAATGATTTTGTAATAGATGAGCTTGAACTTTATTAAGTTCAATGGCAAGAGGATTTAAGATTTCAATACATTTTTATGATGCCTGTGGTACATTAGGAACAGTTTTTCTGGCTGAATAATAATGAATTTACAGTAAAAGCAATTATTGCCTTAATTATCATAACACCATTAAAACTTATTATAATTTGAACTTTAAATGGCAAATTTAAAAAGTGTAAATTTCTTATGGCTTGTTTTCCTGTGGCCTTTCTTACCCATGTGCAGATACTAATGCATTAAAATGGCGCATCTCTCTGGTTTTGAGAGTTTATAGTATACAAGTGCTTAAATAGAAAGGATTTATTCCTGTGCGTTTAAATTGCTTTGTAATCTGTATTTCTAAAGAGATAAAGTTGTAGTTTTGCAACAGCAGGTGTACAATTGATGGCTTTTTACTTTCTTGACTTTGTAGACATAGCATTGTGTTAGCATTCTAATACAACAGTTAGAATAAATTTCTCTTTTCACTCACAGTTTCGATACTCCAGCTGGTCAGATAAATTATTAATGATACTAGGCACTCTGCTGGCAGTAGCCCATGGAAGCAGTCTCCCTTTTGCGATGATAATTTTTGGTGATATGACTGATAGCTTTGTTTCTTCTGGAGAGAGAAATTTTACAGGTAAGAATATATCTGCTATGACAAGAAAAATGCCTTGTGTTTAAAAAAGAGACAGAGAGATACTGATGTCAGAAACCACAATGCTATACTGTGGTGCAATTTAGTAGCTCATGTTCATTGTAATAGAGATACACTATGGTTGTGGTGCCATGGCAGTGGGAGTCTCCTAGAGGCTGCCTGACCAGGAAGACCGAGCAGATGAGGTCCTCTATTGACAGATTGGAGCAGCCTTGCATTCACAAGCCCTGGTCCTCATGGGGGTCTGCAACCACCCCAGTAACTCCTGGAGGAACAACACCACCAGGCATAAGCAATCCAGGAGGTTCCTGGACTGTATTGATGATAACTTCTCCAAATGATAGAGGAGCCAGCGAGGAGAGGTGTTATGCTGGACCTTGTTCTTGCTAAAAAGGGGGGACTGGTGGGGAATGTGAATCTCAAGGGCAACCTGGCCTGCAGTGACCATGAAATGGTGGAACTTCAGGGCAGCGAGGAGGGAGGACAGCAAGCTCACTATCTAGAACCTCAGTAGAGCAGACTTGGGCCTCTTCAAGGACCTGCTTGGTAGGGGATGAAGCCTTGGAGGGAAGAGGGGCCCAAGAAAGCTGGTTGATATGCAAGGATGACCTCCTCCAATCTCAGGACCAATGCATTCCAGCAAAGAAGTAGTCAGGCAGAAACACCTTGCTCCATGGATGAGCAAGAAGCTCCTGGACAAACTCAAACACAGAAAGCAAGCCTGAAGAGGGTGGAAGCGAGGAAAGGTAGCTTGGGAGGAATGCAGAGTACCTGTCCAAGCAGTCAGGGATCAGGTTAGGAAAACTAAAGCCCTGATAGAACTAAATCTGGCCAGGGATGTCAAGGGCAACAAGAAAAGCTTCTATAGGTAGGTCAGTGATCAAAGGAAGATGAGAGAAAATGTAGGCCCTCTCCAGAAGGAAATGGGAGACCTGGTTACTTGAGATACAGAAAAGGCTGAGGGACTCAATGATTTTTTGCTTCAGTCTTCACTGGCAAACCCTGTAGGCACACTGCCCAAATTGCAGAAGGGAAAGGTAGAGACTGGGAGAATGAAGAACTGCCTGCTGTAGGAGAAGGTCAGGTTGAGAATATCTAAGGTATCTGGAGGTGCACAAGTCCTTGAGACCTGATGACATGCATCTGTGGGGCCTGAGAGAACTGATGGAGGAAGTTGCTAAGCCTCTGTCCATCATATTTGAGATGTCATGGCAGTCTGGCGAAGTTCCCACTGACTGAAAAAGGGGGAAACATAACCCTCATTTTTTAAAATGGGAAAAGGAACACCCAGGCAACTACAGGCCAGTCAGTCTCACCTCTGAGCCCAGCAAGATCATGAAGCAGATCCTCCTGGAAACTGTACTAAGGCACATGGAATATAACAAGATGATTGATGATAACCAACGTGACTTTATTGAGGGCAAATAATGCCTGACAAATTTGATGGCATTTGACAACAGGGTTACAGATTTGGTGTATAAGGAAAGAGCTTGGACATCATCTACCTGGACTATCTGCAAAGCATTTGACACTGTCCCAGTCAACATCTTTTTCACAAAATTGGAGAGGCATGAGTTTGATGGATGGATCACTTGGTGGATAAGAAATTGGCGGGAGGGTCACACTCAGAGTTGTCGAAGTGGACACCGGTGATGAGTGGGTTCTTTGGGGCTCCATATTGGGACTGACACTGTTTAACGGCTTTGTCAGTGTCATGGACAGTGGGATCAAGTGCACCCTCAGCGAGTTTGCCAGTGACACCAAGCTGTGCAGTGCAGTTGAGATGCCCGAGTGAAGGGGTGCATCCAGAGGGACCTTGACAGGCTGGAGAGGCGGGTCTCTGAGAACATCACGAAGTTCAACAAGGCCAGGTGCAAGGTCCTGTCTGTTGGCTGGGGCAATCCCAAGCACAAATACAGACTGGGAGAAAAATGGTTCTAGAGCAGCCCTGAGGAGAATGATTTGAAGGTGTTTGTTGACAAGAAACTCAACATGAGCCAGCACTGTAAGCTTGCAGCCCAGGAAGTCGTATCATGGGCTGCATCAAAAGAAGCGTGACCAGCACATGGAGGGAGGTGATTCTACCCTCTCTGTGTCTCTCTGGAGTGCTGCATCCAGCTCTGGGACCTCCAATATAAGAAAGATACCTGTTGGAGTAAGTCCAGAGGAGGGCCATGAACATGATTAGAGGGCTGAAGCACCTCCCTTATTAGGACAGGCTGAGCAAGTTGGGGCTGTTCAGCCTGGAGAAGATTCCTGGGAGACCTTATAGCAGCCTTCCAGTACCTGAAATGACGCTACAAGAGAGCTGGAGAGAACTTTTTACTACAGCCTGTAGTAATTGGATGAAGGGTAATGGGTTTAAACTGAAGGAGGGACTATTCAGATGAGATATGAGGAAGAAATTCATTCTCATGTATTTCTCATGAGAAATTCTCAGAAATTCCTCATTGTGAGGGTGATGAGAGACTGGTACAGGTTGCCCAGAGAAGTTGTGGATGCCTGATCCCTGCAAGTGTTCAAGACCAGCTTGGATGGGGCCCTGGAAGCAGCCTGGTCTAGTGGAAGGTGTCCCTGCCCATGGTAGGGGTGTTAGAACTAGATGGACCCCTTAAGGTCCCTTCCAACCCAAACCATTCTGTGCTTCTATGTGTGTATGCTCAGGAAGACTTTTTAATCTCAAATTACAGTGATGTAGTTTTGTAGTCAGTGGAGTTATGACTAACCCTGTATTAGTAACGTTCATTCACATGCATTAAAATTTCCTCCTTTCTTCCAAATCAACTTGATTCAAAAGGAGATGTAGCAACTCCAGATATACTGAACAGCATGCAGGAAAACGAATTTGTTAAATCTTGCTCTATTAAAAGTATTTATTCTTCTCTTCCTTTCTAAGGAAACATTTCAATGAATTTCACTTCAGAAATTCTTCACAAGCTGGAAGAAGATATGACAAGGTAATTAAAAATTTATACTTCCTCTTCTTTTTTTATTGTAGGCACACATTTCCAGTCAAGCCGTTCTTCTCCCGAGGATGTTTTACACACTTTAAACAACCTAAAAGCAATAATTGAATAACATATGTAACTAAAGATTGGCACGTGAGATTATTTGAGGCCCTGGGAAGACTCTTGAACATTCCCAGCTATTCCCAAAAATTTCCCTGTAATCTCTTGCTCTCACCCAACTCGCCCCCATTTCAGGGGTGCTCTGTATCCCAGTGAAATCTTCATTGCCTTCCTTCTTTCTTCTCTACCTCTGAATTTATAAAGAGTAATTGTTATGATAAAAAATTGTATTGGTTATCATCTGTTGCTTCCCTGAGCTATGGTGATTCACTTGCAAAAAACAGTTAAATTGTCAGATAGTACCTACTTTGCTGCCAAAGCTAAGTTCAGCTAAATCACTCTCTACAACTACCTGAAAGGAGGTTGTAGCAAGATGGGAGTCAGTCCCTTCTCCCAACTAATAAGCAATAGAACAAATGGAAATGGCCTCAAGTTGTGCCTGGGGAGGTTGGATGTTGGAAGAACTATCTTCATGGAAACGGTTGTCAAGCGTTGGAACAGGATGCCCAGGGAAGAGGTTGAGTGACCATCCCTGGAGGTATTTAAAAGATTTGTGGATGTGGGACTGAGGGACATGTTGCGGTGATGGACTTAGCAGTGCTGAGTTAATGGCTGGATTCAAATATCTTAAAGGTCTCTTCCAACCTAAACAATTCTATAATTCTGTGAAATTATCTAGACTGTAGAAAATGCAGATTTAGATTATATGCTACCTTAAATTTAGCTTTCCAGTGCTGGAAACAGCAGAAGACAATAGCCAGTAGATGCTTCTGCTACAAAGCACCATAAAGAAAAGATCAAATAAGAAGAAAAATAAGCTGCTAATAGATGTGTTTTGTTAAGGGGCTTTATTAACCGTTGTTCATACACTTGGTTTATGCAGCATGTCTAAAATTTGTGTGTTTCTTGTACCACTTCAGGTTCTTTTCTTCAGGTTGAACTCTGTTCCTCATTAGATATTGAAAAATGTCTGATGTGCTCTTCAAGGCTATTGTCTTTTCTGAAGAGAAGGAGGAGATAAGGCATTTGCTGTAGTAACTCTTGCTATTTTATGTCAAAGCAATAATGCTATTTTATATGCATTATAATTTTTGGTAACAGTGGACTGTAAACTCATTTAGATTCAGTAGTTAATTTTTGCAATTAAAAAGCCCATGACTATTTACACCAAAAAAATCCCCAAAACAAAACACACCCAAACAACTCTTTACTGTAAAATAAATGAACAAGTTAGGAGAAGGCTGTTTCTTAGAAATGAAGAACTTGAATGTAATGAGAATGAGTTGATAGGGAATTGGCAATTATGCTTTATAGGAGAGTTTCTTGCTCCTGCAACATTTCTGTCAGTCTTTGACACAAATGCAAGTAATGCATACAAACCTTCAGTGGAATATACTTGTTCCCAGTGATTTGAAAATAAATTTGAAGGCAGAATTGCAAACTAAATAATGCGTGCATGGGTGAAGTTGCGCTAACTGTTCTGTGTTTGGTAAATATCTGATGCCTAGTTGCACAACATTTTCAAAGTCTGTCTCATGTTTATTCTAAAAGACCTTCAAAAATAGTTACTAAAAAATTACTACATATGAATTGTAGAATTTGTTTTGCCCGTTATTTAATTGGTGAGTGATCTCTCCCTGTCCTTATCTTGACCTACGAGCTTTTAATTACATTTTTCTCTGCCAGGTCTAGCTGAAGAAGGGAAGTGGTAGCGTCCTGAGTGGGCACCTGGAATCCAACCAGGGTCTAACCACCACAAATTCACTCTGAAAGTACAAGCATGAATAAAAAGCAGCCCTAGTTTCTCTTTAGAAACAAATTGTTTACTGAGAAATGTATTACTAGCAGCACAGGAATAGGTGTTCTTTTCCAAGGTTTCTACATAGAGCCTTAGTTAGCATTTTCACTGGTGTGACGAAGATTTCTGCACCAACTCCTTGTTTCTCTAGGAATGCCTGCCAGCAGGTCAAGTAATAATAGAAACTGTTTCCAAGGGCAGAGTTCTCACACAGGTGTGTTCAAGTGCTGAACTATACACGTGGACTTAGTTGAGTTTGTTACTCAAACAGTTTGCCTAAACTCCGACTACTCCTCAGAAGAAAAAGAACGATCATTTTACAAAGCGATGAGCATTTACTCTCTGATAAGTTGCAGCGGTGAATTCACGGCATATTTTTCATCACCGTGGAATCTGGCAGAGATATGAATCCCTTTGGATACAATTTGTCAGGAAACAAAGTCCAAGCATAAATCAATTCTTTGAAGTGATTTAGCATCATAAAGTAATTGTCTAAAGTAATTAATGATGAATTTAGAATCAGTGTTCTTGGGTTTAGTTTGAGAGGGGTTTTTTTGTTTGTGGAGTTTTAATGGAGCTGAATATGATTGAGGTCAATATTCAACTAACCAGCATTCTGTTAGGCATTAACTTGATTTTGTTAAACAGTTTTGATTAAGTGAATTTCATAATGAGTAGAGTTTCAAAGTTGGTAACTAAACTGTATGGTATTATATCCACAAGAAAGACTGGAAAAAAAATTGAGAAGTTTAATTTGTAAAGTCATTCTCTCTTAGAGCAGAGAATTTGCACACAGATTTCTGCAATTTGCTCCTGCCAAGTTTCAAGCTAAAGTTCTATAAAATCAGTATGCATAACTTAGTAAAAGAGTGAAGTTCACAAGAGTTCAGATAAGGTCATGAGTCAAGTTTTTTGCTAATGGTTTACTTTTACGTAGATGCATTATTTTTACAATTAAAGATAATAGACATCATGAATATTTAATCATTGATTTTGGTTGTGTTTTACAAATGGAATCCATTAAGTTACATTTTTTTGGTTCCGTTCTGGTGTAAGTTCAATTATAACTGATTCTGATGTCAATTCTTCATCAAATCAAAATTGATTTGATTCTTTTTAAACAGTTTAAAGCTGTGACTCAGATTTACTTCCAGTTTGAGAAATAGAGTGGTTCACACATTCCTGTTTTGGATTTGACACCCTGCTCGTAGCACAGGGCTGAACTAATGTAAAAGTAAAATACCAGTTATGAATAAAAGAGCCAAAGAATTTTTGATCTAATGGCATTTGCTTTTGGTAGATGTACATGCAGTAATGTTGTATTCTCAAATCAGGAAATATTTGCTGCATCTATGCATATGTTTATTTATTTATTTATTTATATGGACAGGCATGTTTATGATTTAAATGTGTGTATAATATAGATATATGAGATTTGGTCTGTCTATGTGTGTTAAAAATGCTAGGCAGTTTTTGGACGTGACACATTTAAGTGAAAAGGGTGTTGTATCTGAAATATAGTTCTAAAAGAATCCTATGAGAAAATATATACTAAATTGGAAAAAAAAGGGTAATTCTGACATTAAATGCTATTCTTAGAAAACTCAGCAAGTTTTACAGCTAAGTGTAAGTTTTAGTATAAGCATATAAACCCTAATTCAAGTCAAACAGAAAAAGTAAGCATCATGCTAAATTCAGACTAGCAAGGTAATTAAACCAGTTTAAACCTGATTTCAGAGAATCTTGCCTTTTTTTTTCTTATAGATATGCATACTACTATTCTGGAATAGCAGCTGGTGTTCTTCTTGCTGCTTATATTCAGACTTCGTTCTGGACCTTAGCAGCAGGTCGGCAAATAAAAAAAATTAGAGAAAAATTTTTTCATGCTATTATGAGACAGGAAATTGGATGGTTTGATGTAAATGATGTGGGAGAACTTAACACTCGTCTTCTAGAGTAAGTACACTATACCTTTCCCAATGTTATTTTATCTTGTTAAACATGCAGGACTTTAAAATTTTTATTTTTAAATTAAATTATTTCACTGTGAAACTAAGTTTTCAAATTTTCTCATGGAGAGTCTCAGGGACTGAATTTCTAATACTTCTGATACAGGACTGTCACAAAGATGTCAGAAAAGCATTTTGTTAAGTTCCCTTGAACTCCGAGTATGATTAAAGCCCAGCCTATGGTTTTACCCCCATGAAGAGAAAACAGTTCATTTCTGGGCACACTGAGGACTGAAAAAGGTGCCGAGTCAGCCCAGCAGTGTGGACAGCTTTAACTGCGTAACTTTGCCTACATGAAAGCCTTTATCTTTTATTTCCAAATAGCCCACAAGTACCAAACAGATCAAAAATGTGGCATTAAGAAGGTGAGATTAGTTTTGCACTACAGAAAGAATTTCAGCTTTTTCAGACAAAAACAGGTTTATAGCATTACAGTTTCACAAGAAATACGAAGTTTTCCGTGGCCACGCTACATAGTCCTTTACCTTGAGGAAAACTGTTACTGGGAGAAGTAATTGAATAATAAAGATTGTCTTCAACACAGATGCCATGTAACAAAACTGGAAACCTTTCTTGTGCTTTCTACATTTATCTTCCTCTCTGTATGTAATTTGTTTTTCAGTGATGTCGCCAAGATTAATGAAGGAATAGGTGACAAGATTGGATTGCTTGTTCAAGCACTAACAACATTTGTGACAGGATTTATTGTTGGTCTCATAAGAGGATGGAAATTAACCCTTGTAATACTAGCAGTTAGTCCTGTCCTGGGACTTTCAGCAGCCCTCTGGGCAAAGGTAGGTTAACATATGTACAGTGTCAGGTTTTATATTAATGAGAGATAATGAAGTAAATCTAGATATCTGTAAGTCTTAGTATTAGAATGTGTTGCTTAGAGCAATTATAGCTTTAGATAACACTTACGTACATAAGGTCTTAGATGAACTGTGTATCAGTACACTCTCATTCAAGGCCAGGTCAGATGGGGCTCTGAGCAACCTGGTCTAGTGGAAGGTGTCCCTGCCCATAGCAGAGCAGTTGGAACTAGATATCTTTAAGATCCCTTCCAAGGTCATTCTACAATTCAATAATTCTATGTAGTTTGAATATTATAATTTCCATAGATTGGACAGACTTGTTTGATTTGAAGCTGTTTCTGCTAATGTAGCACATATAGAGAAGGAAGCAAGATATATGTGTAGAATCCACACCTGTAACTCTTTAACTAACATCTATATAAGTACTTTTTCTCTTGAAAGGAATAATTGCACCTCCTGGAAAATAAGAGAATAAATTAGAAAAAACCTTTGTCTCAGACACAGAGTTTTTTTCCTAGTTGTTAACAGATTTGGTAAGAAATTCAGTACAGACCTAGATGAGAGACGGACCAAATTTCCATGGGACTAGATTGACTTATATTTTTTAAGTCATCAGATTTTTATGGTATTTTATTTCCCTTACATTTCAAAGATTGTGAAAGCTTTCTCTGTCTTGAGTGAGTATATTGCAGAAAAGGTAGGATTAGAGACGTATGTGCCATGTATGTCAACTGGCTGAGTCTTCACAGACTGTGGCCACGTCTTCACAGACTAAGCTTTAGGGCCCTCTGGCTAAGGTAGCCAGAGGTGAGAATGAGCTAAGGAGATCTGTCTGGGGAGAACCACACCAGCTTACTATGAGTATTCTTCTTATCTCTTGCACTGAGTGAAAGCAGAGTGGAAAGTCCAGGCTCTAGTTGTTTACAATGTGTAGTGTGGAATTATTTGATTGAATTCACGGCATACTTAAGAATTTGGATACTGGACATTTGGCACCCATGCCTAATATAATCAAAAGGCTTCATATTGGAAGATAATAGCTGTGATAAAAGCCATTACGAGTGCTTGAGCTTATTCTGGTTTTCCTATGTCAAAATATTTGATTCTGTATTAGGTTCTCTCTGCTTTCACTGACAAAGAACAAGCTGCATATGCAAAAGCAGGTGCTGTTGCAGAAGAAGTTCTGGCAGCAATCCGTACTGTAATAGCTTTTGGAGGACAGGAAAAAGAAATTAAAAGGTAAGAGCAATATTTGCTTTCATCAGTGGATTTTAAAATACTTACTTCAAATGGTTTGAAATTTTCTTGTGTATTTTCTGTTGAAAGTCTTACGCTTTCTGCATTTTTAGTTGATGGGAGATTGTCTGTTAGAGGCTGTTACAGGGTTTGCTACATGTTGAAAGACAATTAGTTCTTTTTCCAGAGTTGATATGTTGTCTCTGCATTGAAAGGTATGCAAACTACTTCAAATATCTCACTGTGAGAGCTTTAGACAAAAGAAGGCCCTGCTCTGGGAAGAGATGATGATGTCCTTGGTAATCTTATTACTCAGTTGTTGTGAAGGTGCTAATGAACAACATCTCTATTTCCACTATACTGTAAAACATAGATCTTGTGATATATTTTAACCTTTTATCTTGAGTAGTTCGCACTCAAAGGTCACTGATTTGCAGGTTATTTAAGCAACTTAAATGCCAGTCCCTGACTTGCAATGCCCTTTTATTTCTATATACCAGGTTGACTAATGTTGGCATTTTTAGGGGTTACCTTAGAAAGTCCGTGCCTGACTAGCAGGCTTACCCTTATACAGTCTTAGGGTTAGATATTTTGTGTATCTAACTGCTGTACTTTGTAAACATTCTCTTTCTAATCCGTCCCCAGAGTTTTTGTGCTGTCTGCCGTGGTGCAAGTGTGAGTCTATTTTAACTTCTATCTTTCTTCCAGATACCATAAAAATTTAGAAGATGCTAAACGGATTGGAATACGAAAGGCTATTACAGCTAATATTTCAATGGGTGCTGCCTTCTTACTGATATATGCATCATATGCACTGGCATTCTGGTATGGAACTACATTGATCTTAACTGATGATTACACAATTGGCAAAGTTCTTACAGTAAGTATTAATGAGTAAATTCTCATTAACAGTGAGAAATAATAAAGAACAAACATTAAAGTGTGTAATGGGAACTTATTTGACTTTAATGAGAATTATGTCCCAAAACTGACAAATTAGCATCCCTTCTTAACAAACCAGTTCTCACCTCAAAAGCCTACATGTTATTTCTGTAGGATCTCAAAATCTATATGAACCCAAATAAAACATATATTATTTTCAACTGTTCCTTCATATTTTCTGATTTTCATGAGATCAGACTGATATAGAAACTGTTCAATCACAAACTGACGTACAATACCCTTTCTAGTTGGTATTTGCGTTCAGAGGGCTGAATATATTTTCAGGATGCAGAAACAAATACTTTTTTTAGCTGTTGTGTGGCCTAAGTAGATCATTTTCTTAATGCTTTTCTTACGTTTTGCCCCATGAGAGCTTGGAATCACTTCTCAGTATTTTTAGGATTTGAGGGGGATAAAAATATACTTGTGACTAGGAAATATGTCACCGTCTAACCGAAGGAAGAAAACCATAACACTTAAGTCATAACTTAAATTCTTCTCTTGATGTGGAAACCATTCTAATTTTGTATGAAACATGAAATAAACATGGTAAGAAAAATAACTTTGTTAACTATCACGAAACCCAGCCAGGTGACCATATGCATATATATATATTTATATATATATTTATATATAATAATTTTTTTTAACCTGTTTTGTTTCTGAATCATAAAGTTTTGTGAAAAATGTCTCTGATAAGTGCTTTTGGTTCTTTTGAACCCTTGGTACAGGTTGACATATGGAACCTCTCAGTGAAGTTCATGACCTTGTGTGTAATTTATTCTGTTCAAAGTGTTTGCAAATTCTTTTGCAAATTGTCTATGTTGTAGTTCACCAAATGATGTTTTTATAGCATGGATGATGCATTATTATGTGCAAAATCTGTGAATAACCCCGGTTAAGATGATGGGTGTGGCGGACTTTGACTACTATGGCTGTTATGATCTCTGAGCAGTGTGGTTCAATTGCTTTTGATATTAACTGAAAGCAATAAACTGTGCTATTCTGAGAAAATTGTTAATTTTTTTCTTTTTCTGCTGTTTCTTGTTTGCTTGCACTCACTCTCAGTTACACAGAGGGATCCTTTATTACTTTGTGATGGAGAACTTGGGTTTCTATACATCTATTTCATTGTCACTTTGAAAGCAGAATGATAGTGTTTTGCATGTCTGTCATTGTGTTGGAAGATATGTAATACACTTTCTGGTCTTCAGCCAAAGAGTGAATTAGTACAATAAATCCTGAGACATCAAGTGCAATTCTAAATTTTTTGTCATAGGTTTTACAAGTCTGAGTCACTTTTTCTCTTTTTCTCAATATGTTTGCAACATTAACATTGTACAGTACCTAAGTTCTCATCCGAACCTTAAAAATCCCTTTTCTTAATGTCTTTCTCTGTTTAAGAGAGACCTTTTCAGTTTCGCTTTATTTCTGGATTCCTTAAACTTCCGTTAAGAGATGTGGAACCTCCTTACCCAAAAATATCTGATGTAAATAAATAAGTATAATTTTCTCCTTAAATAAGAATGAATATATGCCTCTGTAAACATTTCTTTCAGGTCTTTTTCTCTGTGTTGATTGGAGCTTTCAGCATTGGACAGACTGCTCCAAGCATAGAGGCATTTGCTAGTGCACGAGGAGCTGCCTATACGATCTTTAATATAATTGACAGTGTGAGTATCTTTGCCCTCACTATCATTTCAAAACTTCTTTTGAAGATAAGAGGCCCTTCTTTTTAAAGACAGGAACTAAATTCACACAAACGCTTAATGGAGAAATTTAAAAAGTATTCTTGCACACGCAAATCATCAATGTAGCAGCGAGGGAGCAAAACATCATGCAATTTAGATCATTCAGAAATCTCACCTGAATTACTTTAAAAACACATTTAATATTTCTGCAGAATAATGGTGCACTCAATAACTTCTTTGCGAAAAAAGTGTTGAGGTTTTTTTGTCTTTTTTTTTTTTTTTTTTGCACAGGAACCTCAAATTGACAACTATTCAGAGACAGGTTACAAACCAGACCACATAAAAGGGAACTTGGAATTCAAAAATGTGTACTTCAATTATCCATCCAGACCAGATGTAGAGGTACTGTAAAAGAAACTTTATATATATTACAGTTGAACATGTGGATCATATGTTGAAAAAAAAATTGTTAAAAAATCACATAAATTAAGTTTTGCTAAAAATATAACATCAGGTTGATTCTCAAATATATATAAAACTACCTTGTCATCACAGTGATTTTAGCTAGATTTATTACCACCTTAGCTAAACATGTTAAGTTTCCTGAATAATTTTTTGTCTAAAGCTCCAGTAAGTGTGGCTATGCAAAAAACCATAAACAGGCATTTCTATCAGAATCTAAATTTGCAATCCTAACTCAAGTGTTTGTGTATAGTAATAATAATGAGATTGTGAGTTTTAAAATAATTGCAATGCAGCTCTGTTATGACTGTGTCTGAACCAGTTAAAGAAAGCAGATTGAGCAAGGACTTGCTATATATGGAATAGAGATCAGAATCTGTATTTGTCTAGACAGAGAATAAGTTTCCTTTTTAAAGCACTGTTGTATATTCAGAGTCTTAATGAAGCGATGATAGATGACATATGAATGATTCCTGAAAATATTTCCATGGAGAGTGTCTTTGCACTATGTAACTATTTCCTTCCTTACCTTGAAGGAAAATCACTGACCCTGATAAAGTGATCTTTCTTACTTTTGATAGGCAGAAAGGAAATACACTCAGCTTTTAGCCATGACTATTATATAGCTTCCCTGTAGTTTGCATGGTGCATTAAAGAAAAAGGTGAGGCAACATAATCCAGAAATATTACATTATATTGTTTCTATATTATATTTTAGTTATGAGTAGTGTTATTATTTTGTCGTATGAAGTGGTTTGTGAGACAGGTAATTGTGAAGTGTGTTGTATAATATATTGATACTGAACCAATTGTGATGAAATTTTAAGGAAAATTAAGCTGAAGTCATCAGTTATCCCAAATTTAACCCCACATGTTTATAAATTTTATTTTTGCCAGATTCTGCTAGAAATATGAAGGTTATTTTATTGTAGTCTTTCAAATTTACAGTGACATTTCTAAATACTGTTATGTTTTTGACCAACCTTCTTATATGGACAGATACTGAAGGGCTTGAATCTCAAGATTAGTTCTGGCCAGACAGTGGCCCTGGTTGGTGGCAGTGGCTGTGGGAAAAGTACAACTGTTCAGCTCATCCAGAGATTTTACGATCCCAAGGAAGGCATGGTAAGATACCTCAAGTGAGATGACTGCTCTGCATGTCACACTTGTTGAAAGCCTAGTTCTGACCTCACTGCCCTTGTCAGCATTCGAATGACATGGTAAAGTGTCCCCTAAAATGGCACATGCTGGCATGGAGAGAGAGGTTACTCGATCAAAACACTTAGTAAACAGTGTTTACTGCTCTCTTTTGTTTAGGTTACTATTGATGGGCAGGATATTAGGACCTTAAACGTAAGGTATCTGCGGGAGGTCATTGGTGTGGTGAATCAGGAGCCCGTGCTCTTTGCCACTACTATTGCAGAAAATATTCGTTATGGCCGTGAGGATGTCACCATGGAGGAGATTGAAAAAGCCACCAAGGAGGCGAATGCTTATGACTTCATCATGAAGCTACCCAATGTAAGCAGATCAGCTCTCCTGCTGAAATAATTTCTTCTAAACCTTGTGCCAAATAGTTCCTCAGAAGGAAAGCTTGTTAAGACAAGGAGCTATCCCTGGACCTGTGAATATGCAGAGCTATGCAGAGCTTCCTCATAACTTTTGGGAATAATGTTAATTTTATATCTCCAGGCAATGATTTGTCTGTCATTTGAAGAACTACTAGAATTCCAGGAACACAAATGGTTAGTCAGGTTTATCCAAGTAGGTGTTTATTCCTGTAGGGGAAGGGGAGGATGTTACTGACATTACTGGCGCTTCTGACGTCTTTAGTGGAACGACTGTGCCACTGAGTGTTTTCAATACATGTGTTTGTCTTGTAGAAGTTTGAAACTGTGGTTGGAGAAAGAGGGGCACAGCTGAGTGGAGGCCAGAAGCAAAGAATAGCAATTGCCCGAGCTCTGGTTCGCAATCCTAAAATTCTTCTGCTTGATGAGGCAACATCAGCTTTGGATACTGAGAGTGAATCAGTTGTGCAGGCAGCACTGGACAAGGTCAGTAGTGTTTTAAAATGAAGCATGTAAGCAGGAGCCTAATATTTACTTCTTTTGTGGACTTCTGTTGAAAATAGATACCCATAAAAACACAAAATGTATACTTTGATTTGGCAAATATTCTTTGTACAGAGAATTTTTGAGTTCCTGCGGGTATTACAGAGAGAAATCTTATTTCAGTTTAGAAGATGGAATCCTATTTTCTGCATTATTAAGCTTAAATCGACATTTTCTAGGTGTAAATACCATCCTCTTCCATTATCTATCTTACTGCCATTCATATTGTTGTTAGTCACCTGTCCTTGTTCAGCTTCATGAGGTTCTCCTGGGCCCACTCTTCAGGCCTGTCAGAGACCTTCTGAATGCCATTCCTTCCCTCAAGTGAATAAAGTGCACCACTCTGCTTGATGTCACCCGTGAACTTGCCGAGTGTGCACTCAATCCCATTTATCTGTATCAGTGATGAAGATATTAAATAGTATGGGTCCCAGTATGGACCCCTCAGGGACATCACTGAAGATGAACTCCATCCAGGTTCCAACAGGTATCCACTGCTTGGGATAATTACTTTGATTATTTAAACTAAAATTTGCTTGATCACTTTAAAACAGCCTCATAATTAAAATGACAAGCTGTGACATTTGAAACATTACGTGTCATATGCCTATAAATATCCAAAGAAAGGTACTTAGTTTAAATACAATTCACATGAAATTGTAGAGAATTTTATTTTTATTGTAGTCATTTGAGTTAGCAATGACTGAGAGCTTAAAACACTGATATTTTATAAAAGCAAGTGTAAAATATTTCCTAATGTTTCTGAGTATAAATTCTCCATGGATTTTAAGGTTTAAGTGGGAAACTATGGGCCTAAATATAAAAAATTATAGCATTTAAAAAATTTTAGGATTTGTAATATTCCAAAAATGTTATATATTGAGATTTTTGTTTAGAAATTTTTGATCAAAATTTGATGTATTCATGTGCCACAGTGAAAGATGGTCTTTAATATTAAATGTCAAGCTTTAAATTATACTTCTGTTTTAATGAACTCATCAAAATATATTTTTAAATTTTTTTTGAAAGTTATATTTTTGTGTGAACCATTTCAATGTTTCTTTTAGGTCCTATTCAACTCTGCTATGAAAATGAACAGTTTTTGCGTTTGCTTATAAATGCTCACACTAAATATTGCTATTTTCAGGCAAGGGAAGGACGCACCACGGTTGTGGTAGCTCATCGACTGTCAACAGTCCGAAATGCAGATCTGATAGCTGTGTTTGAAGGTGGAGTTATCACAGAGCAAGGGAATCATGCTAAATTGCTTGAGAGAAAGGGAATCTACCACAAGCTCGTTAACATGCAGGTACTTTTGTCTCTAGCTGTTGCCTCACTTTCTTTTTTTTTCCGCACCCATAGTCACTGTATCAGAAGTATGAGGAATTCTGCAGCATTTTTTGTTAGCAGCAAAAAACGCATGTACTTTGAAAGGGAAGTAGTAATTTGAGAGAGACCACTAGTTTTGGTACAAGACCTGTTTAAACCCAGGATAATACATTTTTAATCCTCTAGGTATTTAAACTTAAAAGATTATTTTATGTTTTCCTTTTATGCAGTTAATGTAGAGCAGATGACTACAGTAGTTTGCTATTCCATTGCTTGTTCTTAGTCTGATAAAAGATAAAATACAGTAGCTGACACTGGAGGAATAGAGCATGCATATTTTAAGCTGTTTAGTTATAATCCTTCATACTGAATTTCTTTCTAAAGAAAAAATGTGTAGGAATAGAAGAAAAAGAAAAATAATCCAGCTGTGCCAAGTGCAAAGATATGTTTTGAATTTATATAGACAGAAAAAAAGTGATTGCAAATAAGAAGAATAAATTTCAGAAATGTATTAGTTATTAAATGAAGACCAAAATACTTTGATACTTACATCCCAATGTCACATGTGACCATTAGGTTATAGCAGATTTTCGTTGTAGCCTTTGTTTTACTGCATAACCACTATGTCCATTAAGGAAACTGAAACTGCCTGGTTAACCTCTACAGTATATCAGACTGAAGAGGTTAACCAGACTGATTAAAATATCTCTTCATAGAATGTGAGAAAGTATTTGGTTACCTTAGATTCAAAGTAATTTTGTATCCAAGCAAATGTGATTGTGGGGAAAATGAGGAAATATAAAATGGAAAGAAAATTTAAAAACAATAAAAAAAGACAATAAAAATGGAAAGCAAGTAAAAAAAAGATATTTTTATTAGTAGTGCAAATAGCAGTAAGAAATAAAAAAATTCTGGAAAGAAAGAAGCACAAGTTGAAGGCAACTTTGAATCCAGTTGCTATCAAATACCTCAGGGGTGGGTAGATATTTATTTGTTCTGTCAAAGAGACTGGCAAAAGTACCACCAAGGGTAAGGCTCTTTACCAGGTGGCTCTAATTGTCCAGTCAAAATCTCTTTTTGACTTGTTTCATGCTGAACTTCCTTATTCTATTTAAAGTTAAAAATTGTTAAGTGTGTTCTGCAGTAAAGACAGTAATGTTTTATCACTTCATGAATAAACTGTATATCCCCCAAGAACTCATTCTAAAAGAACCCAAGAGGAGTGCAAAGGGTTTACCCTCAATTTGAAACTCTTTTAGTTTAATTAATTTTTAAAAAGAGCAGCTACTCTCAGTCCCCTGTCCTCCACTTACTATAAGAATTTTCATGAGAAGTGCAAAACTCATATATGAATAAAGTTCTGAAGATAGAGCTCTATTAAATATTATACAGATTTTTGTATATCCGTAAAGCATTATATGTGATTTCCCCCATATCTCTTTCAGCTGAAACAAAGTTACTTTTACTTTGATTATCTCATAATTTTGGAAGTTTGAAGTAATATATGCATATTTAATCTTAGCATCATGTTCTTCCCACGTTTAGGCAATAGAAGGTGAAGTTCCATCATCAGAAAATTATGAGAATGTACGTAGTGTCAAAAACAGTGAATCTGAACCAGAATTTGAAGAATCCTTAACTAAAGGATTGAGAAGACGATCAACTCGGAGAAGCATGAAAAAGCCAGGAGAGCAAAATGATAGTCCTAAAGAGGAAGAAACTTCACCTGTAAGTATCTCTGCAGAGCTGTTAGTGAACTTGATTCCTTTTAAACAAAGTATGTTAAATTCAGTCTCCTGCTCAAAAAACTTTCAAGAAGAAGGAGGCATTTGACAGGCATGAAGAAGATATGAGGCTTTTTAAATATGAAATAGCCTTTGAGTGATAATATTCATAACTTGCTTTTTTATTCTCAACATAAATGATAATACAAATAAAATGGTAATTTAAAAATCTGTAACAAAGATGATGAGTTTATTACTGAAAACAAATTTCCTTTAAAAGAAATATGCTTACATATATTTACATACCATACCAACATAGTCTGTATAGGTTAAACATTCATTTTTGGATAAGGAACAAAATATTTGGCCCAACATGAGAACTGTTACAACAAAACTTGCAAACTATCCCCCCCCCAAAAAATATGATTGCATTCATATTTACAGCAATTACTTTGCTGTTATAAATTGCTTAATGAACAATTACTTGAATTAATCAAGCCATGGATTACACACAGCAATATGCCCAGAATCAGTGGTTCAGTCATCATTGACCAATACCAAAGTATTCACCAACAAAAATTATATGGATAAACTAATATAAAATGACAAGAGCTGTAGAGACAGTGTACAGCTCTTCCTTCCTTGTGTTAGAATAATTTTTTTAAAAGTACATTTATTCGTGTTATTAAAAACTATACATTTTTGCTCCCCCTGAATAGATTCTGAGAATAAGAAATTGATTATTAATCTCCCCTTTTCTCCATATTTTTCCAGATACATTCATGTTTTTCCTAACACAATTCATATATTTTAGGCTGAAGAACTACCTCCGGCTTCATTTTGGAAAATTATGAAGTTGAACAAAACTGAATGGCCATACTTTGTAGCTGGAACCTTGTGTGCAATTATCAATGGAGGTTTACAACCTGCATTTGCAGTCATATTTTCCAAAATTATAGGGGTAAGTTGGAGTAAAATATGCAAAAAACTATGAGTCCACAAAATTTATTTCTAATAAAATTAGGTTAAAAACAATAACTGCGTAATGAAGCTGAAGAGTGGATGTAGCACACTTGCAAAAATCTGAAAAATTATATGACATTTACAAAATGCTAAAAATCTTGCTAAAACCTGAAATATGCTTGTTATACCTTAAATATTATGTAACATATGATCAAATTTCATATGAATGCAACTGACTACCAAAAACAGTTATTGAGAAAGATGGGAGTATTTTAGATTTTTAGTTAATTTTAAAATAAACATTGTTTCAAATTTTATTTTATAGATTTTTTCAGAAACTGACAAGGACGTCTTAAGAGAAAAGAGCAACTTATATTCACTGCTGTTTTTAGTACTTGGGATCATTTCCTTTTTTACTTTCTTTTTTCAGGTATGTTTTATTATTTTAACCTTATTATAATTGTTCTTCATGTTTTAGAAACCAGACCTGAAATATGCTAAAAATTTGCATCTTCATAATACATGTCTCCAACTCAAACCAGAACCTGTATTTGTGGTTCTAGATGTGTCTTGTGCTGGAATTTTTTGACCTAGAGTTTCCTGTGTGCAAGAGTCTTTTGAACCTATTCAGACTTCTTAACTTCAGAACTTCTTCTCTTGTTCATCAGTCAGACACTTTTCAACACGAAACTCTGGATTTTCTCACTCTTTTTCCACTGCCAACTAACAGGCAACCTCTCTAGCCTTTACATTCTACCAGTCCCTTCTCACCCTCAAGCCTTCCTATTTGCATCCTTTAGTAATTGAAAATCTATCAATCTCCTGCCTTAGTTCTCCAATTTTTCACTTGCCTATCCCTTTCCTTGTCCAAGGGAACATCCCGTATTTCTCCTATGGAAGTCCCCAAAGACTCCCAAGCCCAATTTGCCAGGTAACTCTCATCACACTGATATTCATTTCCTCCTGCTGAAATACTAGAGGTTGTACCTGCTACAACAGTGCCACTTAAAAAAATATAGTAATCATATTAAATATTTTCATATATAGTCTGGTTTATAATTTATGAACATGTTGGTGTAGTTTTATCTGTTAAATGAGCCTACAGAGTGAAATAATAACGTGTACTTGGAACAGCAGCATAAACAGTCTCTTGCAGAAACCTGTTTTTTTTATGGAATTGTCTTGTTGCACAAGCAAAAAAGGCCTTGAGTACAGAAGGCTGAGTACTACGGGGCTGTGATGAGTTTTCTCAGTTTATAAATGTTCAGATAATATTTTAAATTTGACTGATGCTTTTGACTTCACTGAACCCAGGCTGCCTTATGAAGTCTTTAATCTAAGATGAATGGCCTAAATGCTACTTGTTTAAATCTGACTTAGACTGACTCATACAAATGAAGTCAAAGTGTTGATTAGTGACCTTTTCCTAAAAGCATGTAGGTGGAGCAGTGCTGGGAAATATTGCTATGCTCCCTATATTTTTTTCAGAAATAATATTGGAGTGTCTGTACTGTGAACCTACTAGAATTTATGTATATTAAACCTCCTGGTTTTACATTTGCTTTGTGCAAACAGGACTGCAATATTTTGTACTTTGACACTGTAGAGGCAATTTATCTAAAATATTTATTGAATAAACACACACAGTGTAATATTATACTAAGCATTGTACTTTTTCTCAAACAGGGTTTCACATTTGGCAAAGCTGGAGAAATTCTTACAATGAGGCTTCGATTCATGGCATTTAAAGCAATGCTTAGACAGGTAAAGAGAATAAATATTTTGATTCCCAGGGTTTTAAAAATAATTGATTGTATTGGTATAAAACAACTATATTCTACATCACTCTGTCATACAGAGAAGATTGTTTAAATCAGACTAGAAACCAATTTGATTAGTTACATGTGGTTATGCAAAGTATCCTTAGAGGGAGAGTCTTAAATCAATACAAGAGCTTTTTATGTACTCCTTGCAAAGACTTAGTTTTACAGCCAAGTTACAAGGGCCTGACAACTTGATGTGCACCAGCAGTATCTCATTATCTGTTCATCTGCCTGCTTTGCTTTCTTGGTGCACTTTCTCCCCTAAAGAAATGCAACACAACTTACACTGTAACTCTTACTTCAAATGTCTGATTTAAATTGTGATATGTACAGACATGGTTTTTTTAAAATTTATTGGAAGTCTCTGTCCAAGATCCCCTGAATCTATAATTGTTGTTTGTTAATGCAATAATAGGATTGTATATTGAAAAGTAAAACCACATTCAGAGAATTAAAATATAAATAGAACATAATGTTGTGAAGTAATTCTAAATTTGCCTTAATTTTGCATGATTTCAGAATCAGTATTTTAGGTTTTGAAATACACAATATGATAGTAATGGGGTTTTAAGTCTTGCACATAAAGCTATGTGTAGACACAGAATTTGATTCATGTGAACATGACTATTTTCAATGTGACAGAAAACTGTTGTAGTCTGAAAAATTATGATTTATAGATCCATACTAAAAATCTAATGAAAAGGCAATCTTACAATTGAGTCTTGAGGTCACCAATGCCTGTAATACATTACCAGGACTTCATTCAATGCATGCAGAACTGAGGCACTGCCACATACCAGATTTACTTTGCATTTCATTTGAAATGTCCAAAATCTGGTCTTAAAAATAATGTTTCTTATTATAGGATATGGGCTGGTTTGATAATCCTAAAAATAGCACTGGAGCATTAACTACAAGACTTGCTAATGATGCCTCTCAAGTGAAAGGAGTAAGTAAAATTTTGGTTTGGAATTTTTCATATTTGGTTTAGTATGTAGCAAAGTTGTAGCTTGGGTTTGACTGGCTGGATAACAGTTTTGATTTTGACAACTAAAATTTACTATAAAGCAATAGCTGGTAGAGAATGCACTGATGCCCTTTGTGACAATTACGGTAATATATGTTTACAGACTAATTTCCAAATAATTTTTTTATAAAGTTTATCATTGTGCTGTATTGTGATCTTCATTATTAAACAAATTTATTGGGAATCTCATATCTTAGAAGTCTTTTTAAAGAGGTCTTATTCACCTAAAGACATGCAACTAAATTTATTCAGTTTACGATCTCCTGCTATTTTTTTGATTGTACAGATTTCTTATTTGAAAAAAAAAAGATCTGTTAGCAATAGACTTCCTTTTCTCTGTAACATTTTGGAGATTCTTTAAAAGTAAATGGTGTACTTTCAGGGGTCTGTAATATCAAGCTAAAGTACACTGAAGGTAATTATTTGTGTATGTTGAAGTAAATTTTTACTGCTACGTGCAGTTACGTGCTGGGGTTTTTTTTCTGAAATGAAGAATTCTGAAGTATCTTTGGCTTTATTTCCACAGGAAAAGTTAAATATTTAATTTTCTTCTTCACTGGGCTCTGTGTGATGACTTGTAAAGCTAGCTCTGTATCTAGAAAATATGACAGATTTTAATGATTAGATGTAAAAGTGAATATGTGATGAGGGTATAGTTTGTTCAGTTTCAAGACCAAAATTTAGAAATTGCAGAGTAAATTTAAGTAATCAGAATATGGGGAAAGAAGAAATAAATATGATCTAGATAATTTTTTACAAAAGCATTTAAGAAACTCCCATTTTGAAAAATAGCAAAACTGAATTAAGACTTTCTAAGCAGTGTTTTGAGAATCAGGAATTTTGTGGGTGAAAATTCTTTCCTTATTTAAAATGCAGTTGTTAGTAAGAAATACCTTTTTTCTTTCTCCAGGCAACTGGTACCAGACTAGCATTAATTTCTCAAAACATAGCCAACCTGGGGACTGGAATTATTATATCATTAATTTACGGCTGGCAGCTGACCCTGCTACTTTTAGCTGTTGTGCCCATCATTGCAGTGGCAGGAATGATTGAAATGAAGATGTTGGCTGGGCATGCTAAGAAAGATAAACAAGAGCTGGAAGCTGCAGGAAAGGTGGGTCTAGAGAAATTAATCTATTTCTATATGATGTATGCAGTCATATTTACCAAAGCATTGTTAATGGGTGTATGACTTCTGAATACAGAACATTTCAAAATATGTGAGTTCCAAAGACAGCCAGTTACACTAGTAAACCTACAGAGCATCACACCTCTTCAATAATAATCAAAGACTTATGTTATTAAGCAATTAATATTTTTGTAGTTGATAAATCTTGTAATGTGCTAAACAGTATTCAGGCATATTCTCTTCTCATTCCTTTTCTAGTCATCTTTGTTTTCCTTATTTTGCAACCATCTTCATTTTGACATTCTCTTTTTTTTTTTTTCCTGTCATCCCTTTTTGGCATGCCATCTATCTTATGTTTATTATACTGCTCTTTTTTTTCTCTCTCCTCCTTCATCTTATTAATGTTTGCAGTGACAATATGTATATATCCCCTGGTTTCTGTTTGCCGTTCCTTTGTTTCTTGAGTGGAAGAGAAAGATGAGAACTGAAAAGCAAGAAGGCTAGACTCTTGTTTAACAAATTAAGTGAAGGCATTTAATGTCACTTCATTCCAAAAATCCTTTCGGGACAGAACAACTATTTCATCACTTCCCAGATATTGCTTTCTTCAAGGTAAAACTTTTCTAAACTCTCTTCCTTTGTCCTACTGTTTTTAAAAGTTGCTGAAAAGAAAATCATTTATCTAAGGTCATGCAATTCCATTCCTTTCCTTTCAACTGGGTACATTTCTTCTGCTTCTCTCTAAGGGATGAGCATTTATTTTACACTGTTTTGTTGTAAGATGTGACAGAAAATAGTTGAAAATTCTTGGAATAGACACTAAAGACTTCCTTAATGCAGCATATTGTGAAGAATTAGCATAGGTGTTACAAACATCTATGATTTTTTTTTCAAAACTTAAAAAAATATTTTCTTTTCATAGTAGTGTGAGTTTCCCTTCTAAAGACTACCTGAGCAAGCACTGGACTATAGGCATTTTAATAAATTTTCATTTTTTAAAAAATATGGGTTTTTTCAGTAAAAATAGTGTTCCACCTGGAAAATTTTCTTTCTGCAAAGAGTTGCTGGACTTAGGTTACTAAAAAAAACTTACTTTATGGTCTTAATTAAACTAAAATCACATGAAATGTATCTTTTAGTAAAAAACATTAAAGCCTTGAGGGTCTTTTCACAGAATCATCGAGGTTGGAAGAGACCTTCAAGATCATCAAGTCCAATCATCAAGCCAGGACCACCATAATCACTCCTAAACCATATCCCCAGGTGCCACATCCATCTCTTGAACACTTGCAGGGACAGTGACTCCACCACCTCCCTGGGCAGTCTATTTGAATGCCTGACCACCCTAACAGTGAAATTTTTTTTTAGTATCAAATCTGAATCTCCCCTGTTACATTTATGTATACAAATGACTCAAGTCTAAGGAATCTGCAAGCTAAAAGAAGATATTAGAGCAAATATTTACTGCTGAGATCTCAGTTAGGCTCTAAGGCACCTAAGTAACCTGGACATTTCGATTACAGCCCAAACTCAGCAGACTGGGATTTGAGTGCTAATATGCCATTTTTCTTGTTGAGTATCTTTGTGTAATGGTTTTTCACCACTTATTTGTAGAACATTAAAGAGGTCTTGTCAGAAAATTCTGAGCGTTGTAAGAAAATCTCATTGTCCTAAAAAGAAAATATAAAATGCTTATTTTTATATCAACAGTCTATGATTTTAATAACCAGTAGAAAATATAAAATTGTATTCCAACAGGATCTTTTATTAATTTAGAATAAGGAATTGCAACATACTTAGCTTTTGATTAAAATATTTGTTTTTCTATTGCAGATTGCCACAGAAGCAATAGAAAATATTAGAACTGTTGTTAGCTTGACCCGAGAAAGAAAATTCGAGTCGATGTATGGAGAACGTTTGATTGTACCATACAGGTATAACAAAAATAACTAAGCTAAAAAAAATCTGTAATAAATTGCAAACATTTACTTTGACAAAAATAAATTTTTTGTAGTGTGTATGATTTAACGTATAATTTAATTATCTCAGAATTAATGTCAATATTTTGCATATTTTTATTGACAAATGCAACCACCACCAGTCAACATTTTTTAAAATTTGATTTCATTAATTTTCTGTTATAATATTGGTATCTTCTATTACAGTGTCACTTAGTTTGGAAAAATGTTGGTTTTCAGTGAGCTTTCAAAGTGGTCTAATCTAGATTTCCACCTGATTTGTTTTGGATATTTAATTAAAACTTTTTAAATGTAAATTTAGTATTACATTAAGCCATTTTTTAAAGTGTTAGTAAGACTGAAAACATTTGAATAATTACTTACTGTTTTGGGGCTGAAAATAAAGTAATACAAGTCTTTCTGGACTAAATCCAAATTTAAAAGTCTTAAAGTAAACAACTAAAAAGATTCTACCAATTAAAGTTTTATTTGTTCCAGAATGGAATGTTTCATTTTCAGATATCCATGAGAAAAGTAAAGGAAATGAAAGTATATGTACACAGATATAATGGGAAAGAAGCAGAGGTGCCCCTAACACATCTACCATAATAATTGAGTGGTTAGAGCACAGTGTAGGACATAAAAGATATTACTTAGCTTTTTTCTCAGGCTGCTGGGTTTTGAATTCATATCTTGCAATTTGCAGAACAGGTCCTAACCATTCTCAGGGTTGACACTGACGGGATTGCTCCAAGATGTTCATCTTTCTGTTGTTCTAGTATAAAAAAGAACTTACTGCCCTAAGAGAGAGAAGATGTGTTTTTAGTTCATGTTTCAGTGTATGTAAACTTTCCATTCATAACAGTATCAATTGAAGTCAATTGTTTTTTGTGTACTAGGACTTCAGTATGACTGCACACTTTGCTGAAAATATGCATTCTTTCTATACAGAAATTCTGTGAAGAAGGCACATATATTTGGCTTTTGTTTTGCCCTTTCACAAGCAATGATGTTCTTTACCTATGCCGCCTGTTTCCGGTTTGGTGCCTATCTAGTGGTACGGGGACAGATGAGCTATGAAGATGTATTTTTGTAAGTATCTCTTTTGCAATCTTTTTTCTGTCTTTCCAGGAAAATGATTTATAATTTAAGAGCAATAGCTCAATACAAGGCCATGGAAACAAGTACTAAAGACTGGAATCCTACCAGTGTGGATATCAGTGACCTGAATACTCAAGAAGGTCAACCATACTGATTTTTTGTTGCCAGCCTAATTAAAGATAGTTAACACAGCTGATTTTGACCATAAGATGTTAGAAAGTGTCTGCATCCCATCTGCTTGCTGAACATCTCTAGCCAGCTGCGTGAATTTTCAGTTAGATTTGAAAGGGAGAGTTTGAGCACAGGCTGTTCAAATGCAGAATAAAACAGATCATTTTATGTAGCTCTGAAGAAAAAAGACAAAATTAATAAAAATTAATTTATTTTACTTTGGCTTAAAACAGGCTAAGAGGTGTCATATGTCAAATAGCTTTTCTTGCTGATGGTTTTGTTTCTATGGTGTGTGTCAGTAAGTAATAGCTGAAGACAACAGGTTCTTAAACTATTCTAATGTAGCCTATAAATTACATAAGATTCCATAAAATAACATAAAAGTCACCATAAACTAATAACAGCATAGTTTTCAACGTTTATCAGTACTGTAAACCCTGCAATTTTTTTCCAGCAGAGATGTGGTAGAAAATTAAATCTTAATTTTCACCTTGTTACAGGCTTGATTTCTTATTTTCATTGATGCCTTAAAAAGTGATCACTACCTCCCATAGGTAATTGAACCGTAGAGGGGAAACCACAGTGGTGATAGAACAGGATTAGAGTAACAATTTTGCCATCCATTGACCCCTTTCCTCGTAGTCCCAGCTGAGACTTAATATACTAACCAGAATTAATAACTAAAGAAGTTACTGCTAATAAGTAATGAAAACACTGAATTTGGAATGCAGGCATGTTTATCTGATATTGTTAAAAGAAGGTTAAAAGAAATTTCTGGAGCTAAATGAATAATTAAAGCAATAATAGTTGATTACTACTTTATTCTTTCTAGATTTAGCCCTCTTTTTGTTCTGAGTAAGAGCTGACTGCAGCCACATTTCCACTGTCCTTTTCTTTATTGTCTGTTGATTTTTTTTTCCTGATTTCTCTTATAGAGTGTTTTCAGCGGTTGTATTTGGTGCAATGGCACTAGGACAAACCAGTTCTTTTGCTCCAGACTATGCCAAAGCCAAGATATCAGCAGCCCACTTGTTTCTGCTGTTTGAAAGAGTGCCCTCAATAGATAGTTACAGTGAGGAAGGAGACAAGCCTGTAAGTAAGCCATGTGTGATGGGTGATACTATTTATTGGTAATATGGACAGCACGCTCCTCACTTTCTTCAAACTGATTCTTCTTCTCCTTCTGATTACATCCTTATCACAATGCATTCTTGACACTATCTGAACACAACATGGACCAAGTTCTCTATTGTGAGTCCAGCTTTTGCACATAGAGCCAAAAGGGTATTTGTTTTGAAAATCTCTGTTGATTTCTGGGGGGGTGGGGGTACTTCTGCAATTCTATTTTAATCATCTGTGAAATTATCTTAAAGATGTAACGGTGATACTGTTTTAATTATAGGAAATGTTTGAGGGAAACATAAAAATCAAAGATGTGGCATTTAACTACCCAAACCGACCAGAGGTCAAAATCCTCCAAGGTTTGAATCTAAAAGTAGAAAAGGGACAAACTCTGGCTCTTGTTGGTAGCAGTGGCTGTGGAAAGAGCACCGTTGTTCAGCTCCTTGAGAGATTTTATGACCCACTTGATGGAGAAATGGTAAGTATCTTTGCAAGAACATGTCAACAGGTTAAGGAAGGGTTTTATGTGATGTGATAAGTACAATAGATATTTCTAGTTTTATTTTTAAAGTATTTTTATTGTTAAAGATCAGAAATGACTCATTGGGTCTCCTTAAATGAGATATATATAAGTCTTGGTTTCCCACATTACAATAAATTAATGATGATCTGTGTGGTAAAAACATGCCTGATCCACAGTCTAATGATGGGTTTGAATGCAGAGCAAATTTCCTGAGATTTTTATAAAAAGAACAGTTTAAAATTTGATAAATATATGTATCTATTTCTGTATAATCTTGTAATAGAATTTGCCATCTATGTTCCTTCAAAAAAAACAGTGAACATTGACAAAAGTAATTTTTTCATATTTTTTACTAGTCAGAAACGTCTTTATGAGTATGCCTGCTTACCAAGTGATAGATTGTAAATACTTTCAGTAATTTTGGTTTAAAATGTATGTAGGGTTTCCTATACTACTTATTCAGCAACTTTACAATTTTTTTCACATAATGGTACTGTTAATTGCTGTTGCTCTTTGATGTAAATGTGCTCAAAGGTTTTGTCTGAAAAAGAACACACATTTTGGCCTGAACGAGATGAGAAGAAGGATTTTAGAACTTGTCTCTGCAGAGATACTCACAAAAGATAAAGAAATACTTAAATAAGGCCTAGATGCAGTGGAAGATTTTTTTTTGAGGTTAAAAGTGCCCAAAAAGGTCCAGTGTAGCAAAATGATGTGTAGAAAGAATCAGCATAGGTGCCCCAAAAGTGTGTTTAACAAAGTGCAACTTCCTTACCAATGTTTCTGACCTTGTGTCCATAAATAACCAACAACAGTTTACTGAAGAGTAAAGCACAGACCTGTGGCATAGAAACCACAAATGTGTTGGACTAATTCTTGAGCTGAGTTGCACTGTGAACTCAGTGAAAGGTGTTCATCTTAAAGCAGAAACTGTTCAGAACAGCTGTTCACAAAAGTTCCCTCCTTTCAGTGGATTTTGAATCAGGTTCATTATGACACCTTTTCCTGTGAAGAAAAGGTTATATTGGCTGAAAATTGACTGTTCTAGCACAAACTGTGGAGTTAGTAGGTTGAGCTCCTCCAATAGCCATGCTATGAAAGCTGATCATGTCACCCAACACAGAGCCTGACTGAGCGCTGCACTGGGTCACTCTAGTGGAGATGTAGCAGTCCTTTTAGTGTCCTGGTATATTTGTGTCCAAGTTAAAGCGACTTGTGTAATTATGAAGCTGATACATTAAAAAAAATAATTAAAAATTCTGTTTTCATTTACCTAATAGAAAATGATAGCAATTCAGCTGGCGAATTTAGCAGAAGTATGAGTTGCCAATAAAGAACACTGGCTGCAAATGACATCTTAAGGAATGCAGAAGTAAATTTCTTCTTTATGGATGCAAAATAGAGGAAAATTTTCTTGCTGAAGAAACAATTGAAAGAACTTTAGCCAAAGTTCTTTGAAGTTGCCTCAGCATATCCTGTCTTCCACTGTCTTCAAAACCTAATTAAATACTGAAGTAAAGAAAAGGACTGAGGCAGCATAAGGGACTGTTCTCACTTTTCTGAACTAGAAAATTTTGGAACATAGATGAGAAGGAGGGGAAGGGATTATGTGGGCTTGCAATTGGTAAGAAAGGGCTGACGAAGAGCTGCAATTGCACAACTTCTGTTGTTACAAATTTACAGTAAGTCTCAAATTCATATATAGTCATGTGACTAAAATTTAAAACGTTTGCTTTCTCAGCTTTTTGATGGCAAAAATGCAAAGGCATTGAATATCCAGTGGTTAAGAGCTCAGATTGGTATCGTCTCACAAGAACCAATCCTGTTTGACTTCACTATTGCTGAAAACATCGCCTATGGAGATAACAGTCGGCAGGTGTCCTTTGAGGAAATTGTTAGTGCAGCAAAAGAAGCCAATATTCATTCCTTCATTGACTCACTGCCAGATGTAAGTTATTCCCTTTCTTTCCTTCTCAGAACTGGATGCGAATTAAAGTGGCAGGGAAAAACTGTGTCTGCTTATAATTACCTGGGGCACAATAATTCTCTGAGGTGAAAATAGATCTGAAACTATTTTTTAAATATTTTCCTTACTTAATTGTGTTTACCATACTTATTTTCACTCTGGGAGATTCCACTGTCAGGTGGAGGGTGGAACATTTAAGATGTCAGGGAAGAAAACACACAATTCTAAGTAGCTGAGAGCTGGTAGTAAGGGTTTTTAAAGTTGAACATCACTTTTAAAGCTCCTGACTGTCTCAAGCATATGTAAAAGATTCTGCTGGACTGATGAGTTTACACTTTCTTCCAGCTATACCTAGTCAGAATTCAAATTTCTAGTATTCCTATGGTCTGAAAATTATTAAGAATTTTTTCACCTGTATATATATGACAAACACATAATAATGTAAGAATGAGCATCTTGGGTCAGATGAAAGGTCTGCCATGCAGAAAATCTTGTCCCATTCAGTGACCAGAAAGACATAATTACAAGTATTCAGAAAGGCTAAAAATTTTATCACATTTCACCTGAATACTCATCTCACTTTGCATGATTTGTCGGAGTTTGAACCCCAGTATTGCCATAGACTTTCATTGACCTTTAGTGTTGTGTCTTCTGATGGAGGATAACATTGCCATTTCAACCTCAGAGGGGCTTGTTGCTTTGAATTTATTAAACACTTGATGTTATAAAGAGGTCTACTAGTAAAAGATTTATAGATCTGTGGCAGATAGAAATTCTGGTCAGTGGTTTTCAGAGAGCTACTGGCATAGAATATGCAGATTATAGGTGGCTAGTGTCAGAGTTGATATGCTTCAATATATGTCTCAACTGATTTTCATTCATAACCTGAACTTAATCTATTGTTTCCAGAAATATAACACCCGTGTAGGAGACAAGGGAACCCAGCTTTCTGGTGGCCAGAAACAACGTATTGCCATTGCCCGAGCTCTTGTACGAAAGCCCCAAATTCTGCTACTGGATGAAGCTACTTCTGCCTTAGACACAGAAAGTGAAAAGGTAACTTAAGTCTGAACCAGGAATCTGGAATCTAATTTTTTTTTTTTTTAATTATGCTTACTGTTTTAACTCTCACAGTTTAAAGCCAAAAGCTGGAAATATGGTGTCTTATGCAAATTACATATTTAGGCTAATAATAGACAAATATAAATGTTTTACCCCTCCTTGGGAAAAAAAAAAGGTATTTTTTACACCTGTATGGCAGTAGGCAGATTGAAGTTGCTATGAAGAATGCATTCCTTAGCCTAGAAGTCTTCAGGCTTCAGCTGAGAAAGTGATATCAAAATTGAATCAGGACACACAAACTGCAGAAGCCAAAATGATTGAGGATGCTGCTAGAGAACTTTTTTTTTTTCTGTGAAACTGTGAAATCTGGCTTTCATAAGTTTTCTTCCTTCTCCCATTGCTCTCTGGTCCTTGCTACATGTTCATGGCTAAAATGAAAAGTTCAAGTGAAAATTGCTAAAACATTTACTTCTTTTTTAAGCCCAAAGCTGTAATCTTGGTACTACAGAAGTGCAATCTAGCTGTAGAAAATTAACAGAGAGTCTACAAAAAGACGTACTATTAATGAGGCAAATATTATATCATATATTATAATCTGGAAAGTTAAAATCTTTCTACTAAGTTTTGATCAATTGTAGGCGTGAAAAAATGAGGTTTAAGGGTAAAATGCCATTAAATAATCCCATGATTTCTTGTTTTCTTGATTATGTGTCAGTTAGGTATTGAAATTTAATCTCTTATTTTATTCTGCATTAATAAAGATAAGGAATAAATACAAGAAAGCAGAGATTGTTTTTAGTATTTTTCTGCCAGTGATAGCTTTAAGAAAATGTGATTCATGAGACTCCCTGTGAAATCATGAGAACTAGTATGGTAGCAGTTGGCCCAAGAATATTGACTTAACTTCCATATATAATTAATCAGTCATGAAAGGAAGCTGTGGAGGTGCCCAATTAAACCTCCTCTTCACACAAAGACCAATACTGAACTCAATTTTAGATTGCTTTATACTGTCTGGTAGGATACTTGAAAATCTCAAGGAGATTCAGTAGAGATGTTTTTGTCCCTGTTCCAATGCTTAATTACCCTTGCAGTGAATCCTTTTTTTATATCCAGTCAGAACATCTACTGTTACAATTTAAGACCATTTTCTCTTGTTTTCCTGCCATGCATCTCAGTAATGAGCCTGGTTCCTTCTAATTCTCTTAACTATCACAGCATTATCCACTCAAACAGTTTGGACTCTGCCAACACAGGCTGATTCTAAATCAGGAAGCTTGAGCAAGAGATATTCCCTTTCCCTCACTGTCATATTACAGTTTACAGATGGCAGTTGAGGTATATCTCACAACAGCTGCCAGAATAGTTCAGCTTTTGGTTTGTTCATTGTGCAGATTGTCCAGGAAGCGCTGGATAAAGCTCGAGAAGGTCGCACATGCATCGTGATAGCTCACCGCCTCTCCACCATCCAAAACGCTGACAAGATCGCCGTGGTCCAGAATGGCAGGGTCGTAGAGCAGGGCACCCATCAGCAGCTTCTGGCTGAAAGAGGCATCTACTATTCCCTGGTCAATGTTCAAAGTGGGTAACGCAACATCTCAATTAAAGGCAGTACTTATCTCTGAATTGCCACTGTGGCTACTTTTGTCATTGTAATTATTTCAATATCAACAGTCAGTCTTGATACTTTTGGTTTTCTTTATTCCTTTCATACAAACCCAAGAAATAATAAGTAAATGTGTACCCGTTTCCCACTACTAGTTTTCATTACTCAAAACTCTTTTCTATGGGCCAAAGCAGATGCCCATTGCATTCACAAAAGTAGAAGCATGCTAAGCCAAATGTAATTTATATTAGTTTGCTTTGAACTCTTTCAAAAATCACACTAATTAGGTGTGTCTGGTAAGCAACTTGGAAATGCCTTCATGCTCATTAAAAATAGTTTCGCTCTTGTCAGAAATAAACCTCAAGCCTTATCCTCACTGTGCCTGTGTAAGACACAGTCAGTCCTGGCCTATTAGGCTTGTTACCAATTGTTATGAGAACTTGCAGGTCAGCTGAAGCTTGATGCCAGATGTCTCTTGTTAGGATATGGAGCTTTAGCCGGGGATGTCAGCAAAGGCCTTGAAAATATGGGCATAGGCTGAAAACAAAGGTCCCAGAACTGTAAGTACCTTACTGATGGTTAGTTACTGAAAGGTTGAAGAGTGTCAACCTTTGGAACCAAATGGAAAAAGACTGCTTGAAATGAAACAGAAATGAAACAGCAGATAAGAAAAAAACCCAAGACCACAACTGATGGGCAAGACAAGGCATCTGCTGCAGCCTGGGAAAGTACTATCTGCAAGTCTCTCAAAGTCCTAGGGGTCAGAGGTCAAGGACTAAGAACTCTTTAAAGACTGCGGTATTTTATACGAGGTGAAAATCCTGGATTTGGACTTGGAGGGAGGGGGGAAGGAAGGCATCCTTTTCAGTGTTAGCGTCCTTGGTTGAAGAGCTCTTGAACCCAATCACTGCCGTGACTGAGACTCTCAAGGACTGGAACTGTTGGTGCTGAATTCTTGGCATTGGCTCTGGGATATTGTATATTATTCGCTAATATTGGATGGCTGTTAAGGGCTAACTGCTTTGAATATGAAGTAATATTGATTAATAACTATTAATAACTAAACATTTGAAATGTATTTTGTTAGTGAATATTTATGCAGTAAAGTTTTGTTTTTAAGTTTAAAACTGTCTTGATTAATCAATCGTCCACACTCTCGTCATAGAAATTTCTGATTCCCTGAGATTTATACAAATGGTCTGTCTTACCTACACCTAGATATTTATACACACAGAGCCAGTCTGTGGGCGGATAGGCTCAACCATGTACTAATAACACACTACAGAATGTTGATTGATGCAGTCTCATTGTATTCCTCTGGAATCACATACCTATTTTGTTTTGTATCTGTCTTAGATGGAAAACCAGTTTGACTGGCAAATTTGTTTGTTTCCTATTTATGCATTGCTCGATACAATAAGGTTCTTGTCCATCAATAAGCATATTACTCTGCATAATAATATAAATAAGTTATACTTGCAACTGTAAGAATGAAATAGATACTCTTCAACATTATAGTCTGAAGATTCAAGTAAGAACATACTTAAACTGTTTTTGTTTTACTAAATTCTGGATGTTAGTATTTTGTTTTTAAATAGACTTTTTAGTTGTTGATGATACAGTTTCTAATGATTGGATTGGTAATGATTGGATTATTTCCCCAACTCATTTCAAAGATGTTTGATTTACCAGACCAATTTAGCTCTTCATGAAAATCAAGGTAGCACTGTAAATATTTTACCAGAAACATCTGAAAACCAATTTTTCAAATTTTGGCCGTATTGTTTAAAATATATTTCAGAAATTCGTGTCAGATGTAGAAACTTTCCAAAACAATCTATTTTTCCCCATTCTTTTCTTCTACATTTTAAAAAAAGTATTTATTGAGACTTATGCAAAAGTTTGTATAATAATTCCAAACCATTATAAATGCTTGAAGAGCTATGCTGCTGCTCACAATTACATCCTTTTCAGAATTTTTTTTCAGAAGACAACAACAGCCGTATTAGTACAATTGAGCTACTATTCAATACCTCATCATGTTGCTTAAGCACAAAGCCAAAAGGGCAGATAAAGACACCTCCAAAAATGTGTTCTTCATCGCATGCTATTTATACACCTTTAAATTGCAATGCTTTTAGTCAAAGGAAGGGTTGACTGAACTAGGACAATTCTGCTTTAAGGACCATTATTCTACCACATCTTTCCAAGGGGTATAAGAGGTCTTACTCCTTAGCTCTGCCTTTTCACTTAGAGCTCAGACAAGTGTGACATCAAGGGGAACCAGAACGATTAGAGCCTAAGTCCTCCTTGTTGGAGTAGTCAGCTCTTGTCTTTGCCCATAAGCACCCTGAATGCAGGATGATATGTATGTGTTGTTATTCTGAAGGGCCTTTTATCCTCTGTCTTGTTCTTTCGAGAGCCTGCAGGAGATTCAAGCAGAACTCACTGTTCTGAGGGGAGGTAATCTAATGTTTTCCCACACATTTCTTGTGCCTCTAGACCCATTATCTTTGGAACAAGTGTTTAGAGAGATGTCAGCACTGACACCACCTTGGCAATCCTAACCACTTTGCAAGCAAATGCCACTGACGGTGGGGAAACAGAAAGCAAGGACTTAAGTTTAACAGTCTGATAGCCCTCCTGCTGAAACAACTAATCAAAATAGAGTTCTCAGAAGAGAAAGAGGATTTAGGTCTAGAAAGTCATTCTTACTGCAGGTTCTCATCTGGGTGCTAAATACCACAATGTCCTATTGCCCAGCTTTCTGCTGCTTATTGACTCCTGCAAGGGTAGTTTGCTGTTCCTTATGCAACAAGTATCTCGCTAGTAAACCCTTCTATAATTTCTGACATAGAGTGAGAGCATGAGTAAACCCAATCATTCTCCCTCATCTCACAAGTTTCTGAAGGAGTATTTCTCACCAATACCATAGACCATGTACCATGTCCAAAGGAAGGCTATACATCAGTTCTGGATCTCCACTAGTCTCTTCTTCAGACCTTCCTTCTAAATTCTTCCTAAACTCTCCCACATGCTGGGAGAAGTTCAACAGTCTTCCTCCCTAAGGAGTCAGTTCAACTGACTCCCAGTCAAATGAGCTTTACTGGAACCAGTTCTCCTTTCTTATGAGTAAATGCTTTGAATCTGTTGTCTCTTTCTTGTTACTATACTTATCTATAAAAGCAAGCTTCCTGGTAGCATTAATTTCTGTAAGACACTAAGGATCTTCTTTCATGTGTTAATGAGTAATTATTGTAATCATTCATAGCACAAATAGACATAAACTTAATCTCTTCCTCAAGCTGTATAGTCTATTTGTACCTTCATAACTCTTCATCCTACTCCTCTCCCTCAAAATCCAGTGTAACTTGTAGATTTGGTCATTGAAAGGAAAGAAGACAACTTGGAGGAAAGAAGGAATTTGGTACAGTGCCTATGAATACAGGGCGAAAACATTCAATTAGCAATTCTTTTGCAGAAAAAGCTACATTGTAAATGTATGTATGGACAGTCTAAATAATTGTTATTGTCAAGTGCTCAGTCTTCTAGGCAAATTATCTAGAACGATGTAGTTTAATCATAAATTCATTCTGTATTTCCAAGAGAAGATGGTATCATTATTCTAGTTATTTTAATGCAGTAAATTGAAAGCAGAAAGTAAGAAACAGGACCAGCAGCAACTTCAAATTCTTTGCTGTGGATTTTGTGGACTGCAGAGCTATCAAAAGTAGAGAACAGGAAGGAAAAGAGAAGAGCACACAAGGACAACTATCTTTAGCAATCCCTGTTATTGAAAGGTGAGTACATTTCGTTTCGTCTTTGCGTGCTTATTCCTGCGTACATTTCATTCTGGGTGTACACCATTAAAGAGGGAGATCAGTATCATAACGCTGTTGCTGTAGAGATCTAGGACAGGACTGCACGTAACTCACAGTGAGCATTCAAACCTAAGTTGTTTCTCTAAGCAAGCCTATCTTCTGCAGGGTTAACAAAGGTCTGGCCAATGAAGACTGGGGCACAGTTCATCCTATTCTAGAGTTGCTGTCACTAGCAGATCAGATTAGCAACAACCTTGTATCTCTTCATAAGAGGGTGTGAGCATGATTATCATAAATACCTACATTGTTAATGCCTTGGCGTAGAGTAAATTAATCACGCCTTGAATGAGTGCTCTACTAAAATAAGGATCTTGAATCCTGCATTACATAATGTTTTGTAAAAGTAGATCCATAAACACTGGCTGCAGCCTTACATCCATCAAGGCAGAGATGTTTTTAATGGAAATACTAGAAATTGTGTGAAGCTGTTTTAAAATGTCCTGACATTTAAAGTCACTGATGTTTTAGATAACTTAAATGTAAATATTGTGTCTACATATATAATCTCTGAGTAGAAATGGTATCATTCATTTGCTTAGTAAAGGAGACAGATATGTTAAGAATCTTTTAAACACTTGTTCTAAGATAAAAAAGCGTGGTCCTTACATCATCTAACAAACAGGAATAGTTTTATTTCCATGTTAGTTCAGATTTGGTTCTCAACTCACAGATGAAAAAGGGGTAAGTGAATAACTTGATTAATCCAAGAAAAAATTTCAGTTCATTATATACAAGATGTTAAAACGAAGCAATGTTGAGGGAGAAGGAGTGCATATTTATATGACACAGGAACTCTGGGTTCCCACTTATGTTTCAAATGTCCATAATTAGGACAGCTTTCATTGCAGCAATATATAAAAAAGCCAGGGCAGAACTTAGAAAGAATGAATCATAGAATGACTTGGGTTGGAGGGGGCTTTAAAGAACGTCTAGTTCCAACCCCTCTGTTGTGGGCAGGGACACCTTCCACTAGACCAGGTTGTTCATAGCCCCATCCAACCTGGCCTTGAACACTTCTAGGGATGGGGCATCCACAACTTTTTTGGGCAACCTGTTCCGGTGCCTCACCATACTCAGAGTAAGGATTTTTTTCGTAACACCTAATCTAAGCCTCCTCTCTTTCAGTTTGAAGCCACTTCCCCTTGTCCTGACCCTATATGCCCTTGTAAGTAGTGTAGGTGCACAGTGACCAGCATTATCTACTCTCTTTACTGCTGGAGCTATGACAAACTGTTTGGTTAACACTGGCACCACACTTTTTTCTTTCTAGGCACTCTTGTCTTTCCCCAGGATTAACTTCTTCATACCTTCCCTTTTACATATATGACATTTTTTACAGCTTTCATTTTGGATTAATCAATGTGCTTGCTTGTTGTAGAAACTCTTCAGTCATTCTTTGATATGCATATATTTAATAGTGTTGTAAAGCAAAACATCATTTCCATATTGTTCAACCGACAAACCAAAAAAAAAAAAAATTTTTTTGCACACATTCCAAAGGATGGGTAGGAAAAGGTCTTGTGGCATTATAACACATTTCTCCATCCATAGGATGAATTCCCAATCTAAATTAAGTTTTCCCAGGATTTTCTTTTAGGTAGCTCTACAGAAGATTTATCTACATGTATCTGTCTATTCTTCACTGTAAAAGAAGATGAGTTATTAAACATTAGAGTTATTTACATATCTGCTGAATCAAAAACAGCTTAGACACTACTCCTCATGCATATTAGAGCTGTGAATTACAGTTCAGGATGCTTATATTTCCCTGTTCTGCTTGTTAATGGTACATTCAATGAAGCATAAAGCAATCTAGTTTTGCAGATGTTTATAATTTCATTTCCTGAAATTTCCTGGGGAGCCTGATAAATAATCAGAAGCTTGGTTGCTCACTTTATGCTTATATGTAGACATTTGAAATATTTCCTCTGAAGATATGATTATTCCTCCTATCTCCCATTTTCCCACTGTTACCTATGAGACTTTAGCTGTAGAAAAAACATGTGATTTCCATCTAAGAATATTTCATTGAAGAAGAATTTCTAAAATTTCAAAATATCTTTCAAAATTTCTCTGTAAGTACTTGTGAAAAATTGAAATGCTAGAAGTAATTTCTGTGTTTGAACTTTAACACTGGTTTCCTTTGAGTTCATGATGAAAGGTGTGTATTTTCTTCTTTATTACTCTATTCTGTAAATCAAAAATTTTTCTTCCTATGGCCATGTCTTTAATTTGCCACGATGGCCTCTTTTGTTCAGAAAATGGCTGCGCTGATCTGTACTGTCTTTTTTTTCTTTTTACTTCTTCATGTATGTCTTGTTCGACTCAATATAAGCAGTATTCTTCTAACCTAAACGGCAGTATTCTCTTTCCTGCCTAAGGGATTAGCACATCAGTTTACAGTCCTGACAGCATTGCTGCCATGTCTTCCAAAGTAAGAATTCCTAAGACCTAGACTAAGGCAGTAGACACTAGCCGCTCTTCCCGTGTTCTACTATGTCAAGCAGACCTGTTGGAGGCAATCCATGATGGTAGATAATGTTTATCTCCGCATTCAAATCAAAGGCCTTTCATTTATTTCTTCCTAATTTAATCTAATTTATCACTAAACCTATTAAGATAAAGAAGGATAAAGAAGAATCTTCCCATGTATTAAAAATATTTGAGAGTATTCCAAGGGCAAAGAGGTTTTCATTTAGTCTGGGTAATTTGATTCCAGTACAGAGTTTGAGTTCCATTTTTCTGAGCGACTTGCTTCTTTAAGAGAAATTACATTTAACACCACTATCATTCTACACTGAATTTCACGTGACCTCTAAATTTTACAGAACAGATGTAGGACTTTACGAAATAGTGTATTAAAATGCCACATTTATATTAAATTGAAACTGTTCACCTGTGAGACAACAGGCATCTTACCACCAATGTCAGTATTTTATAGGTGAATTTAGTATTGCCTGTTAATAAAAAATAAAAGCATTTCATAGTTGTTTGATTTTTCAGCAGTGGACAGGAAATTCAATGTTTGGGTCAATTTAATATACCATCGATTTTAAAAGAGATGTTCAATGCACTTTCATATTATGTAAATGAAAATAATTTTTAAATAATTTAACTGTCTAATTGGTTAAACTGGCTGTAGTGAGGACACAGAAATAGTTTATTGCTTTCCACTGAGAAAATTCTGTTTCTAAGATGAGATTGCTTCACAAGAAGAAAATAATTCTCAATAACACACCAATGAACTTCTCATTGTGGATGAATATGTATGTGCACAAACACCGCTCTTTGTTGTGTCCAGTAGCAGAAGAAGAAGCGATAAATCCAATTTCATCTGAACATGAGAGAACAGTTTATTATTGTGAGGGTGGATGAACACTGGAACATTTTGCTTAGAGAGGTTGTGGAGTTTACATTCAGATCTCCAAAACTAAACTAGTCATGGCCCCAAACAACTTGTTCTACTTGGCCCTGCTTTAGCTAGGCTTTGGACTAGACAATCTCCAGAGGTGCCTGTCAACTTCAGCCATTCTGTTTTTCTATCCAGGAAAAATCATAGAAAACTATGTGGATCCAACCAATTAAATATATCCACTCCATATGGTGGCTTTCAGTATGTCAAAATCATTCAATACATCACAAGCTGTATTAAGAAGTAAAGAGTTATCAGAAAATGCTTGAACATAACTTCATAGACTTTTGTACAAAGAGTATGTAAAAGTCTCCCATGCCTCAAAGATGACAATAACATGACAAAAGGAATGTTATAGAAATATTTTATGACCTACCTCTACTGACAGCCTGAGATAAAGAATCAGATTTGGGTTGTGTCTGCCAAAGGAGGAAGAGGGTTGTTTTTTCATTCTTACCAGCAAGCCATCGTTTCTAACAACATTTTTTTGACATCACGATAGTAAGCCGTGACTTTACTCAGTGAAAGCCAGGGACTGGCAAACCTTTGCTGTTAGGAATTGCAGATAAGTAATTACAGGACAGGCACAGGCAGCTGGAGAGTAGATGCTGGGGTACTGCCATGGTTGCTTCTCTTTGCTCTTCTGAGAGTGGCTTTCGCCTTCCCCTCTGCCACCTGCTCCTGCTACTGCATTGCTGTAAGACCCTCAAAGGCCACCCTGAGAACTTATAAAGAAAGGAAAACATTGGGTTCCTCCAAGTTTCTAAGAGCTGTCACGTTACTAAAACTCATTCTTGATCAATTTTTTTTTGGTTTAATTTTTTAAGCTTTTCATCTAACACTATCAAACTCTGAAAAGACAACACTGATTTTCTAGATATAAATACAACCATCCATAAAACTAATTCTAGAGAGAAAATATAGCATAGTTTAAAGCTAATTGTAAAACTCTATGGCAAATTTTTCTTTATTGGTACATCAGTGAATTTGTCTAAGAGATTTTTCTTACAGTCTGATGGGAAAGCTGGAGGAAGAAATGAGCAGATAATAGGAAAGTTTTCATTCAAGTCATGGCTGTTCTTTTCCTGTAATAGAGATCTCAAGTGAATGTTCTCTAAAGATTATTCTAATATTTGGTTAATCTTATTATAAATATTTCACAGAACTGTAGGAATTCCACTTTTTTTATGTCTTTGAGCTAGCATCATTTTATGAGTGAGGGAGCACCTTGCATTTTCCCACCCTAATACCAGTCTGTGCCAGATTGCTTGTATGTGTTCCTACTCTTAATCTTCTTCCGTGCCCTTATCTTTCATTCCTCATTGTCCCCTTGCATTCCCCAGTTCCCATTTTGCCATCAGCCCTGCCTGATTTGCAACCTGGTTTCTCTTCTTCCTGCCACAACTTTCCTGTCCATCCCTTTTCCTTTTCTCTGATGCTTTCCCTCCTCTGTCAGTGGGTAATGACCACAGGAGGGTAAGGCATAGTCCAATACACAAATCGCTGCCACGTGTCTGGTTCTGAGGGAGGCCCTGGGGGAGGGATCTCTCGCAGCTGGGTTTTTTTAGTGACATCTCCAAGATTAAAGAAGGACTAGGGAAAAAAGTGCAATGTTCATTCGGGCAGCGGCTACCTTTTTCATTGCATTTAGAGTTGGTTTTACAAAAGGTTGGAAATTGACACTTGTGATTCTGGCCTTCAGTCCTGTTATGGAATTCTCATCAGCTCTCTGTGCAAAGATATGAAAAACATATGAGTTTTCAATAAACTGGTGAGCCATATCTGCTATAATCCCATTTTGTGTCTGTAAGATTTAAAAATACAATCTGTCTCCTAGTGAATTTAGACCTTGTCCACATACAGAAAGATGTGAATAGCTGCATGATGACACTGGTGCAACTGAAGAAGAGCAGTGCCTCCACCATGGACTCAGATTTAATGCTGCAAAGTTTCCTTATGTTGGCTGTTTTTATAACAGTGGCTAAAGAGATTTTTCATTTTTCTAATATATTTTGGCTGCTGATTTTTCTTTCTTTTAATTTCTTTTTAGTAGTTTAAAAAAGCATCACAAAGCATGTAGGGATACAGTCCCTTTCTTGAAGAGAATATGGTCTTACAGACCTCATAAACCCAGTGAGAGTTGCAAACCAAAAAGACAGGCACATGGCAAAAAATCCCCAAGTATAACACTAACAAACCAAGGTCATGCACAAGTATTTATTTGTATTACATTATGAAATACCAGTCTTGCCATCTTTTTGATCTTTTATCTAAGTATAAACAGCATGACCACAAAGCCCCGCAAGTTTTGAAAGCTCAAAATTCAGTAACAACTGTGTCACCCACAGAAAATGTGTTCCATCCCCCGACCTGCATATCCCTTTATGCTCCAGCTGCCACTGTTACCTAGCTCAGGTGGCTAAGGAAGATCTTTGGGTACCTTCACTTGGCTTCCCAGTTCAACACAGCATCTCTCTGTAGTCACCCAGTGCTGTTCACTAATCTCATAATTCTCATTATCTCTTTTTCCTGCTCATCTTCAAGGCACTGTTTGGCAGCCACTTCCTGCCATGAGTGCACTAAACCTGATGGAGGTCTTTCCTCGTGGCTCAGAAGCGGGAAGGACCTTCTCTGTTACTGAGACCAGGTCTTGTTTGTGTAGAAAACAAATGTATGACCTGAGTTTTTTAACTCCACTGCTTCAGGAAGGGTATTTTACTTGTTTGAAGACTGAACATCTCTTTCCAACAAAATAGATGCACAGTTGCTGTATATTAATCTGTTTCTGGACCAGCACTGAGCCTTTGATTTAGTAGTTCCCTCCTGTGGGTTTACTGTCCTGTGCTGTTTATAGAAATAAATCTTAGATTCTCTCAGATGGCATTTTGCTAGGCCAACCAAATTAAGTCATTTTAGTTTTCTCATACAGTACAAGTTTTCACTGATCATATATTTTTTTCATTTCGTCATATCGTATTTGACAAAATTATGGTTCATCTGCTTCTCCTATTACTACTTTCCAATATCATTTATCTAATTCTGTAAGATATTCTGGTATTCTTTTGCCCTGGTCTTCTCACTGCTTTTCTATACTGATCCTCTCCATTTTGTACCATCAGAAAATTTCATTATCATGAGTATTTTTTGTATGCCTAAGTCATTAATTTAAGTAAGAGCAATAAATCCCAAGACTGAGTGAAGAATTAATGTTGTCAGCTCCCTTGGGTATTACGTCTCCATGCTGAGCACCTCTGTCTTCCTTTGAACTCTTTTTTACCTTACTGTTCTTTTATTACTTCACAACTAGTATTTAATAATTTATCTCATGGCTTTAGGATAAATTGGCATTATTAGGCATTAATGAAATCCCAATAGATTAGTTTCACTGGGTCTAGCCTCTCTAGAAAAAACAGTACCAAAGAAAAGCAATTGGGTTAATTCTTTGCTTCCCTACCTCATGACATAATTTCTTGCCATTTATTTCAGACTTTATTATTTTCTTTAGGATTTGTTTGCAAGCTTCCTGTGCTGTTTTTGTCAAGATAAAAATGCAATTTCTCGGGTTACTGTTTCTGTTGTAACTCTTCAGCCCTGTGGCTCTATCCACAATTTGAAAATAATCATTAAAATTCTTTGATAGTGAACCAGTGTTATGTTGCCCTGGTTATTCAATACTCTGGAATAAAGAGTTCATTATCACAATGAGAAGTGCATTTCTTCCTTACCATTTTCCCTTTCAGGTCAGATTGTGGTAATTAAGATATCCCAAATCACATTTGTCACCCTGTTTTTGGCACCATACCCTTTTGTGGGGTTTTTTACTGAAAGTTGAGGCTGAACAACAGTTTCAAGACCATCCCTGGTGCAATTATCATCTCAATGCTTTTTAATTTCTAAGACATGTGAAATGAAAAAACATTGTTGCAGACCTTTTCTCTGTGTGTTCATCTGTAATTATAGTAGGATAAAATTGCTCAGTATATCACAAGTAGAGAGGGAGTCAGTTCATTTTCTTCTACTCTTAGCAAGATCTTTCTTGGTCCTGGATTATTGTGTACAAAAGTATTTTATACATCTTCAATTTATTTCATGGGAAATTTATGCATATACACAATGAAAGAAAGAGTAATTTCTTGTATGTTCTGGGGATTTTTTGTGGGTTTTTTTCCTTTCAGATACCAAAAAATTAGAAGATGTCAAACACATTGCTATTAAACAGATTATTTCAGCCAACATCTCTATGGGTATTGCTTTCTTTTTGATATATACATCATATGACTTGGCCTTCTGGTACAGACTCATTGTGATACTTTCTAATTTTAATGGAGGTCAGAATCCTAGAATTCTTCTGCTTGATGAGGCAACATCAGCTTTGGATACTGAGAGTGAATCAGCAGTGAAGGCAGCACTGGACCATTTGGTTTGGTTATTTTGACCAATATTGGTCAGCGTTGAAGTGCTTTTGTCAGTGCCCGTAGAATTCAGTTAATGATGTTATGGGTAGGACTGAGCAGCAACAGGCTCCCCCAAACAAGCTTTAGTCTTCAGAGCACTGGAGAGCTCAATGTGTGCTGAGACCTAAGTATTCCCAAGCAGTTTCGGGGATCCCTGTGGTCTATGCTCTTATTAACACCCAGCAACGTAACTGAAAAACAGCTCGGCGGTTTCTGCTAGAGCAGCTGCTCCATGTTGGCTGCTGTCTAGACCTAACTTACAAACCACACAGACAATTCAAAGCAATAGCCAATCCTGTATTTCTTGCTGTCTGTTCTAAGCATGTATATGAACCATTTACAAAACAATTCCACCTATTCCCCAGTCTGAATCAATCATATTTGCTGATTTTTTTCCCCCCTCTGTTTCTCTACCTTACTATGCATTTATGCTTATGCTCTGGATGACGACAAATTCTCACCATTGCATAAACAGTTTCAGCTATGATCACAGTTTCTCTATGGACAAAATGTTCAGAGAACATTTTTTCACAATATACTGTCACAGAAGTACCTAAGCTACCGTCTCATCATCAAAGATCTTTTAATACCTGATGTTTACTTGGACATCTAATTGCCACTGATTTCAGCAGGAGTTGGACTCTTTGTCCAGTAGTTCTAATTCCTGATAATTCACACTACTTTGTGAAGCTATGCTCGCTGGCACACGCAGGGATCTTTCTCCCAGCCCGTGACCTGTAAAGTGAATCCGAGGCAGCAGGGCAGAGAACTGCTGATAGGGACACATTTGGTGGGATTCCCGACTAAGTGCTGCAACATAAAACTTGCAGAGCTTGTTTGAACAAGCTACTTAGCCTCTCACCTCCCCCACATAGCTTTGAAATACGTCTTCCTGTCGACATTTCTGGCAGAGCATGACAGAAAGACTTGCTCAGACTGGACTGGCTCTGATTGCTGATGTTGAGCAAGACAAAGCTAACCTGTTGTCTGCCAAGCATCCATTTGTCCTCCTCTTGCCTAATTTTTCCCTTCCTCACTATGCTGAGCCTGTATCTCCACAGAAAGTTTACATCCAGTGTAGACTAGACCTTTTTCTCTGCAGGCTTTACCAAACTTCTGATGAATCTCTTTTTACTGTTTTTGTGAATGGGATGTTCCGCTTTTTAAAATGAAGGACCTTAACTTGATTTTCTTCTACATTTTTACGGGATTTTAACTTCTTAATATCACCTCAGACATAGTGAAGCTCTCAGACTACCAAGAAAAATCATCAATTTTTTTATAGGATGGTTTGATTTGCTGTCATTTCTGGTTCTTAAAATCATGTTACCATATAAAGATATCAGGTTTATCTAAAAATTCATGGACAACATCCCATACATTACAATTTTATCTTTTATTTCCTAATTGTGAAACACATATTAAGCCACTTATATTCTAGCAGTTCAAAATGTTCAGTGAAGATTTTTAAACTGAATTATATGAAGTTTATATTCATTTCTTGGATCATTAGATATTAATACAAAGTTATCCCAGCAGACACTGTCACAGTGTAACTGTAAATACATCTTTTTCGTGACAAACTACATACTTCTAAGATGTATTTTTTTATTTTTAAGTAATTTAAAGGATGGAAAAAACAATATGAGTAATAGAAGTAGGATTTTAAGTACAATTTTAGATAAGTATTTTCAACTAATTCAAACAAGTCATTTAAGTCAAAATTGTTAAGTGATTTTTTTTTATAATTGTGAAGTGTTCTGAAATAGAATTATTATGAACATACTTCATGGTAGATAGTGTTTTTTCCAGTGAAAACTCGACACCTAACTGGGGAGGATATTGAAGGGGAAGTCTCAAAAGTATAACCTTTAGATATTTGTGTTTAGAAAGTAATAGGGCATAAAAAAATCAGAATACCTTAACATATATTTTCGTTTAAACTAAATTTTGCAGTATCTGATTTAAGTTAATTTTTGCTTTAGCTTACCTTGAAGAAACCTAAAAATATTGTGAAGTTCAAATTTCTCAGCTGCCCATTTTGATTTTTGCTAGAACACCATTTTAAAATATTTTGTTCAACTCTAATATGAACTGAGGAAATGTTATAGGTACCTGAAAATGTTCATCTGGAGCCACAGTTCCACTGTTTCCAGGTTGGGAAAGGGTGCTACACATAGCTCAATGGCTCAAAACACAGATTTTATAGCTGCACTTGAAAATGGTGTTATCACAGAATGAGTTCATAATGAATTAATGGAACAGAATGGAGTTTACTACAAGCTTGTCCATACAGAGGTAGCTTTTCTCATTGCTTTTATCATATTGTGTACCATTGACCTAACTGTATTGAATTGCTCCCAAAGGTACTTCCTGCTTTGCAGTGTTTTCTCAGCAAAGAAACTCCAGGGGAAAAAGGGTCCCTTGAAGAGTGGTAAACTTCAGATTAAGAAAAATTCGTATTAAGTAAAATGTTCAAGTCTAATTCAAAGCTGTGAATTACAAGAATTCTAAGCAATTTTTTTTTCAGAAGTATGACATTAAAAATAAAGTATATGTGCAGGTAAAACTTAAGGTTGTGGCAAAAATGAAGTTGTGGAGCTGATTGCTTCTCAGACTACTTTTCCAAATCATAGGATTATTAAATCACTCAGGTTGGAGATGACAGTCTAATCCAACCCCTGCTGAAGGCAGGGTGCACTCTGAGGCCAGGGCAGGGTGCTCAGGGCTGTGTTCTGTTGGGTTTGAAATACTTCCAAAGGTGGAGACTCCACACGCTCCTCAAGCCCTCTGCTCCAGTGCCTCCCTCCTTCACTGTGAAAATTCAAAATCTTTTATGCAGGTACCTTTTCAAATCAACAGCATCTTAGTAACACAGGCTTCTGAAGTTTTCTCAATCAGATATGGTTTATCTTGACTATTTTTGTTGTCTTCCAAGCTGTCTCTTGAACTTCTCAAGCAGCGACTCAGGCCTACACTTTGAAATAGCTTTAAGTTTTGTTTCCTATTCTTCTTGGCTCCCTCCTCACACTGAAAGTACCTCTCATTGACTTTCTGAGTCTCTTTTAATTTAAGGCTTTTTATATAATTTTTGCATTTTAAAGCGACTTTCTAGCAGGTCTCTTCAGTTAACTTAGTTCTGTATATTTTCATAACAGTTTAACATAATAAAATAATGAAAAAAAATATATCTGTGGCTAAAACACACACACACACACACACCCCCCACACCCCGCTTATGAGTGTTTGTGTAATGTCAAGGTTTTCACTGGCTGTAGAGAAGACTTAATGAAACTCAGTACTGGATAGGGCTTTGCAAAAATACTCAGCTCTTATCAATCTTTCTTCTACTTGACAGGAACTGTAGTTTTTATTCAGAATTGTTCATCATTTGAAAGTACAGGATAAGATAGAATCAGAATCGCAGAATGGTTTGGGTTTGAAGGGACCTCAAAGATCACTTATTTCCAACCTTCCTGTCATGGGTAGGGACACTTTCCACTAGACCAGGTTGCTCAAAGCCCCATCCAACCTGGCCTTGAACACTTTCAGGGATGGGGCATCCACAGCTTCTCAGGGCAACCTGTGCTAGTGCCTCACCTCAATTTTCTTCCAGATATCTAAGCCCACTCTCTTTCATTTTAAAACAGTTACTGCTCATCCCATCACTACACTCCCTGGTGAAACTCCCTCTCCAGCTTTCTTGTAGCCCCCTTTAGGTACTGGAAGGCTCCTATAAGGTCTTTCTGGAGCCTTCTCCAGGCTGAGCAAACTCAATTTTCTCAGTCTTTCCTCATAAGAGAGGTGTTCCAGCCCTCTGATCATGTTTGTGGCCTCCTTCAGGTTAATTCAACAAGTCCCTGTCCTTATGTTGGGGGCCCCATAGCTGGATGCAGCACTGCAGGTGGGGTCTCACCAGAGCAGAGCAGAGCAGAGGGGCAGAATCCCCTCCCTCGCCCTGCTGGCCACGCTGCTTTTGCAGCCCAGAGTGTGGCTGGCTTTCTGAGCTGCAAGGACACAATGCTGGGTCATACCAAACTTCTTACCACCCAACACCTCCAAGTCCTTCTTGGCAGGGCTGCTCTCAACCCATTCTCTGCCCAGCCCTTACCCATGTTGGATTACCTCAGTGCAGGTGCAGGACCTTGCACTTGGCCTTAGTGAACTTCATGAGGTTTGCATGGGCCCACCCCAAGCCCATCAAGGTCCCTCTGGATGGCTGCCAACAACATTTAGCATCATACTGTGTTCTGTTTCAGTTATCAGGAACTGAGGATCAGTCACAGACAGAAGGGAGTGCATCAGCTGTCTCAGAGGAAGCACGGAATAGATCAGTACTGGCTGGACAAAAAACACCATCCACTCAGAAAAGCATAAAAAGGTTCAGAAAGCAGCATCATGAACTTGATCTAAAAGCTTGTGTCTCTGTATTCATACCTGCCTGTGTTTTCCATAACTAATGGGATAAAAAAAGAACACAATCCCACTTGAGAGGGCGTAACTTTTAAACAAAATGTGTGAAGGCATCCTGTGTGTCTGGGTAAGGACTCAATTTGACGTCATCCTACAAGAGTTCTGTGGAAACGCCTTTTCCTCTGAAGCTACAATTTTTTGTTGTGATACTTAAAATAGTTTGAGTAATATTATGAAACAAAATTACTTTAATATGGGAACAGCCCAAGTAGCAAGTTAATTCATTTAATTATAGAACAAAACCAAAACCATGTAATTAGTCATACAACTGAAATAACACATCCTGAATAGAGAATAATTACTATTTTTGTCTAAACATTTTGATATCTGTTGTCTAAAATGCCTCTGTTAGCAAATAGATTCCTGGAAATCAAGATATAATTATCAAGCTGTCTAAGGACCTAAACTTTCAAGAGATCATATTCAGCAACAAGAAAGAAAAAATTCTCTCAACATTCAATACCATCAAATGCAAAAAATGGTTTAAATTTTCAACTTCTGTTTCTGGCTAGTTCCATGAAAGGTGACTTAATGTACATCTCATTTACACGTACTATTTGCTTTATTTATTGCTCAGCTACTTGTTCTTGCTCAGTCTATAGAGTTCTGAACAACACCTTGCTTCCTTCTGCCTGATGCCTCTGAGAAAATGGTGCCTTTTCTGAAAAGACATCCAACCCTTGCTCTCTCTTCAGGCAGAAACAGCCACAAAATTCCCAGTTCTGTGATGCCCTTGGAAAAGAAAAGAAGATGCTGGTGTAGCTGTTATGGATGTTTCTCAACCTAATGTGTCTGCCTGTCTCTATCTCTTCTCTCTTCTCTTCTCTTCTCTTCTCTTCTCTTCTCTTCTCTTCTCTTCTCTTCTCTTCTCTTCTCTTCTCTTCTCTTCTCTTCTCTTCTCTTCTCTTCTCTTCTCTTCTCTTCTCTTCTCTTCTCTTCTCTTCTCTTCTCTTCTCTTCTCTTCTCTTCTCTTCTCTTCTCTTCTCTTCTCTTCTCTTCTCTTCTCTTCTCTGTGTAGTCTGGCCCTGCATGGCCCTGCCCCAGGAGTGAGAGATTCACCAGCACATCTTCGTGCACACTGAGTTGTGTTGTAGTCAGTATCTGAGCAGGTTCAGAGGCTTCCTCTAGAAAATAACCAGCAGCACTACAGGTTTTGATTGTAAGCTCTTAGAGAGAGAGGGGGAAATCCTTGGTATTTGTACGGTGCCTAAAATGAGCATAGAGTCTGTTGGGGCCTGAAGACTGCTACATGATATAAACTTATTTCCTAAAAAATAATGTCTTGTTTTTCCTTTAACTTATAGGTGCTAATTTTAGGTTTTAAGAACTTGGATTACCTCAGCTACAGCTTGAATATTTTTTACATGGTAGTATTATTTTTAAATTGTATGCACATAGTCACTTTACTTATCTGAAAAAGATAAAAAATACAATAAAGTAATAAAAAAGCCTTTTTTTTTCTCAAACAGAATTTCACATTAGGCAAAACTGGAGAAATCTTTACAATGAGGCTTCGATCCATAGCATTTAAAGCACTTCTGAGTCAGGTAAAAGCATTATATATTTAGTTTTCTGGAGCTTTAGAAATGCTTGTTTGTTTACATGACATAAATTGTCTTTGTGTTTAATTAAGCAGTCATGCTGTGATCCTACTCAAAAAAAAACCACGCTGATTTCTTTAGCTCAGTTTAGAAACCAACTATAAATCTTCAGAACAGGTCCAGGTAGATATTTTGAATGGTTTTAAAACGTAACTGTAAGTCAAGTGTAGAAAAGCTCAAAGGTAATTGTGGTGTTTATTTAGGCATTTTAATAAAATCAAAGCACGTTTGGACAGATGACCAGAGAAAGTAGACTGTACTCTGAAAGACTGAATCTGAAATTCAGATCAGCCTTCAAGGACAGCTAACTCCATGTATGGACTAGGAGCCACAAAAGATTACTAGTGAAGAGCGTAGGAGCTGGATATCTGACTGACTGCACTCACTAGACTGGTGGCTGCTGCTCTGTAGCAGGCACAGAGCCGAAGACAGTCACAGTAGGGATCAGGTCTAGCAGCAGGGCTCTGCTGTCAGTAGAACAGTCAGCAAAGTTAAATCTTTTAAAAATAATCAGCCTGAAGTGCAAGCAGGGCCGTCTCCAGTTGCTAGGCAGTGAGTAGGACAGTGGGGCTCCCAGGAGCGTGTGTAACCAGCTCGGTCACCACCGCTGGAGGTTTAGCATTAGCTGCTTCCTGCAGCTGGTGCAGTGGTGAGCTGCTCCGCGCCCCTGCTCTGCTGCACAGCGTGTAAGACACCAGTGGCAACTGCTAAACCCTACCTCGGAGGCACAGCCTGCACTGGTACCTGCCCTGAGCACTTGACAGTGTTTCCAGATTATATTTTAGCACAGCTAGAACTAATTCAAATATTTTTATCCTTCTTTTGTTGCCATTCCTACCCTTACCAGCTGATGCCGTAACAAGTATTCTCTTTAATTCATCGCGTTTTTTAGGGAAGTGTTGGTATTCAGCATCTTATTATCAATCCACAGCATGACTTCAATTCTTCTCTGAATTTCTATTAAATTTTACTCTCACCTGACCCAGCTGTAGGCATGCTTGTGATCCCTGAAGTAGCAGAAAGCAGAGCAATGTGAGACTAGACCAGACACCTCCCTCCCTTGTCATTCTCTCACTACAGACAGTGGTTTAACCCAGCCACGCCAGTCTCATACATCCACAACCCCATCACTTATTGAGCCCATGCAGCTGAGTGAAGTTTTCCTGGCCTCCAGAGAGGGTAATTTCTTCCCTGAGAAGTTCCCAGAGCCAACCTGTGTCACATCAGCTTCACTTGTTAATCCCTTCCCCTAGCGACCCAGACGCTCCTTCTTTCCGGTTTACATGGGAAGGGATCATAGGTCACCTCCTTGGAAATTAAGTCCCATGAGACTTCTTTGAGCTCAGGAGGAAAGTTAGGTCTCTCAGACCACGCTGAATCTCAACAAAAACTTAAGATTATTTCATGGCGGTGACATTTTAGTTTTGATATTTGGCGAATCTGGAGGAAAGATAGAATGGTTATTTTATTTTTGCTTCCTGGGTTTAAATAAGACAAATGCCTTGCATTTATTTCAGACATTTTAGTTTTCAAAGATGTGTTTTAAAGTCACCAGTCCATCTGACCAATTAATTTGAATTGTTAATGAGATAGAAAAGTACATAACTGACAGGATATTTTCCCCCTAAAAATAGTGTCTTCCAGATGAGGAAGAGGTGGTGTTGAGAAATCTCCCAGCACTGCACACTATTTCACATATGTGTTCTCAGACACCACACAGATTTTGCAGCAACACTCAGAACACTTCACAGCAGAGCTACAGCTCTCACAGTACTTGTAACTGACAGAGAATGAAGATTTATTTCTAGTTTTATAACATGAGAAAATATATTGTTCAGTAATCTTTGCAGATGCATGTTATACATCCAAGTAATTGTCCCTGATTGGCAGCTTCCATGGCACTATTTACTGAGCATCTGATTGCCAAAAACATGCTAAATTCACAAGAAAAATTTCTTGTAAAGCTATATTTAATATGAAATAATGTGGTGGTGTCTGTGCTATTGCAAAAAGGAGCTTTGTGTTCCCATATCTTTATTAAACTTTTAGAGCTATTGCATTTATTATTACATTCAATGAAAACATTATGCGTGTCATCCTATTGTAATCTGAAGTGATTAAGTTCTCTTATGTAACCTAATTAGGTGATGTGCACACTGACGTTCTCGTATGAGGTATTTATTAAATTCTTATTTATTAAATAATATTTATTTTGGTGTCACAAAAATGTATTTATATATAATTTCCTTCTAGTTAATGTTCAATACAGCTATCACTTGTATAAATGAGTCATCCAAGGAGTCTGTTGACCTTAAGTTGTTTATCTAGTCTGCTTATATGGCTAGACAGCATTGTGACTTCATGCTAAATATTGCAAATGTTAAAAGTATTATCAAAATGCTTAATTGTATGCCTCAAAATGGGGATTGTTCTCTTTGCAGCACTGTTTCTCCTCTGTTTAAAGATTAAAGTTGTCAGAGAAAAAAAATAGTCATCTCAGACTCCAAGTTAGGAAATGTCACGTTTTGGGATCTGACAAGTTTAAAGTCATGGTTCTACATATAAAAAAATATGAGATTTATAAAATGCCATTGTGTTTTCTTGGGCAAAATCTAAGAACAAGGACTGTAAGTCTAAGTGAATATATGGAAGCAGAGAAGGAATACTAGATAAGATTCAGAAGGCTTGAGGGAAACATCTGTACAACTGACAAAAGATGAAGCATCCAATTCTACAGGATATTTAGACCAAATTAAGCACTTTCAGATGACCTCTGGTGTATAAATCTCAATTATCTAGGTAATAAATATTTCCTGTCTAGTTTTCAAATAAACCAGAGTAATTTACAATGGTTTCATTCATTTCCAGGCTACAGGTTCCACAATGGCACTAATTGCCCAAAATTTAGCTGTTCTCAGGACTGGGATGTTTTGTTGTTGATCTGTGGCTAGCGGCTGATTCCTCTGCTGTTAGCCATTGTGCCCATTATTGCTGTAACAGGAATGATTCAAATGAAGATGCCTGCTGGACATGGAAAAAAAGATAAGAAGGAACTGTAAATCCAAGGAAAAGTAGGTTCTGTGGCATTTTTAGGTTTTTATGTTGTACTAAACTGTGTTGCTTAATAGGGACATTGGTGATGGATCAAGGATACACTCCTCAAACAAGCCAAAGTCTACCTTGTTCTGTTGTTCTGACAAAATGGTGATATAGCAAATATGAAGCTGAAAACTGAAGACATGACTTACTCATCTGTGTCCTCAAAGAGTTTGTAGCATTCAGAGCATACTAAGCAATTTAAAAGTACTGGGTCCCTCATGCCTGTTCAAAACCTGCATTTGGGTTCCCTAGCCTTTCCCAGCACTCTGTTTTCTTCTTCTTTTTCGTCATTTTTTTTTTCAGTTTGTTCGGTTTTAGAGCCCCTCTCTTCTACCTCTCTTTCTCTCACCTTGCAGTTGTCTGTGGGCTTAAGATAAAAAAAACACTGTATAGAAACCATCAGTAACAAGGATGTGTGAAAACGTGACAGTGTAGCTGACCACGCCCTGCAATTTCTTTCTCTGTTTCATTCCTTCCCTCTCAGCCAAGAAGAGAAGCAGGAGCCTGGTAACCTGTTTCAAACGGGAATCCTGAAAGGATTTTTAGTGAGGTAGGAATCAGCCTTTCCTCCCAGGTAACAAGCAAGAGGACAAGAGGAAAGTTGTCACAGGAGAGGTATAGAATCAGAATCATAAAATTATAGAATGGTTTGGATTGGAAGGGAACTTAAAGATCATCCAGTTCCAACCTCTCTGCCATTGGCAGGGACCCCTTTCACTTCACCAAATTGCTCAGAGCCCCATCCAACCTGGCCTTAAATACCTCCAGGAATGGGGCATCCACAGCTTCTCCAGGCAACCTGTTCCAGTGCCTCACCACCCTCACAGAATCTTTTCCTAATATCTAATCTAAACCTACTTTCTTTCAGTTTGAAGCCATTCCCCCTTGTCCTGTCTCTACACGCTCTTGTAAAAGGTCTCTCTCCACCTTTCATGAAGGTTTTCTTCAGGTACTGGAAAGCTGCAATTAGGTCACCCCTAAGCCATCTCTTCCAGGCTGCACAAACCCAGTTCTCCACCTTTCCTCACAGGAGAGGTGCTCCAGCCCTCTGATCATCTCAGTGGCCCTGCTCTGGACTTGCTCCAACAGCTCCAGATCCTTCCTGGTCTTGACCAGTGCCCTCTTGGATGCATCCATCCAACCAATTTCTTATCTGCTTAACAGTCCTCTCATCAAATCCATGTCTTTCCAGTCCAGAGAGAAGAATGTTCTGGGGTGGGTGTGTCAAAGGCTTTACAGAAATTCAAATAAATGACATGTATAGCCCTTCCCTTGTCCACTGATGTACCTCCCCCCCCATCCTAGAAGGCCACTAGACTGGATAATAGGAAACATTTCTTCACTGAGAGGGTTGTTGAGCATTGGAACAGGCTTCTAAGGGTAGTGGTTGAGTCACCAACCCTGAAAGTGTTCAAAAAATTGTAGATGTGAGACTGAGGCATGGTTTAGTGGTGAAAATGGCAGTGCTGATTACATGGTTGAATTCAATGATCTTAGAGGTCTTTTCCAACTTTAATTAATCTGTGATTCTATGGTACTTAGTCTGTTGTGTTTCTTATTTGTAGATTGTCTAAGCATCTATTCTACTTCTTATGTAGAAGTAGTTATGTGGAAAGAAGGATTTATTAACTGCATGGATAGAGTTAAGTTTTTGGAGGTTAGCACCTGTATTTAGAGCTTCTAGGCTTTTCCTTCTTCTTACCGAGCTGGAGGTTGAGTCATGTTTGCTTCCAAGCTGTCTTCTACATTTACAGTGAGGGCTGGTGATTCACAAGCCTAGAGGTGTTCTGTTACACATTAAAATAAGAAGTTAGAAAGGTTTATTTTTAAAAGAATATCTGTGTTAAAAAAAAGAGAAACATATTCTTCTTTACATGATAGAGTAACAAAGAAAAAAAATTTGTAACACTGTCTCTAATTATTCACAAAGTTTTCCCAAATTAGAAACCTTGTTGAGTGCATTCTAATGCACCGAAATATTTCAGTTTTTTCATAGCCATGTTGTTTACAGCTGATTATCACCTTATGCCAAGTGCCTTAGAGAGTATTTGTAAGAAGCGTTACATGACTGTTAAGCGATGACCTGAATATCTGGTTTTGGCAGACTATATTAATCAAAACAATTTTTTGTGGATCATCAGTTTCTGGCAATATTTAAAACACATGTCTTTCCATAGAAATTCAGCAAAATGTTTTACTCTCAGTATATCAAGCAAACTTGAAGGAAAACAAGTCTCAAGCATCTATTTTTAGCTCTAGGTAGAAATCTACTTTTTAAAAAGTGAGGTTCTTCCTGGAATACTGCCTATGGAGAAATGCCATCTTCACCCACCAGAGGTAAAAATAAACTACTCCCATTGAAAGGCAGTGCAGGAATGACACAGTTAAAAGAGAGTAAATGAATTTCATGCCTTCTTTATGAGCAGCAAAATTTGTCATATGCTTATCTAATGAATCAAGTAGCTCCTGATACAATCCATGGGCAACAATTCAGAGCGGTCCAGACACTGTGGGGAGCTTCTGTGAAGGCAGTGGGATTCCACAGAGTACGAGTCTGACACGGGTGACAGAAAGTGAGAAAGAATGGAGCTTCAGTCCCGCAGACTGGCTGGTTTTCTAGACATATCTAGTGATATATCCACATATCTAGTGGATCATTTTTAATTTTCTTCTCCCACAAAATGAGTACTTTGAAACTAAATGATGAGCTGTAGTGAATTTAGTGCTTGATGAATATACTTTACAAAACTGATTTCCATGATGCTTTACATATTGAGTTTTGATTTGCTAGATTCCTGACCAAAGCTAAACCAACTGCTGCTATTATAAGACTTCCTGTTGATATTAATTAGCTAAAAGTAGATTCTCTTAATATTTGGGAGCATTAAGAAAATTAAGGCATGAGCTTCCTCTAGTTTTCAATCATGATTGGGTACGTAGCTTAATTAATAATTTTTGAGAACTTCTAGTATTTTTCTTCTGTGCAAAACAGGAAGATTTTCAAAGATATAAAACGAATAGGGATTAGCTGCCAAACTGCAAGGAAAATGTGTCTCTACATTTTTAGGAATGGCCACTTGTTCTCCTTTAGGAGTTTTAAATGGCATTAGGTTTGGAATTACTCCTTTAGGAGTTTGGAAAAACTCCTGATTTTCAAGAAATGCTGAGAATATACCCTGTGAAAGATAATTTCTTTATGGGCAAGCTCCAAATCACTGGTTGCTTTTGACAATGACAAAATTCCAAAAGCCTTTGCAGGTGATGTGGGCTTGTTCAGTGTATCCCACAGCCGTGACAGCTCCACAGCATTATCCTCATAACAGCTTACACAAGACCAATGAAAAATAAACTCTCATTGCTAAAATGTGTGCTGTCTCCACTTTGCTGATATAATTCAGCCTAATTGGATATATTTAGTAGCAGCATATCCACAAATGTTGTGACTATGCTCTCAACAGGATGTAGACACTTCTACTGCAGTTATCCATTGGATTATGTCTAAAAATATCCATAAAATTGTTTTTCTGCTGATGAATATCTGCTCCCAGACACAGACTGCTTCAGCAGCCACAGCAAATACATTGTTGTTACTTTGAATCAGGAAAAAAAATGAGCTTATACCTGGACAGTTTGCAAGCATCATACAAGTTACAGAATGCTTCTTAAAAGATATATTGAAATATTCTTTTTAAAAATGAACATAAACACCAATAAACTGAGGTCCTGAGTGGGTGTCAAGCGTGTATACCAAGTACACACTTTTGTAGTGCTTAAAAACTGAAATACAAAATTATCTAGCATGTTATTTGATTATATGGAACTCTTTGGTGGCTTAAGTTGCAATTATTTAATGAGTGGGACTGAACATGGAGCAGTTTTCCACGTTGCTGAAAGTGAGTCACAAAGTGCATGACTTGTCAAATGAGCCAGGCCAATTACTTTGGGACAATTTCTGAAACTAATCAACTAAGATCTGCTTGCAGCAGTAAAGAAGGGCCAGGCTGTGACCCTGGAAAAGTCTGTTGGACCTGATTTCCGGGGCAAGTGAAAATACAGTGAGCACTGTCTCCTGCCCCCATCCCAGACGTACAAACAGAAACTGAACTAGTCATCAGGATAAAGTTTTTCATCTCCAAGGCCATAGAAGCATCACCTCTGTCATTGTTCTATCACAGATAACAGACTAGAGGCACCACGGGTGGGAACAGCTGCTGTATGAGTTTTTAATTCACCTTTTGTTTTTTCCACTGTGCAGACTGTCAGGAACTGTCAGATAAAGACAGTAAAGGTCACACATGCATCATGATAGCTCACCACCTCTCTGCCATCCAAAATGCAGACAAGATTGCTGTGGTTCAGAGTGCAAGGTTGTAGAGCAAGAGAATCAGCAGCAGCTCTGGACTCACAAAGGCATCTGCTCTTTTCTGGTCAATGTCCAAAGTTGGACATGAAATGCAGGAGAGTGGGCAGTATCAGCTGCTGAGGTGCAGCTACACAGAGGTTCAGTCTTTTAGATGAGACGCATAAGGATGTTTCACTACATGTGGTTTTGGCATAATTCCATAAATAGTCTCCTTAAAAATCATAACTAACAAATAACTAAAGTACATTTGCTTGAAGAACCCAACCCTCTTCCACCAGCACAAAATTCATAGTTGCTCAAATTAAAGAGCACACAGCAGTCCTGAAAAAGCCTCACTGACTTGCCACACTGAAAGCAAAGGACTGGGTGGAGAGCTCCAGGCACTGAGATCAGCTCTGCAGCACAAAGCATCTGTGCTCACGGAGAAGGGCACAAAAACAGGGTGAGGCTTTGAGGGCAGAGGCACTGGAGATGAAATGCTTTACACAACAAGGAAATTAATACCACATTCATGAATTCATGCATCCACAGCACGTAACAAGCAGCTCTAACAACTCACAGAATTTAAATTTGTTCTTCCTGGATATCCTTCTGGCTTCAGTTTCTCTAGGCAAGGCTGAGGCTGTCTCAGCTGAACAGGAAATTCTGCTTCTGCTGGTGATTGAATGCCATTTTCTCAATGATTCACTTTCTGAAAAAGTTGTCCTTTTTCTGTATTTCTGTCAGGATTTCTATGTTCCCAGAAACCCTCAGAAAGGCAGGCGTAGGTGTATGGAAAATAAATGCAAATAAATGCAAAATTACACCCTTCATCAGACTTCAGGATGTTTTGAATGAATGTTCAAAGCAAACAGTCCTTATCACAACTGCAACCAGGTTTACTAACCCAGCTGAGGGGTGAATGGCTGTAACTATCAGATAGAACTTATTAAAATAAAGAATAAAAATCATCAGGCATAGCTTGATCCAAAATCCTAACCTAGCTCACAGAAATCACAGCACCATAAAGACACAGGCTTCACTGCCCATGAGATTTCAGAAAGTCATTTACCTCTGAGAAAGAGGGTGGGTTATTGTAAGCATTGCAGAACAGGGATGGATTCTTCCTCTGTGTGAGTTTTGGAATATCTCAAACTATTAAACTTTGAATGGTTGTCAGATGTAATTGAGACAAGACGTACAGGTAGCTCAGTAAAGGCAAGGAAAACAAAGGCTGAAATGAGGAAACCATTTTTTGAGGCAACAAGACATAGTGTAACACACCCTGGACTGTAGAGAAGTGTCAGGCACTGAGGGAGGAAATCAAACAGGAAAGCATTCTTGCTACTGTGGACAAAAATATGCAACAGAGCTTCCAGAGGGCAAAGAGACTGGTTCCATGTTAGCTGAAAATGGAGCTGTTTCTGTAAAATAAATAATAGTATTTGATCTCTCTGAAACTCTAAAAGCTAGAGAAAAAAAAATGGATACTTCAGAATCTCTGTTTCAAATTCACCTGCCACCAAGATCATCTTTCTCTCACAATGTTGCTACACAATGTTAAACAGTCCAGCCATAAATCAATTAAGACAAAGTTGATTTTTAGAAAATTTTATTTCTATAACAGGAAAATACAAAGTTGCTCAGAGGAATCAAGTATTAAAATCCTGAGAACCGTATCAAGCTGTATTCAGTGCTTTGTTTTATTGTGTATTATTAGTGTAAAGCAGCACATATTCACAGTTCACTAGAGAATGAAAACTGAGAAATTTGAAACTCATGCTGCTTTCTGACTTTATTATTGAGTGATTCTTTTTCAAAATACTTTGAACTGTAGTGCTCCCATACTACAAATGTAGTGGGAACATCCCCGTTCATGGATACAACAATTTTTTGGTATAATCCTGATAGCAAAAAATGAAAGGTAGCTTACAAAATACCACATAACCTGATGGAGGCAGCCCTTCTGTTTCATAAACCACTCTGAATAGGAAGCATAATCACATAAGAGGATAGTGTGGTTACTTCTAAGTACCCAGTTAAGTGCTCCACTGGCATAAACCCCACCAGTAGACTACAAACTATTCTACATGTGACTACTAAGTTCATAAATACAGGTCTCCCATCAATTCTCCACTCCAACATCCCATCCCTAAGTATGTTTGCATTGTTGTGGCATATTTTCATATTGCATAGTTCTACACAGATAAGGTACTACTGCTTGCATTGCTGTTGCAAATGGCTACATTATTCTTAAATGGGTACTGTTACCACAGTAAATCTCATAAAAATAGGTACATGTCACATAGATCATTAAATGTCTTGAATATAACAGTACTCTTGAGTAGCATTTGATTTTTAAGTACTACATACAACTTGTGAGCTTGCAAAGCCTCTTACATCATTATCAAGCTTACAGCTGAGCTGTAACTGTTAACTGCAGCACGTCATGAAAACACTGGAACAGAGTTCTGCACAGCACTTCTGCATCAGTCTCTGGACAGGATTTCCAAGAAGAACAGGTAGCAACAATCCTATCAATATAGAAAACAGTGAAGTCACTGTGCTTAATTGTCAAGGTCTAGGATAAAGTCACACAAATTGTCCTGAAATGTGGAATTATTGACATAAATTCTGAAGTAAAAATTGTCACATAAACATGTAAAAATTGTCACATAAACATACTATCTCAACACCAAAAGAGGACTCAGATCCTTAGTGCCTTCAGTAAGCAATAATGTTGACAGATCTTGAAATCAGATACTTTGATTTAAATACCCGTTACTACATACGCAGTGACACAACTTTTCTGCTGATATTTGAAAATGCTGTGAATTATATTTCTTCTTTTTCTGCAACTAGTTTAAGGTTTTAGGTACTTCTTTTCTATCTATCTAATAAAAAGTATATCTTGATCTAGTTCTATTTATTTAAAAAGAGCCATAGATCAAAGTATTAATGGCTTGTATTCTCAAACTGATTTGAATGGGTGCACAACCCATGCTTAGCTCTAGAAAAAAGTATTCGAATTACAGCTAAACCAGCAATTTATCCCTACACATTCTAACTAAAGTAGTTTTATATTTCATAAAAAAGCAGTAATTTTTGTCCGTAAGACCAATAAGCCAAAGTTGGATCTTTTCAAATCATATGATTTTTGGAGAAGTGAAGCCAAATGTTTCAGCCTCTCCTTGTCAAAAAGGTCTGGTTTGAGTCGAGATGTGTGTCACTGTCAAGAATGATGGGTGGTGTGCTCACCTGTCCTCTCATCTGCTCTAAACTCAGCCAAAAAACACCTTTACATGTTACAAATGATCTCTAAAATCACAGGCTATTTTAAAGTTAAGTTATTTTAAAGTCCTTTTGTTGCTCCCTTCTTTCACCTTCCCTACTCTTCCACCACTCATCCTTCCTCCCACACATTCTTTCCCAGAATGCCAATGCCTCTGTTCTCATGTACCTCACTTCTCAAACTCTTCTGACACATTCAGCTGTATTTCTTCGGTATTTTGCTTTCCTCATTCTAGCTGTTAGCCGCCTTTCCCTCTGTGACAAATGCAGAGCCATATCCAAAATGAATTTATATCCTTACCTGTCATCTCTAATAGAATAAAAAAAGCCATAGCCATGTTGTACCATAGGGAGTGCAGATCCACTAAACCTAGTGTAGCCAGTCAGACTAGTTGAAAGGACAAAATTCCCACCTCCTCCACTGTGAAACAACACAAAACAAAAGCAGCACTTTTAAAGATAATTTCAAACAAAGGGAGTTTTACGGAACAGTTATTTTGTCGTAGAGATCAAGACATCAGCACACATAAGGCCAGTGTAACAAAGGCCTTGGTATCAAGGGATACAACTTTCCACGGGACAAGAAAATGAATTACCTGGCTGTGAAGGCCTTATCCCCATACAGTTCTGGCACTGGCAGTCCTTGCTCCTGTGCTATGAGCAGGAGACCCAGAAGATGACGATCAAAGCCTGTCAAATAAATGCAAATACTGAATCATTAACAGCAGCATTCCCAGTTTTTCTGCTTCTTCTGGTCTGGATAGCTGGGAGCTCAAATAGCAGCTGAAGGTAACAGATAAACAACAGCATCATATTGTAGCATCCAAAAATATTTCTCACATATTTGATCTAAGAGGTCTTCAACACTTTCAACTTGCAGCACTGAGCTCAAAAGCAAATGACTTAAGTAATAGAGACCCAGCATAGTTCCCGTGGAAAACAAAACCCAAGAAAACTCCCACTTCAGTCAAGGAGGAAGAGTTCCTCACAGTGGAAGCAGCCCATGGGCAATTGTGTCAACACAGCGAAAAGGCTGTCAGGGCCACGACTGCCCTGAACTGCGATAACACACCAAGTAGCCTGGAGAGAGTATGAAGTTCATCAGGTTCATTTCCCAGCTACACTTTCTTATTCATAGAATAGTGTACGGCACAAACACAGCTGGGTTAGAATCTCACCCAAATCTCTCCTGTGTCCTAAAAGACCACCTTTTTCACTTTTCAGCCAAGCACATATTTGACTGGGAGGTATTCCAAAGCAATGTTTAGCTAGGCAGAAAAACTGAATAAATATTCCAAGTGAACATATTTTTGGGGTACAAGGATGGGTGCAAGGACTAGGTTTTAGTTCCTCTCCCCAAAATTAAAGTATAAAATGTTAAGTGGTAGTTTTTATTCAGGTTGAAAATAAGGAGACAGAGAAAATGTACTAGCATACAATGATATTCCCTTTTCACCAACAAGAAAAAGACCAAAAAATTTTGATCCCAGAGTACCTTTTCCATTTTCACATTCTTTCCTCATTTTATTGTGCTTTGCAAATGCCTTATGCATCAGTTGTAGTTGCTGATAAGTCTGTAAAGTAGGGCGGAGACAGGATTAAATAAAAAAGAAAAATGAGAGAAAAAGAAAAATCAATCCAGATGAGTAACATATCAGTAATCACAGATCAGGAGGTTTCTCCCTTTCATAGTTTCTAATAATTTTTGACAGAAGAAAATGGAGGAGCTTGAAAGGTACATTAGAACCTCTCTCAAACCCTTTCTCCCAAATCCAAATTCCCTTTTCAGGAAAATGTGCTTGTTTGTTTCCTGTACCTCTGTTCTCTTACTCAGATCGCTTTTGAACTGAACAATATTCTAAACCTCATGCTCTTGCCCAAATAACCTGAAACAATGGAAAGGAAGCAGTGTGAACTAGAGTGATCAAATCCAAAAACCTTCTACAATACCGTTTATTCAGAAGGACACTAGCTCCTACTGGATTCATTCCCAAATTTTCTCTGCTGATTGCCAATTCTGCTCAACATTATGTTTTTTTCAAGTTTATGTTAAAGTCAGAGAGAATACAAATCACATCAGTTTTGTAAAGGAGGCCTTGAGAAACAGTCCTAGATACTCAAGATCTTGACTTCCAAGATCTTAGATCTTGATAGCTCTTTGACTACTTAAGAAGCATGTTTTATCCTTTTATTCATCACACAAGAGGCTACAGCAGAGAATGTGAAACAAGGACAGCAGCCACTCAATTTGGATAAAAATCAAGCTACCAAGCTGACAAGGGGCAAAAGAAAATTTAAGACAAAAGGATTATTTCAAAGCATCTGACTAAGGTAATAAAGTCTTTTAAGCATGTTACTTTCGATAATATTGAACAGATTTTTTAAGCTCCAGGAGTTAGTACTAAAAAACCACCAAAAAAACAATAGGGAGATATTTGGAAATGCTATTTAATATTACAAAAAGAAAAAGGCTACGGTTAGTGTTGAAAGTTACACACTAGCAGTAGGAGTAACCACAGAAGCCTGATAATTGCTTAGAAGGTAACTGAGGAGCAGGTAAATAAAAGGAATCCATATTTGGAATAAGAAAGCAGATTTGGAAGATGGCCAGAAAACTGAGTTTTAAAACTGCAGTACACAGCAAAAGAAGCCAGTGAAGATCAGGAAAATGTGCTCTTAAAGGGTAGAATTATCAATCACACATGCTTTCTGACAGCTGTCTCCCTCTATGTTTTTCAGATGCATTAATAATATAGAACCTTTGATTTTTCTAAAGATGTGTTGCCCTTTGTCTCAAAAACCTTCTCCTTGCTTAATTAATTTCTCAGGCTCTGAGAAATGTACAGTGAGGGCAACAGAAAGAGCTTTAGCAGAGCTCTTGATTGGCAAGCAAGGCATGAGCTGCTTTGCCAGCCAAGCACCAGAGGGGAGTTACTGGGAAAAGAAAAGGTCTTTGGTTCAGCTACTCAGAGACAAACTCTGGAATACATCCCTATTACCATTAGGACACAAACAGATTTCAATCTTGCTCTCAGATGCAAATATTAGATAAACATTTCCTGATTTCACTTGAAAATTAAAACAACAGAACAACTGCACAGCAGAATACTTTGGTTCTAACCCAGTAACTTTTTGAGGTGTGAAATAAATCAGTGTGAATGTAATTCAAGACAGTTCTTTCTTGAACCCAAAAGGTAAATAGCACAGAAAACCAAGCAAGCCCACACATGACAGCACATCTCAGTCACAATGACCAGAACCAGAGTTCAAGCAACCCAACATCTGAAATTTGTCTCACTGGAAAGGCACCAATTCCCACCAATGAGACAACAGAAAAACAAGTTTGAGGCAGTTCAGATGACAGGCCTTCTAAATACACAATGATTAAAGCAGGATTTCAGTATTTACACTGTCAGAAGGATCCAGCATGGACTTGCACCATTCCACTGCTTCCACAGTACACGGTCTTATGGTCTCTGTGCGGCCATGATAGAAACGCCTGGTCATGGCAGTTTCGTAACAGCAGCCCGGACTAGGAACAAAAATTAGGGAAGAATGTCTCATTAACTTACCAAAACTATTTGCTCTCTCAAGGACTAAAAAAGTCCTGCAAAAGATCTTGCATATCTAGCTCAGTTACAAGTACCAGAAACCTCGTAATTTTCTTTAAGTTTTGTGTCTGAAAAAGAGCCACAAATCAACTCCATGTGCTTTTATGGGACAGATGACCGAAAAAAAGTGGCAGTACTATAATCATACCTTGAAAAGACTGCATTGTCATGGATATTTTCTGCATACTACAGGTCTACCAACCTCTCGCAAAAACAGATGAAATTACACAAGCTTCAGTTTCACTACATACTTCCACCTACACCATCCAAACCCTCAAAAATTAAGAGACACGTTTGAAATAAGCAATGTGTTCCAAAGAATTTAGAGGGAAAAGGTCAAAACCTTCTCTCTGCATACTGACAGCCATCCAGCTTTTACATGGAGCAACTCCAGCTCTATGACAGTCTACCACTTAATACACAACCTACGTGAAACATACCTGCATGTTGCAACAGACCAAGGCTATTTTAGTCAGATAATTAATATGTCCTGATGTTCAGCAAACCAAGATCTACCAACCTTTGTTATGATGAGACACACCTCACCAGTGACTAAACATCACACTCCTATGATGAAACCCTCCTCCTTCTGAAGCAAGCAATACCCTGCTGGTCATGTAATGTAATGACTTAAAGCCATAATGAGTGCTTGTTAGCAAACAGAAATTTGAGAACACCAATAACAAGAATGACACCTTTTATTCAGTCATACAAAATTAAATTCCACATCCAAAAATGCAGAGGCAGGCATTTGAAGGGTCACTATCTCTATCTCTATTATTCTGCCCAAACCTTCACCTCCAATATTGCTAAAGAAAGTGAGATATTGAAGTTTGTGAGGCCTTTTACAGGCTTGGAAGGCTAAACATTTTACTGGTGGCTATCAATGCTACAGACAAAACTCTCTTCTACATTTGAGCAACAACTGGACATTAGAGAATCCTGACCCACGGTGCATGTGGTTTTTGCCCAAGTGTTTCCTTCGTACAGCCCAAATTCAAGTTTTCATGGACTGTGTTCTGCCATCCATTCCACAATATGTATATGTATTATCCCTATGGGCACAAGAACACAGTTCTTCTAAAGCAAGTACAGCCTTGTGCAACTGTTACTGTAAAAACCCCTTAGTTCTTCATTCTTACATCCCCATAGCAAATTACATACTAACGATGCAAAACCACCGCACCCCTCTACTCAAGAAACTGTTTTTTTATTCCTAATCTGGTATTTTCTTACCGTCCATGGCACTTGTAATAAGCAAGCTGAAGGGCAAGTTGCACAAATGTATCAGGATGGAGTTTCTTCTTTCTAATCAATGCTTTGCCGAAGGATGTGAAGGCGTAAGACACCAGCTGCAAGTCAGATACCTGTCATACCAAAGGAGGAAAAACAACAGGAGTCAAGAAATCGCACAACTGGTCCACTTCAAATAAAAGAAACTCAACATGAACCGCAACATAACAAATTTAACCATAGTGTTAAATTCATCAGTTAATCAGTAACATATTCATTCCTATTCTCCAGAATGAAAAAAGACCAATTAAAAACATGTAAATAGAATGAAAAAGAAAATAGTATCAGTAACAACTAAGAGAACGCCAGAATTTCACCTTCTTGTAATACAATTCTTTAGTACGTCCAATCTCATTTATAATTTTTGGATCCACTGTGAATACAAGTTCCTCTGGCCATGGAATATCCCTCACATGATCTGATCCCTGGGAAGATGAAGACAGAAAGACAGACGCAAAACCAGAAAATGTTATCCATAAGAAAAGACACATTAACTGATAAACTAGAAAGTTTATAAAGGATAGATACCTTCCATTTTCCCTCATTTTCTATAATCTTCTTTTCAGCATAAGATAACATGGTAATTAAAGCCATAGCATCAAAAGGAGAATGCTAGAATCAGACAAGAGAAGATATTACATTATTTTGCATAACAGCAAGAAGACCAAACTGCTCTGTTTTTTTCCCTATCCCGTTCTTTTTCCTGCAAACCAACAGCTTTACTGCACAGTGTTGGACTCATTTTATAGTTCTACAATAAATACAGAACTACTTTAAGTCCACCCACCATTTTGACTGCTCTGCAGCTAGACAGGAAGGCACAATGTACTACTGCCATGAAAAAGCAGATTTAAGGAAAAATATAAGCCCTACTAGCCATGCAATAATGAGTTTAAAATAACATAAGTTTAAAAAACACAGCTGTTCAAAGGGATACATCAAACAAAGAGTTAATTTTAAGCCTTCTTGTGCATTGTATCTTTTGTCTTTGGAACTCCTCGTTAAATACTTTCAGAAATAGGATTATGACTTCAGATCCCGTTGTTAATTCAAGTGTGGTGTAATATCAAGTAGTGAGAAAGCAGACTGCTTTTAGAAACTTACCAGACCAGCTGCCAGGTAAACAAGCCTATACTAAAGAGTAACACATTAAGCACTTAAAATAATACTCCGAAGAGGGAAATTCAGTAAACAAATACTCAAAAGATGGAAAAAATGTTAACTTACATCACAGAATGCACTACAGGTGCCATTGGAAAAGAATATGCTATTGTAGGACTTATCTCCCCAGCGCACAGTCGGATCACCTGTTAGCCCCAGCCTTGTAAGCTAAAGTAGAAGAAACACACTGAGAACTCTAAAAAACACCAAGAACACTGCCAATCTTTGCAAGCTAAATCTAGTCTACATTAAGATGGCAAGACCTCCCTGATAGATGACATTTTCATCCAGTTCAAGATGAAACATGATTCTAAGACCAAGATATTAATTAGAAGTGCGATAAAAAGTTAATGACTATGTCTTTGAAGACCCTGAAGGATAGAGGACTAAAATTTTATGAAGGCAGATTTCAGTCATTCCCACTTCCAATGTCCTAATGATTAAAACTATTTAAGTTTTCCTACGGATCAAAACGCACATTTTTTGCATATTTATCTGCTTCATTTTTACTGTTCTGAAAGAGCAAGCAGGAGGTGCTACTTCTGTATATACACAGGAGAAATTTTTATGTAAAGATGACCAGATATGAATTATCAAAAATTCTTAGCTACCTCAGTGTAATTCTCAGGAGTTGCATGGGGACTAGAATCATCAAGGCAGACCACAAACAAACTTCTCTGAATTTTTTCCAGAAGAGTTAAGTTCTTTGGATCAAGATGAATCAAATATTTCCGTAACTAGAAGGCATAAAAAGACAAAGCTAAGTGAAACAATGTTTTTCCAGTGATCACAATGCTTTTCCCAGGAACCAGCTATTGAAGTATTCCTACCTCTGCCCATTTGGTCCTTTCATTGCTTGTTAGGGCTGCCAGTCCTGGTCCATCTGGTTCACTATGGCATCTCTTCTGTATATATGTAAGTTGCCTTTAAGAAGATTTCAAAAACTGAAGTTAACAAAGAACAGATGGAGAGAAGGTAAAAGTCACCTTGTGTCGCTGTCTTTTTTGCAAAGCTGGAATTCTGGTTCGACATTCACAAGCCAATGTGAATTTTCAGGAAGCATGAATCAGCTCCCCTAGAGTCTAAGGACAATTGAAGACCTGCTCAGTTTTCAGTCACTCAGCACCTACGAGCCCAGTATAAGCTCACACATAAACAATCGTAGTGCTAAAGCGTTATTACACACTTAATTTAAAACTAGATTTAAGACTTCAACAGTGCAGGCTGAGACTTTTCAGAGCAGCAGACATCTGCAGTACTGCAGCTTTACAGCCTTTATAGCAACTAATCACATACAGGGCAAACCTTCCCCTCAAGATAACCCCTTAAACTTAAAGCAGAACACTAGCTACAGTACATCCTGAATGTAGAGTCTGAACTATACAAGAGCAGTTCTCTTCCTACCTTTTCCTTTAGAAGAACAATTAACAGAGGGGTAATTTTTAGTTTGCAAATTCAGTTTTTCACATGCCGTTCTCGATGTTAAAGAAACTCCACAAATTACAGGCACTTAATCTGGTTTGTTCTTTGTTCTGGCACTCTTGCCTATTAAATTTCACTACTGATCATTAGTTACATAGTATCAAAAGTATAAGACACCCATGATGAGGTTACAAAAATAAAGCCACACAAAAAAAACCCCATCAAACCAAACCAAACCTGCCCTTCCTACAGACAATAGATTTAGGGGGTTTTGTCTGTATTCCAAGTGTTCATTTCTTTGTTACTGGCTTGACTTAACAGGTACAACTACAAAAATTAGAAATGCGTATGTTAAAATATTAGGTATTAAACTATGAGGCTATTTTTAAAAAGTGATTTTTAGCTTCTCTAATTAGGTTTGTCTTGCCTGAAGAATTTGGCCATCCGCTTTTTGCCCGTTTTAATTACAAGTCTTCTGTTGTGCACTATAAGCAGCACTTTGACAATTGCATTAAGTCATTCCCTGGAAAGATTAACAACCCTTCTTTAGTAAGGAGATGCATATAGATCCCAAATCAGTCACAAGAGACTTATGCTGAAACTACTTCTGTGTGTAACAGGAGAGTTCAACACATGAGAGTGCTTCAACTCTGATAATGATTAAGTAGCAATGAGACAATTATCAATGCAGATTGTATCTGGAAGGAATGATGATAGTTATAATCCTACTAACTCCATGTAAAGAAACTTGATAAAAAATTATGTTTCCTACTGAAGTATCTTCTTTCAGCCCTTTTGTACGATGCTCTACAGACGTATTACAATAGTACACGGAAAGAAGTTGCACTTCACTGAATAAAGATTTACTCAAATCTGAGCCTTCAGCTAAAGGCGAAGCTGCAGCCTCTCTCACACCTAGTTCTTTGATGTCAAGGGAATGGAAAAAAAAGCCTCTTTTGAATGTAGCTTAAATAGGACAGCTCATTTAAAATAAGCATTTTGAAAACCTGAAAATCTCTGGAGGAGTCAGCATGCTGCCTTCATGCATAGCATCAAATGCAAACACTCGACCTCGACACAAGACTGTCAAGTGAGATGGACATTCGCCTTCAGCCTCTGAAATGAAGAACAGGAATAAATAAAAATCCAACCTTGGGGATAAAGTGACAGATAGAGAAAAAACTCAGCAAGTCCTACAGACTCTTTTTTGTTCAATTTTGCAAACTTGACGACATTTTAAAAACCAACAGAAGTCACACATAACTTTTATTGTTATAAACTATTTCAAGTCATTGTCATTATCTAGTAGCAAATTTCATTTATTTGTGTCTCTTGTAGGCAGGAACTCCCTCTGCTGAAATGAGTGTTCCTTGCTGAATCCACACATACTTATAACACACAGAATTTGTCTTTCATCAATTCTTAATGCTGGCATGTTTATTATAGGCATCAGGCCGGTAACACACAATTTGAAGCAGAGCTTTCTTTTACTCTTATTTGGTAAGGACTAAATATTAGACAAAAAAGGGCATTTGTAGATGAGATACCTTCTTTGCTTCATTATATAAACACTCTACAATCAGTAGCTGATTCAGTGCTCAAGAAAGCAAGTATTTTATGGTTAAACTGACCACTCCTTTAGCACATTAATAAAAAAAATTTGCTTGTATTAACCCTCAATTTTTATTTGTTTACCAGTTTTAAAATAACAGCCGATCGAGTCTCTGGTAAGTCCAGGAATTTTGCAAGTGCAGAAGAGCATTCTAAATTGGTTCATGTCCAGAACAGTATTCCCAGATCTCTCTATGGCAACTTTCTCTCTGTAGTAACAAATACAGCAACATTAAGCAAAAGAAATTACAGGGATGGAATTAAATCAAGGTAAGACACATAAACACACATATACAATTAAGGGATACACGGACCATCAATATTTAGGATCAATTATTTTTTCTTAAAGTCTTACGTTCGTAGTAGATCCCAGTATTTCAGGGTGTGCCATATATTCACACATGCTCTGTCTATCTGAGTGCCCTCTTTTGGTGGCCAGCAGTGTTCAATATAGGGACCAGGGCCTCCCATATTACAGTATATTTGTGTTGAGATGCGAAGGTCAAGATAAGCCACATTCAGCCACCAGTCTTCCAGCTGAAATGAAAAATATTTCATCAGAACTTATTGTTATTCATTAACTCTTTAATAATCACCTGACTGTTCAACTGCCTGCTCTTTTTACTTTTTATTTTTAATACTTTGAATAGTAGTTCCTATATAACACAAGGCAGGACAGTGGTTCAAAACTGACTGCTGAAGATAATGACACATTCAGCTCTTCTGTTTTCAAGCTTGAAATAAAATTCAATGCTGCTTAAGAATATTAAACTGTAAATTATTATATTTCTTCCCTGTTATTCATCATCTTATACTCTTGCAGATGTCAGTTGTGGCTGCTGCGAATATCACAGATTACTCCATGAAGAACAGAAGAAGCTAGACTTGTGTTGAGAAGGGATCTGAGAGAGACTGTTCATAACGTACATATTCTGCCACCATATGAAAATCCCCACTCTGGAGTGTGCCTTGTTAGGATTTAGAAAGCCCTCATGAATTCCACTTGGTAATGACCTTCCTTGTATCTCTTTCTCTGTCAAAAGACAAATTTAAAATGCTACCACATAGCTTCCTTCTGGGAAGAAAAAGAGAGAAACCAAACTGAATTCCAGGGTTGGTTTTGTTGGGTTTTTTGTTTGTTTGTTTTTTGGGTTTTTTCCAAGATAGAGAGAGAAGAGAAAAATGTCATAGAAGGAGAGACTGACAGATAAAGCATTCAAAAGCTGGCAGATAACTCTAAATTTCAATTAGTGAGCTCTCTTAGCCACTTAGCTTTGAAAAAAACAAATGACACGTATGTAAGTGAATGAGTTCATATCCACAGGCCAAGTGGCAGATGTAAGGAAGATCTGAACATTTAAAAAAGTAAAATGACTCTCTGAGTTACATCCTGAACAACCAACTTTCCACAAGTTGAATTAAGATTTCTTACACTGAATTATGATTTCTTACATATCTAAATACGCACCCAATTCCTTCTCATTTTAGCTCTTTCCAGTAATTTCTGATGCAACTCTTTCCCAATGCCATTTTCAAAATTTTTAACTATATTCTCGGTTCTTTGATATTCTTCTTGATTTAGAAATGGCCTCACTGTAAAAAGAAAATGTTTTATTTTACAGACAACTGTATACTAAGATTTATTCCAAGATTCAGATATCCACAGGCAAGGGAGTGAATGAGAATTAATTTTCCTAAAACAAGCATTTGAAAGGAAAACACCTTTTAAATACCTCTCAAAAATCTGTAAATAAATCAGTATGTTCTAATAAAACATAAATACATACTTCTAAATAAATACAGATGCTAGCAGACTAAAGTAATTGCTGAAAATCTGAAATACTTAACAGATAACCAAATCAAATATATTTACATCTGTAGCTGGAAATACTATAGAGTTCTACCAAGTAATTAAATTTACAGGAACTTTGTTTGTAAATCAACACATTGAGCATACATATCTGCCACCCTACTGCATCAACTACAATCTTGCCTGTATTTTCAAGTTCATCTATGGTCTACAAGCAACTTGCCCATCAATTCTCATTGACTGTCCCTATGTTATATCCACCTTTGATTGATAGCAAATGCAGTTATTGCTAGGCAGTTTTTCTGTTTTTAAATCCTTCTGGATTTCTCTCAGATCATGTGCATTATAGGCCAAAGTCCTCCATAAATATCTTCAAAACTAGTCATTATTTTAATCTGAACACTCCTTAAAGACTTTTTACCATGAAATCTATGATCAGTAACGGGCACTATGTATTTTCCATACAGGCACATCTCATTTTTTTCCCTATACTCACCTGCTGTAAAACGTATTTTCTGTTATATTTATACTTAGATTGTGAAGTCGGTGGGAAACAGAATGGCAGGTTGTGTGTGAGGTGATTCAATGCCTACACGATGAGGTCCAAGTAATTTTTGAGGCTGCTGCACACTACCATCAGTTAATTTCTTGTTTGCCTTGCTAGTGGTAACTCTGTAATCGACTTACAGCCGTTATGAAACAAAGAAAGATACACAATTATGAAAATTTAAACAAGTATCTGCATCATCTCTATCTTTTGCAAGTAACAACCAAGTTTCAGCTGGGCAAAGTCTCAAATACTTAGCTAACCTAAGTATTAAATCTTAACTCCGTCTTGCTGCAATCACAACTGCTTGCCTGCAACCACTACCTCTCTCTTCTTCACAGATCTAGAGATCATCTTGTCCAGCACTTCATCTCTGCAGAGTCAGTTGCAGCAAGTTGCTTAGGAGGTGTTGGATTTTAAGCATCTCTAATGATGAAGACTCTACAACCACCTTGGTAGCAGCCTGCTCACTGCTTGGCCACTCTTGCAGTAAGAGGAGTTTTCTTGTGTTTAAAAGGTATTTCTTGTATTTCAGTTTGTGCCCATCACCTCTTATTCTGTCACTGGATACTACTATGATGTCTGGCTCCATCTTATTTACTCCTCCACAACAAGTAATCACACATATTGCAAAGATCTGAACAATCCCAGCTTTCTCTGTCTCTTCTCATGTCAGATAATCCAAGACCTTAATCACCTTCACGGCTCCTCTCTGGGCTCACTTCAGTATGTCCATATCTCGCTTGCACGGGGAGCCCAGAAACAGACACAGAACTGCAGATGTGTCCTGCCCAGCACTGAACCAAGGGAAAGGATCACTCCTCTGTACCTGCTGGCAATGTTCCTTCTATAAGGAGCCCTGAAAACTATTGACATGCCTTGCTGCAAGGCCACAAGCTGATTCATGCTCAGCTTCATGTCTACCAGACCCCGGGGGCTCTTCTGCATCCAGGCACTAGGCCCCAGCTTGTGCTGCTGTGGCAAATTATTCTCTCCCGGGTGAATGACTTGGCATTTCCCTGTGTTTGCTGAGCTTCATGAGGCTCCTGTCAGCCTGTTCCTCCAGCCTATCAAGCTCCCTCTGATGACATAACAACCACCTGGTGTATCAGCTACCCCTCCCAGCTTTGGAAGCTCCCACACTCAGAGTATACTCTGTCCCATCATGCATGTCCCATCACCACTAATGAGCATATTAAAAATTACTGGACCCCTGATGTACACCATCAGAGACTGGCCTACAGCTGCATATGTGTGGCTGATCACAAACCTTTGAGCCCAGCAGATGATACAGCTTCCAGCCCATCTGACTGTCCACTACCTAGTCCATACTTTATTAGTTCATCTATGAAGACTTTTTAAAAAAGTTTTTGATATGCTAAAACCCTTGCTAAAGTCAGTATAAACAATATCCACTCTTCTTCCTTCATCCAACGAGACAGTCACCTCATCATAAAAGGGTACTATGTTGGTCAAGTAAAATATCCTCTTAAGAAACCCATGCTGTCCATTCCCAAACACCGTCTTGTCCTTCATATGCTCAGAAATGGTTTCCATGATTATTTGCCAGTGATTCCTGGGAATTAAAGCAAGATTGATCAGCCTGTAGTTACCCAAATCTTCTTTCTTGTCCTTCCTGAAGACAGCAGTAACATCTGCTTTCTTCCTATCCTAAGGAACCTTCACCAGTAATCATGATCTTTCAAAGATTATCAGAAATGGTCTCCCAAAGACAAAGACCAGCTCTCTCAGCACTCATGGGCACATCTCAACAGGACCCTTGTAGTTTTTCATGTCCAATCTTTTCAGTGCTGATCCTCATCTATCAAGGGTAAGCCATCCTCACTCCTTTTCAAAATAATTCCATTTTAATGATAGTTATATAAGGCATTTCAGTATTTTGCACTACCTGTCCTAAGGTAAAAGATAAGGATCCATTTTCAGATACATCCTGGTCTCCTTATGGTACTCCACGAGAGTATAATGCAAGTCCTAGTGATATTTTTTCTCTTCCACAGGACAAATATGGAGAGTGAGGGCCAAATATTACCTACAAATGTGGTTTTAAACACATCCTGGCAACCTTAGGCAGCAAGACAGAACATCTACTTTCAAGTATTACCATACAATGCTTGTGTTTAAACTGCATTGGGACGTCCATAAATTCCACTAAAACACCATCATGCTGGAAATGTACCAGCATTCCCCTTACACCTCCACCACAGATGATCAGCTATGGACATTCAGGCAGTGCCTACCACATCTAGACCTCATCTAGATGCAGCTTGAATTGCACGCCATCAGCTGTGAACACAAATGAAAAAAGAAATAACAGCAACAGAGCCATTCACCTTTAGCCTTTTGCAGATTACAGTTTTCACCCTGAAGTTGAAAGCCTTCCCTGACTGAGGGTAGTCCAACACTCAGGTTTCCCAGAAAATGAACTTATTATCACACACTATTGAAAGAGAGAATGATTACCCTCTGTTATTCAGGTTACAAAGTCATTACAAAGCAATATTCACATAGAAAATGAAAAACAAGCAAAATTATTTGGTTCTGGTCTCAATTCATAGAATCACTTAGGCTGGAATAGCCAAACCATTAAAAGGGTGACTAAGATTGCACGGGGACTGGAATGCACAATGAGATGAGGCTGAGAACCACGTTTGTTGAGCTTACGAAGAGAATGCAAATGGAAGACCTTGCTGCTCTCTTCAGCTGAATGGAAAGTCCTGGTGAAGATAAACCATAGTTCCTCTCACAGATGCAAAGAATTAGGATAAGAGAAAATGGAATAAAGAATACAGAAAATTTCCAACCTGGAAAATGTGATGTTTTCGGGGTTTTTCAGTCATTGCTGGTTTTTTTTTGACTGGTTGGTTGGTTGGTTGGTTTTTTGCTCCCCCTCCCACAAACATGAGGGTGATCAAACACCAGAACAGGTTACAATGAAACAGAGTCTCTATCCTTGTAAGCAAACAAAACCTGGCTAAGCAAGGCCTGAGCAACATGCTGTAGTTGGACCAGTTTTGAGCAGAAATTTGGTCCAGATGAATTCTTCCCAACCTACATGATTCTATGACTACAGGGACTCTTTCCATTTAAAAACTATTTAATCAGATATAGAAGCAGCACCGTTAAGGAGCAGAACTCGGCCCCTTTCTCACCAGAGTTCAGTGAAACTTCCCTTGCATTTCTCCAGTCCACAGATCTTGTCTTCCTTTCTGATTAGGAGATCAGCTCTGCCCATGACCAAGAAGCATCCCATGAAAGACACCTTCAGCTGCATAGTTAAGGAACCCTCTGGGAAGCTGGAACTTTGGGTTTCCATACTTTCATGGTGAGTCCATGTTTCTGAATCTCAACCTCTATGCTGGGTGGCTAAATAACATGGTTATGGCCACCTTCTCTGCTCAAGGCTTACTTTCAAAACAGGGTTACTCCTTAAAGAAGAGGTAGCTACTGTAAAGCCTTAAATAAGGCATGTTCTGACATAATTTGTCCAGCTTTTCTAGTTGGCTGGCTCTAAACAGACAAGTGCTTTACCAGCAGGCGCCTTGACTAATGTCAAGTGCCCAGAGTCCTCCTCCAGCTAATGAAAGACAGTTTCCCAGGACTGATTTAAAGCCTCTATGAAGAATCATTTGAAGGTTCTGAATTGTTCTTCAGAAGCACCTCCTTTCCTTCATTCACATTTACAGACTAAAATGACAAGCTTAAGCAATGAAATTCACAGAGCTGTATCTAGAACTGTGCCCTACACACTTTGACTTTAAATTATTTGTACAAGGGAAGACTGCGGCAAATGCTGGGCTAACTTTTCTCCACCACCAGTGAGACTAAAGAAGAGCAACAGTGATCAAAATTATAAAATGATTTTGTACATGGAACAGTTAGCAGCAACTAACTTCAGCATGAAAAAGAAAGGGACCTGTGATAACGTATTTATGAAAACAGATCAGAATCAGAAAACAAGAGCAAAGTCACTGCCAGCTCTTCTCACTCCATAAGAGAGTTATTTATTAACTTGGAGAGACAGATGGGTTTACAAAACTAAACAGCAATTTTGTTATTGCAGGTTCTACTTTTGCAGCACAACTTTAATTAATCTGCGTTACAGCGAAAAGAAAATGCATTATTTTAGACACACATACACACACAACATTTTTGCTCTAAACCCACTACTTCTATATTCTGCATCAAAAAGCAATGATGTAAGGAACACCAAAGCAGGCCATTTCCAGTACTCAGAATAAATGGGAACTCAGAGTAAACTCCAGGAATTCTATTTCGGGAAAGGGAAAATTTCCTGTAGTATGCTTCTGCTAAGGAGAGAGCTCCAAGTCTTACTTTGTTAGCATTCGTGTAATACCTGTAAGATGGTAAGATACAAAGCAGATGTTCCAGAAAAAACTCCATGTCTCAGAGTACTGAAAATTATTGAAGAAATAGAGAAAAGTAATCTCAAGATACTTCATAATGTATTTTTGTCATTCCCAATATATAATAAGGAACTAACCAGTCATTTCTGCTTTATAAACAAAGCTAGACACACATGCACTGGTGTTGTTTTCAAAATTTTTCTGTGATCTTCTTTAGATTAGTCAATAGGTCACAGCAGAAATTATCCAAGCTAAATTATGTTAAAATGCTCACCACTTTTTCCTACTACTGTATCGTTAATAAACGTTCTTTCTCACCAGTATTAAGCATGAAAAGTTTTAAGTAACTGGTTTTTTTTTTAAATATCCTGGGAAAACACAGCTATAAACAAGTAGCTACGCAAAACAAAATTTGTAAGTAAAGTATCTTTTATCAGACCAGCTTTTTTTTTGGAGAGAAAAAAAAAGTATAAAAAAAATTCACTCTCAAACCAAAGAGTTAACGTTCCCACATGCCAAATTCCCTTGAAGAAAGGTAATTAGGGATAAAATGGAAACTTCTACTCAAGTTGTGCTGGGCACCTAATTTCCAGCTTTGAGCCTGAAAAAGGCCTTTGGCACTTTAAGCTTGTCTGTATCCCACGCCCCGATTACAATACAAGCTGTCTCTACAATCACTTAGCAAACATCTTCAGATTAGCCTGCTTTACAACAGCACATGACATGCTACTATTACAACATTAAGTCATTACCTGCATCAAGATATTTACTCAAAGATTCATCAAGAGGAGGTACTGGCAGGGAAGGCAAAGAATCTTGGTACTGAAACGTTCGCTCCTCTGAGGATTCAAGCACTTGCTTTTCCATGTTGCAGATCTGCAGCACAACCAGACTATTCACGAAACCCACGCTCGATGATGAATCTCCCCACGCTGTTCTCTCCCCCGCTCCGGCCTTCTGCATTTTACACGATAAAAGACAGATATCAAGAAACGTTCCCCGACAAAGCATGGACCGAGGGTTTCTTGTCAGCTTGCCGCCACGAGAGGCACACACATAACAGAGAGAAACGATGACCAGGCGGCTATTGATGCTTTCCCTGGCATGTCGCGATTAACCAGCTCGAGGACTGCCGCTTTCTCCCCCAAGGAGAAGCCAGTCAGCCCTGGGACACCCGCCCGAGACCAGAGGATATCTGGGGACGGGGGAATCTCCCCCCAGCCCGGCTGGCGGCCCCTCCTCGCCCCCCTACAGACCCTCCCGAAGGCCCCCGCCCGAGCGCCGGCCGTGCCCCGACCCCAGCGCTCCCCGGGCCGGGCCGAGCCGAGCCGAGCCGAGCCGAGCCGAGCCGGGCCGGGCGCGGGGCCCGCGGCACCACAGCAGTGCTTACAGTGGCTCAGGGCCCGCGTCGAGGAAAGCCCCGGAGAGCCCCAGGCGGACGGGGCCTGGGCATAAGGAGGCAACCGAGCCGACCCCACCCCTCTGCCCCACCGCCGCGCCCCCCCGAGCAATGAGGCCGGCGGGGGCCACCGCTCACCCCGGCCCCCGGTGCCTGATCCCTGCCCACAGCCCCGGCCGCCGCCTTCGCTTCTGTCCCAGTTCCCAGCGGGTCCGGAAGCCGCGCGGGGCGGGGCGGCCGCGGGAGCGGGAGGGGAGCGGCCTCGCCGTCCCCTGCGCTCTGGGGGCCTGCGGTGGGGTGTCTATAAAAGGACAGTTTGAAGCGGGGTGAGGTGTTGGCTCCCTCGAAGGCAGACGGGCCCCGCAGAGAGCCCCGGACAAATCGGAGAACTGGGCAGTCACCAACTGTGTGAAGTTTAATACGGGCGAGAGCCGAATTCTGCGCCTGGGAGAGGGCAACGGTGGACGTACGTACAGACTGTGATATGAGAGGCTGGAGACCTCATTTCCATGGACTTGGGGTTCCTGGTTGATGGAAAGTTGAATATGAGTCAGCAGTGCCCTGGCAGCCAGGAGGGCCACCCGTGTCCTGGGGGGCATCAGGCACAGCATCGCCAGCCGGGCAGGGGAGGGGATTGTCCTGCTCTGCGCTGGGGCGGCCTCACCTCGAGTGCTGGGGGCAGTTCTGGGTGCCACAACATAAAAAAGACTTTAGGCTATTAGAGAACTTCCAAAGGAGAGCTATGGAAATAGTGAAGGGCCTAGAGGGGAAGCCACAGGAGGAGTGGTTGAGGTCACTTGATCTGTTCAGCCTGGAGGAGACTGAGGGGAGACCTCATTGTAGTCTACAACTTCCTCGTGAGGGGAAGAGGAGGGGCAGACGCTGATCTTTTCTCTGTGGTGCACAGTGACAGAAAACAAGGGAATAGCCTGAGATTGTGTTAGGAGAGGTTTAGGTTGGATATTAGGAAAAGGTTCTTCTCCCAGAGGGTGGTTGGGCACTGGAACAGGTTCCCTAGCAAATTCGTCACAGCACCAAGCCTGCTAGAACTCGAGAAGCATTTGGAAGATGCTCTCAGGCACATGGTATGATTCTTGGGATGTCCTGCGCAGGGTCAGGAGTTGGACTTCAGTGATCCTCAGAACTCAGGATCTGTGACACGAGGAGAAAGAACAGCTGGGGCTGCACTGGAGGCAGGGCTTGTCACAGCTGCTGTCCCTCATGGGCTGTGCTCTTAACTCCACTGGTGTCCTTAGCAGGACTGAGACCAGATGCAAGCCCTGGCTGGTCTGGGGGACTCCTCACCCAGGGTAAGTGGCCCAACTGCTTTGTGGGTGGGCAATAGCTCAGGAATCTGCAAGGCCGTTTCTGTGGAGCAGGTCTGGGCTAGACTGGTGGGTTTCTGTGCCACCTGTTAAAATGATGTGTGGGAGAGATCCTTGTGGGGTGTGACTTGCAGCTCCACAGGAGTAGGAGTAAGCAGTAACCAGAGTGATTGGGTGGGATTTGGAGCAGTCTTCACATGCTGGAGCAAACATTTCACCACATGGTGAAGCATCACTTGTGGTGCTGGAATGGACTGGTGTCCATTCCACTGGACTGGTGCATGGAAGGACATGTGAGGCCCACCCAGCCCTACTTGCCATGGTTAATGAGGTCTCTACTTTCAGAGACACCTGCCAGTACTGCTGTTTGGCAAACTGAAGAGGTCTCTGACACCTGCATGTGTACCTGGGTGATGTGTGTTGAAGAGCTATGGCTCAGCCCAGAGTCATTAAAAAAAATTTAAAAAAGAAAAAAATTCTATGACTTAATGTGCCATAATCAGAACAAAATGTCGCCATGTTCCATGACTTCTTTCCTCTTTGTGTCTGCAGCAGTGGCACCTTCTGTTTGCTTCTTTGTTACTACCTGCCTTTGCTGCCACAATGGCTTCCTGTTACCTACTGTAGTGCTTTAACTCCCATCAGCAACCAAGCCCCATGCAGCCGCTCACTCGCTCCCCCACCAGTGGGATCAGGGAGAGGATCAGATAAGTAAAGGTTAGAAATCTCGCGGGTAGGCAAAGCAAAAGCTGCACAGAAAAGCAAATCAAAACAAGGAATTCATTCGCTATTTCTCATGGGCAGGTGTTCAGCCATCTCCAGGAAAGTAGAGCTCTGTCACATGTAAAAACTACTTGGGAAGACAAACACCATCACTCAAAACGTCCCCCATCCCACCTTCTTCCCTCCACTTTATATACCTGAGCTCTTCCTGAAGCCTATAGTGCTAAGTGGGGTTGTTGTGACCCAAGGGCAAGACTCAGCACTTGGTCTTGTTGAATCTCATACCATTGGCCTTGGACCATGGATCCACCCTGTCCAGATCCCTCTGCAGAGCCTTCCTGACCTCCAGCAGACCAACACTCCCACCCATCTTGGTGCTGTCTGTGAATTTACCGAGGGCACACTCAATCCCCTCATCCAGATTATCAATAAAGATGATAAACAAGAGGTTGCAATCTCCCAACTCATTTTTTCCCTTGAGATGTTAATTATCTTTCCACATTGATGTCTTTCCTCTTGATTGTTGATCTACTTGCCTGGTATCAACTCTGTGGCCTTTATGTCCAGTTTTATCTCTCTTACCTTTCACAACTCAACTCTATGGACTTCTTTAGAGCTCTTTCTTTCAACTGAATGATTTCCTCAAAAATCTGAGCAAAGGTTATGTGGTTGTACCGTAGCCGAACTAGGCTGGCAGCAGAAACAGTAGGAAAGGAGGGGAGATTATACTGCTCCTTCTTGTGTTTGCTTTTGAAGCCTCTACAGGGTCTGTATGTTGGACAGTTTCAACACCTTGGAAGGTCCAAGTAGTAAAGTCCATGTTGGGAATGCATGTTGTGTGACTTTAATATTTATTTCAATAATTTTGCATTAGGGATGCTTTGAGCATATCAGATGCAAGTGTCCCACAAGTAAGTTTTTCAGTAATAATGTCCTAGATTTTTTTTCAAGACTAAGTAAAGGGATGGGTAAACAGCTTTCTGGAGGACAGGATTTCAGTTAGTAATGACATATAAATTGTTTTTCAGCAGCAGCTTTTAGATGTTAGCAATGACATTAAGCTATTTCGAATATAGTCTGCTAAAAATGTAGCCATGAGAGATATGTTACTGGGAAAAATATGACTAATAAGATGAGTATGCTCCATACTTTTTTCCATTAATTTATAGCGTCTAGGTATAATGACAAAGGATTTCTTTAAGTCTTTATTTTTCAAAAAGTAAAGACCAGTATTTTCCTGAACTCAGGAGCTACTCAGATATGGCTTCCCATAGATATTTTTCCTGTGGTTTATGCATTTTGCTGTCTCTTAAATGGAAGATCACACCACTGCTTTTTGCTGAGTAAGAAGACTTTTAGGGATATAAATCCATAATCCTCAAAAACCTGTAATAAATATTACAGTGCATGTAACAGATGTGTTTTCTCTCTAACTGGACATCTCTTTTCATAAACCTGTAATTTTCCAGAAAGCCTAAGTGCTTACCCTGGAAAACATGTTTTAAACTTTTTTTAAGAATTATTTGAATAATGCATGTAACCAAACGTGTGTGATACATAATGTGTAAGGTACTGATACAGATGCAGAAATAAAAAATTTCAACTGAATCACAGTGTTTAGGACACTGCGACATGTTGGTGTCTATCAGTTACACAAACTGTGTTCCTCTTGCGACTATAAAATCAGTAGAGGATTACATTGCCTAACTGTCCTACAGCCTGACAGCTCTGTTATTACAGGATTGCAGATACCGAGTTGTCAGCGCCGTGACTTGTTAAAGTTCCCATGTTTCCAGCCAGGTGTCTCAGGTGCATGCCTAGCTGTAAGCAATCCAGCAGCTTTGCTACCAGACTCTGTACCTACCCTGAAGTGGATCATTTGACTCCCAGGCTCACTATTCCACTTCTGTGCTTGTTGGTGGGAGGTGAATGGACTACTTTAAATCTAAATTTTGTAAGTAGACTTGGATCTACTTGCCATCTGGGGACAGGGTTGCTTTTTCCTTGGCTTCTAGAATCTGCAGACAAGGAGTTAACTCACGTATGTGCAAATGAGATGGGTCTACTATGTAGGGTTTGCAAGTGCCTGGATACCTGAGAGGCCTCTTTGGTCCTGGACTGCCCTACTGGCAAATACCACACTCCTACAGTTCACAAAGACTCGTTCCATGGAATTCTAGACCGTGTGCTATAGAATATATTTTCATTGGGGAAATATCTTGCAGCCCTGTGCTGCAAGGACTTGGTGTTTCCTTACCTTTGGCTTTCTGTTCCCTGCGGGCTGGGGCTGTTGGTCCATTTGTCCTAGGAGCTGGTCACTGCGAAAGCAGTTTTGTTGTAATTGTGCTTTTCAATTAATACTTGTCCACCTACTATAAGGTAATGCCATGACAATGAATAAAGCTCATGTAAAAGGAAAATATAAAGACAGTTTGGAAATAATAATCAATTTTTTAAATTGCTATCTTGTCTTGTAAAAAATGAGAAAAAAGAAAGATCTTTCGCTAACCAGATATGCTTAGAGTTCAAATAAATCCAGATTCAACTGAATGTACTACAAAGAAGAATATTTATTTATGTAATAGTTCTTTCTTGTTTGTGGACTTTTTTTTTAAAGAATAAAAATTAGATCGGCTGAATGTATCTTTCAAACCAGTAAGACAGACTCTGCAGGTTCTTTGTTTCAGGAAGGGTTATAAAATAATTCTTAAGGGCAAATTACTCCATTAGGTTAGCACAGATGTGTCATTTATATCCAAACCTTAGGGCTGTATATGTAATACCAGCATGCACCTGTCCAGCTGGATGAAGTGCGTGAAAGCTTCCATTTTCAACAGGAGGATGGTGAGACTGATGTAAGTGAAAGCCAAACTACAGGATTAGTTTTCAGCTTGATAAACAATGTGCTCTTACTACATAGCTATGCAGTTGCTAGTGCTGACTAAAAGACTGGGGTAGAGCATTATGCTCCCAGAAGCTGGGAAGAGACAGATTGTCTCATCAGCAGCATGATCAGACAAAGCTGCATCTGGTGACAAGTCTGCATCTCAGTTACAGCTTTGACTTAGGTTACTCTCTGAGCCTCACAGTTTCTCGGCACCCCATTTTTGCCTTCCCCGCAGCAGTTTCCTTTGCAGCAAAGGCAACAGTGATGGTGAATATGGTTTTACTCCTCATCATCAAATACTTCTGTAGGTCATCCTGTGACTAAGAAATCTGGCTCCCTTACCGATTTTTGACAGAAATCTGGTATTTGTTTCCATACCTTATTAGCATATTTCAGCTTATGTGAGGAAAACAGCACTTGGAATGGTTTTCCTGGAGTCCTTGCTACTGAATTTCCTCTTCTGATGAGGTGCCAATAGGTGTGGATATAGGAACGGAGCTCAAACTGATGGGACAACACCACCCATAGGATGCTGGATAGCCAGTAATGAATGCAGAGCTTTCTGACTGAAAGAGACAGAGTTGGTTGTGAGCAGTTGTGGGGATTTTACTATCATCACACAAAAATATTTGTGTTTTAAGGAGTGGGAATAGCCCTGCAGAGTCTTGCACCTACTGCGTGTCTCTGGGTAATCAATTTGGAATGGAAAAGTCCACTGAATACTTTCTGTGCCACCGGATTATGAGGCCAAACCTCGATGTTTATAAACCCCATGCCTTTTTTAGTCATGTGCTTATTTCTTGTAGGTGGAAGTGGAGTGTCCATGTGGTCTTGCGACTGGATATGTATTGCTGTGGTTAAAGTGTAGTGGCAGCCTTCTCTGTGCTATGTGTACCTTCCATGCAAAGGCTATGAAAGGAGCAGATTCCCATTATCTGTGACATTTATGCCTCTCTAAGGCATAAATTTATGGTAGCATTTATGCCACCCCTAAGCAGGGTGTCTCTATACCCTACTAGGTGTCCTAATGTTTGTGTGTTTTATTCTTGTTGGTCCTAATGCTACTTCACTCACCATTACTTTTGGGAAAGCAAAACTCTCTCTTCCCTAACCTGCTATGTCCTTCCACTTTCCCTGACTATCTTTTGGTTTTCATGGGTGACTCACCACATGCTGCCCAGGAGCCAAGAGCAGCACTGGTGGGAGATGGAGGGAATGCCTGCAGAAACTGCTGTTTCTCCAGACTAGCAGTTCTGCAAAGTACTAGTTCTAACACATGACGCTTCTCTCTCCCTTTTGGGATGCTGCGTGCCTCAGTACTGCCTTTCTTGTTTGTTTGTTTTTGTGGTGGGGCTCCTCCCCTTAAGCCTAGAAAAGACTTAAAAGCAGGTGTCTGTAGCTTCTTGAAGTGCAGAACTGAGAAGTTGATCCACCCTCGGGCTGTCACTGCCTGGCACTAGTGGTCTTTCTGACTGTTCAGGTATTTGTACCTAAAGTAAGCTGGATGGTGATGGAATAAACCTGTATGAGTTTAAAGTGGGAAAGATTTCAGTGACTGTTAATGTATCTTCAAATAATTTAAGGACTTTGATTAAATGTACTTTATCATGCTTGAAATTTCTGTGTCACCTTTGGAGTAGTTTGAGAAGAGACTTTTCTTTTGCTATTTGACTGTCAAGTTAAAATATTGGCTTCAGAAATGTTTGAGTTTTTTGTGTATTTTTGTGGAAGAAGTGGCTGTGTAAATGGAACTAATTGTACTGAAGCTAAAAATCCACCAGAGGAGTTTTGTCTTCTGCAGCACTGGTTCCAGTATTCTTCAGCTACTTTAGGCTCACATATCCAGTGATTTTTGAGACCTTTTTTTTTGTGTGTCTTGCTTTTCTTACTGTGACGTTGAAGTGATTTTTAACAAATATTCACAAACTCTCCAGTTCAAACATACATGCAAATCAAGCAATCACCACAGCAACATTTGCGTCAGTTTTCTTTTATCTTGTTTGTGTAGTTTTGAAATAGGTCTGAATTGCTGCAAACTTTCCGTGCAAGTAAAAAAGATTGCATGTAGGCATACAGGTGTATTTTATGGTGAATCAGCCCTTGCATATACTGAGCTATATTCAAGGCACGAAATAATACCCTTAATGATTTGCAGCATTTTGGAAATGGAACTTTGATGCTTGCTATCCCCTAATCAGTATTTTTTTCAATCTTTTTAACAAGAACATGAGCGTTTATTCTAATGGTTGCAGAAAACATTTTATAAAAATTCTGTGTCACTATATTTCTAATTAATTTATCTTTACCAAGCGTGTGGTGTTGCCAGCTTCTTTTGACAGAATACAGCCTGATAGGCTATCAGTGCTACTTTGTCACTTCAGCACTTACATCCACAAACCTAATCAGCAAGAATAAAGGACAAGAAAATTGGGAAAGAAGAATAAAAATGATTGAGAATTGCTTTTTCCTTCAGATAGTAAAACCAGTATCTGATGCTAGAGACAATGCACTTGGCATCTTCAATGCTATTTTTCCTTCTCAGCAAGAAAGACGAATATAAAATTTTGCTTCAGCTGTCACTTCTATCAGTCAATAAGCAAAACTACTAAACTGCTGTGATAAACTTGAATGTGGCTCTGGTTACTCCACCATCTCAACAGAATATAACACAATTAGAAGTCCAGAGATGGGCAGTGATGATGGATATGAAGGATACCTAACACAGCCAGGCCTTTTCATTCAGGAAAAATAAATGTTTGAAGGCTGAGACAATATGACAGAAGAGCTCAGAAATGCTCAGTGGCAAGCCCTGAGAGGTGCACTATTCACTCTCTTTACTGTACTACCCTGTGTCCATCAAATGAATTTGTACAAGTCAGATTAAAAACAAAAAAGGGCATCATTCTTCATGCATCAGATAGCGGAGCTGTGCAACTTGTTGCAAGAGGATGTCGTGGATGCCAACTGTTCAAGGGGAGACTGGAAAAATACACGGAAGAGTAATTAATAGACATTTTATATATATAAAGAAACTACATCCTACTGTGCCTTTGACATCTATTTTACCACTGTAGTAGAGAGAACATTGAACTAGGTGGTCCTTATGTTTTCTAGGTCTTCAGATGGACCTTTTATTTTTGTGTATATTCTAAAAGCCTATGTTTTTAAATGGTCTTCCTGAAATCCATTATCAATTTATTTTGCTGCTTGTAATGTTTGTTGTGGTCAGGGACTGAGCAAACATTAATTAAGGGTATTGCCCAGTACTATTCTACCATCATTTATAAAAGCAGAACTGGTTTACAGGAACATGATCACAGATCTAACAGATAGTTGTAGCACAACCAGTTCTGATGACAGAGACTATTGCACCCTGTTGTTTCAGTTTAGACTTAATTCACACTAATTTTCCTATATCTGAAGAGTCTTGATCTAGAATGATGTGTTGTTTTCTTGGGTTTTTGTTTTTGTTTTAAGAAATGGAAAAGCTGGTTGCTTGTGTACACAAAAGGCCAAGTGCTGTCTGTAGACTGATTTGCTTTCCGTGGGCTGGAGGTGGAACTTCACAACTTGCTCAATGGGGCGAAGTCTTCAGCGACTCAGTTGAAGGTCAGTAATTTTTGTAGTTAGAGTAGAAGTTAAGCAATTCTGAAATACACAATAGCCAAATTTTTTAAATGGAATATAATAGTCTTGAGAGGACCGCAATCTTTATCCTGTGTGTCTTCTCCAGAAAGGAAGGAACTAGAATTCATTAGGAACTAGCATTTCCATTAGGGTACATTTTCTGTACCACCTTGAGTCAAATTATATTTGATTGGGTGAAAAAATTATATCCTCAGAGCTACATTTCACAAGAGCATAGTATGCTTGACTGCTTCAGAAGCTATTGGTATGATTCAGAAACTGCAATATGCTGCATATTGTTGATAAGCCAGTCTTCAGCAAGGTTAACAGCGAAGATACGAGAACTATTTTTAATGCTGAGAGACTGCAGAGTATCTGTTATCCAGCGTTTGCACTTCTTGTATCAAAACTGAAATTTAATCTATGAATTTTATAACAGTGAAATGACATTTAGCTACACTATGAAGTAGTTCTCATTGCTCACAAGATATATCAGCACTAAAAAGATCCATTGCTTGACCTATTTGAAGAGGAACCAAGGCCATTTTCCAGACCTTTCACAAAGAAAAAAATAATTTCATATTCATGAGCATTGCCACTGCAATTTCACCAGTCCTCTAAATGCATGTATACTTTCTGATAAGCAATTGAACATTGAATTTTCCTTGAAATTAGAGGAGAAAACAAAAAAGAAGAAAGAAAAAGTTTTTGTCCACTGGAACTACTTCCAAGAAAGTTACTAAGGAAATGGCTTAGGAGCAACTGCAGGCACAGATGAATAAAATCAGGGCACAGCATGTTCTTTCAGAGATTGTTTCTGCCAAAAGTATAGACGATGCAAACTTTTCTGTACTGGTATCTATGGTATTAGGTTGTGGTTTATTCTATCTCTTCTACAATCAAATGAAAAAATCAACATTTTTGTCTGATCTATTCATTCCTTGCTTTCATTAAACAGTGAGAGGAAAATCCTCAATTTTGAAAGGAAAATAGTAAAAGCATGTAAAATTTCCTTCTATATAAATATAAATAACTATAAATATTACTAATAATAACTATAACTCTAAATATCCACCAATTTGCACTATGATTCCACATTTTCCAATGTACAGTGCTGAAGAGCTGACAAAGAAGAAAACAGGGATTGTACAATTCTAATATAGTTTCACTTACTAATGCTGCCCTTGAAAGGATATATTTTACACAACCCTCAAACTTACTATTATTGAAAGTAATGAATTTGTGGTTGTTATTATAACAATAAATTTGCTTTCAAACCTCAGCTGAAATCAGGATCTTGTGGATTCTGACTCAAGGCATTTATCAATCAAATCAGCTGGAGGGGCAACATTTCAGACTAAAGGAAGGGATGGAAACCTAATCTCTTGCTGGATTACTGTCAAAGTAGTAGCAAGAGCAAGCAAGTGCACAGTATCAACTGTAAGAAGGATTAATTCAAATAGTATATATATTCTGCAGAATAATTAAAAAACTTAATTAAAATTATTTTACTGTATCTATTTTAAGTAACTGTAATTCTTTTCCCTCTCTTCCTTCACCTCTTCTACAGTGTTCTGTATAAGGCTTCCTGGAAGAGAAACTCGTCTTGAGGAGCCTTTTGCAAAAGACATGACAAGCACAGTTAATGAAGTTACAAGTGTGTTGTTGAAAGAATTGAAAGAAAAACCATTCGCATTTTTTGGTCACGGGTAAAAATATATACATTTTTAGATACTCTGGTGAAGGATCTTCTATTTCTGAGCTCTAGGAGTAGACAGTTACTTGGTTTTATTTGCAAAAACTTTAGGAAAATATGCTTCTGCAAGGATCTTCTGTCAAGTCATCCTAAAACATGCAGTTGCTCTCAAAGACTCTGGTTATTTATTTATTTATACCTTCAGGCACAACATCTGACCATCTGTTTCTAATCAATTATAATTGCATTTATTGTTAATATTTGTATGAGTGCTTAATCTGTATGAATGCAGGGGGTGAACCATTCATGAAACACAGACTGAAGATTTCTGAATCTCAAGTATTCAAAATAACTGTTCTTACTGAAAATTAAGGAGACAATTAAAAGAAAGAGAGGCTAAGAAAAGGTCTCATTTGCAAAATTAGACTGTGTAGGAATATACTTCATGTCATTTAACTAATATCATTATAATCTGCATGTCATGTATGGTTTCAGCAACTGTTCAAGATAGCCAGTTAGCACTGAAATTAAAATTATGTTTATAGTTTCCAGTTTTTACGTACGTTTTCACTTACTTTGCTTTAATTTCTCATTTTGCTGCAGTTTTGGATCTTACCTGAGTTTTGCTGTTGCACGTCATTTGAAAGAAAAGTATGGACTGGAGCCAGTCCATCTTTTCATGTCAGGGGGACACGCCCCAAATGTAAGTTACAGAATCGTTAACATCATGAAACAGAACCATAAATTAGCTACTAAGAGTAAAAATAGTATTTTACAGTGTGGTATGCAGAGTAGTTTTATAAAATAAACATTTCTTCAGAATTTATGGAGTGAAAAGTGTTCTGAGGTAGATGCAGAATACATAATATTCACTGCTGCTTACCTTAGCCTTGGGAGAACAATCTCCTTAAACTAATGCTTGAACTAATTAAGGCTTAAACTAACTAATCCTTAAACTAAACTTTTTTGAATATTGTGTTATTTACTATGGCCATTGGCTTAAAACTCAAAAGTAATCAAACCAAAATACTAAGTGGTCCTCCTTACTCTGTAACATGGGAAATAACTGTCTTGACCTAGTCTTTCATAAACCCGCTGCATCAGCCCTCAATACATTTGTCCAATTTTTTTTCTCTCTCCTTATTCTTTGTAGGATTTTTAATCAGTTTCTTCTGAGGTTCTGCTAGTTCTGCTAGTCTTTCTCAGAAAAACAGCAGTGGAGTGGCATTTTTCCAGTCCTGTCCTCAGTCAGCATTTGCTATTTCTATTCTTCAGCTTCTAAGGCTTCTTAGCAGTCCTGAGTATGAGCTAGTGATTCATGGAAGCAATTGTTATTCCTGCAAATTTCCATAATCAGTTGGTCTCTTCAGTCCTACATTAGCCAGGTTTATGTCCAGGGCTAGGTTTTTCTTTCTCTTAGATTATTTTACTAGTTGTATTTATATAGTAAGAGTCAAGCTTGAACAAAATAATATTAACAGTTATTTGTCTGTGGAAGTTTCAGAAGTAGAGAGTACTGGGCTCACTCATAATTTGTAATTTCAGTAAGCACAGTCTACTAACCCTTTCCATGAAGTGTCCTCTGTGAATGTTAAACTAATCAGCCATCATATTCTGGAGATGGGAAATTATTGTACTTTTTACTAAAATAATTTTAAACAAAAGATTATTTAAAGAGTATTATATACAACACCTGATCTGTCTTGTTTGGTACTGGCAGTCTGCAGCAAGTCTTGCCCTCAAAAGCACACCCATATCTGATGGAAACGATGAAGTTCTTGCATTTCTAAAGACTCTAGGAAGAACTCTTCAGTTTCCTCATGATGAAGACATTAGGAAACAAATGGTGCTTGCTTTCCGAGAAGACATTAGAGTTCTTCAGACATTTTCGTAAGTTTTACAACTTTGTATTACTTTTGTATTTGTATTTTACATTTTTACTTGTCTGATCATGTTAGGTTTCCTTTCTTCTCTCTTAGTAATTTGTTCTCATTTCTGTTATAAAAAGAATAAGAAACACTAAACATAGTATTTTTCCTTTGTGTGCCTTTCTATTTGTTTTCCAGTATTTAAGCCCTAGATGAAACACTGCGTACTGCAGCAACCACAACTGTTACTGCAGTAGGGAACCTGTCATGGTAGAATTACAGTTCTACACAGGATCCAAAGTTAGCAGCTACTAAAAGGGAATATTCTCGTGTCTTTTATGGTTTTCTGAGGTTAACAATCTCAGGTGATCATGCTTCAGGACTACTGTGTTTAACCTCCTGATCCAAGATCCTCTAGCCTAGCCAGAAGAAAAAATCCCTGTGTCCTGGGCACCTAGACAGCAACTGGCTTCCTGTGTCCTAACTGCTGTCCCCACTGGATGTTACACAACAGCTCATGTAGCTGAGTGGTTAAGGCTTCTTACCTTGGCAAGAAGGATGATCTTACATGTGGGACCCATTTTGGTCTTAGGAACCTGACACTGAAAGATGCCGAAATGTTAGAACTTGTATATAAGTAGGTAACATCATTATTTATTCTAGGTGAGAATCTTTATTGCAGGTTGAAGCTCTTTTTTTCCCTAACTATTGAGTCATTCTTTCTTTACAATTTTAGATCTAATTGCAGTAGGGTAAGGAGCTAAGAAACTTCAAGATGCAGTATTTTCTTCTCCTGATGTCCTGTATAATCTAACTCCTGAAATTTGTTAAGTTTTGGAGAAGATCAAAAAACCCCTTTTCTATGTGGAAGCAAATTCCAAATACAGGTATCTTATGGAATGTTTTATGACTACTTTTTATGTTCACAGATTTGAGAAGGCAAAAATGGATATACCCTTCTCTTGTGATATTACCTGCTTTCGTGGGTCTGATGATAAAATATATGATGTACAAGGTACTTTGCTTAAATGGTTTTCCTCTTACACTTACACATTTTCTTGTTGTATTGCACCCGTTAATTAGTTTTCTAGAGTCTTATCTCCTCCTTAAAGGAAACAAATCAACAGAGCAGTCTCAGTGTGTGAACCAAAAAGCTGATAAGGGATTTAAAATAATTATTAAATAATAACTTTGAAATAGTTATACAAAATGATCATAGTAGTTGACATTTCTCTGACACTTTAAATATCTTTTTTAGCTTGGCAAGAACTAACGAGTGGAGATACTTCCTTTTATGAGCTTCCTGGAGGTCACTTTTATCTGCTGGAACCGTCTAATGAAAATTTCTTGACAAAACACATAACAAGATGCATAGAAAATGCCAGTCTATGAGTATTTCCCTCAGTTTTAATAGCAGAATGTGTAAGGTTAGTCCACAGCAATTTCTAGTAAGTTATTCTTTCTCTATGTTGCATGCAGTTATGCCTAAAAGTTGTTCTGTTCCTCCTCCATAATCCTTTAAAAGGGGAAGTTTTCCTGATTTTTTTGAAAACAAACATTGGCTTTGGGTCTTAAAAAAGGTTTCATTTTTTCCTTCTTCTCTTGCACATGTACAAACTCTTCACTTTATTCCATAACCTTGTTTGCAAAAAAATTATGTCTATGTTTTTTTACTGTTAGAGCTTCTCTGTTTGTCTGCTCCTGTCAAAATGCTAAATATAATTTAATACCCACAAAAATCCACAATTCACACAGAAAGATTAATTTATTCAGTTCAAATTTATTTAGATTAAGATACAAGCTAAAAATAGATTATATATGTAAATACCCTTTACAGTCAAACATCTTATGCTTAAAAGATATTAGTGTCAGACTACATGATAAGGCATTAGTACTGCATTTTTCTCAACAGAGTTAGTTCATTAGCTACTGAAGAGTTAATTATTCGTGGGAATTATTTTGAATATTCTAGATCCCATATTTTTCTACCATTGCTCTTGCTTTAGAGATATAGGCATTCATGGCATCCTCCTTTGATAAACCTGCAAAGGAAAGTAGGAGTCATTATCTTTCCTCATTTGTCATCCTATAAATTTGACTACAGGATGTAAATTTAATTTGTGTAACACCTTTTTTCAGGTTCCATGCCTCCCATTTGGCTTTGCCTTTCAAATCTAGCATTCCTGGACATTCTGCCAAAATAAATGCATAGCTTTGGTTATCATGCAGGCTTACATAACATTAGCTTGATTTTATCAAGGTATGTGAGTAAATGTGAAGTATATATAGTAATACCAATATTAATATCTCCAACAGTAGCCTGTTTGTAGAATCCATATAGTTCCTTCAGTTCTTCATCAGTTGGTCTTGTTTTTAATTTTTTTACATCTTCTGCAGCACCATCAAAGTCAGCCTGATGAAAGAACAGGAAGTGTTAGTTCTCCTCTCAAGGGGTTTATTTAAAACATGAGGTGTAAGACACACAGAAGTATCATTAGATATTCTCAATGACTCACTTGGGTTTAGCGGCCAAACAAGGCTTTTGCCCATGAAAGAAGCTTCATAAATGTGTACATTGTTAGAAAGAGATATAGGCTTGCATGGCTGATAGGGGCAAGCAGCCTCCACCATTTATGTGGTGTGTATGTCTTTTACAGTCACACTGCAGGTATGAAGCCATTCACTGAACTTTACACCCCACAGTAATCTCTGAATCATTGTGGCCCTGCCCGCACTGTGTTGGCTCAAGTGGTGGAGCTCAAATCCCTTCTAAGGGGTACTGCCCAATTCACCCTCCACTTCCACTGCTCTGCTGACAGGGAAGTAGGTGACCAACAGCTGCCACAGAGGTACCTCATGGAGATGAGCTACTGCTAGGACCACCTTCCACACCCAACTCTGAAACACAGGAGAGCGCCAGAATAGAGTGTAAATTTACTCTTTTCATCACTGTGAATCACACACTCACATCAAACTGAGGCTGTAGCCATTCTCTCTATAAAGCAGGTCTCAGGCTAAGGTTTGGAGTTCTGTTTCATGCCCAGGACATTGCAGAGAGAGAGATTTTGTACAGTGACTACAGACCCATCAGGTCACTGCACTACTCTAATGCAAAAAGATACAAGCACTTTAACAAGCTATATGCTGTTTTCAACAATTATTTTAGCTTTTAAGTTGGATCTGCAGTTGCAGAAGCACAGTATATCCTGCACACATATTTATTATGTACAAAACCAGCTGTATTGGTTTTGCATGGCCTGGTGTTTGGTGGTGGGGGAGGCTACAGGGGCGGCTTCCATGAGAAGCTGCCAGAAGCTTCCAACATGTCCAGCAGAACCAATTCCTGGTGGCTCCAAAGATGGATGTGCTGCTGGCCAAGGCTGGGCCGATTGGAAATGGTGGTAACGCCTCGGTGGTAACAGATTTAAGAAGAAAGATAAACAAAAGTTGTGCTGCAGTTTTAATTGTGACTAGAGAAGAGCGGAGTGAGGACATGTGAGAAGAACAACTGTGCAGACACCAAGGTCAGTGAAGAAGGAGGGGGAGGAGGTGCTCCAGCCGAGATTCCTCTGCAGGCCGTGGTGCAGACCATGGTGAAGCAGCTGTGCCCCTGCAGCCCATGGAGGTCCATGAGGATGCAGGGTCCACCCATAGCCCCTGGAGGAGCCCCATGCCAGAGCACATGGATGCCTGGGAGGAGGCTGTGATCCTGTGGGAGACCCATGGAGAGAGGAGCCCTCTGCTCCCAGGCTGGAGCAGCCTGTCCTTGGAGGACTGCACCCTGTGGAAGAGTGACCCACGCTGCAGCAGTCTGGGGAGGACTGTTGCCCATGGGATGGGCTCACGTTGCAGCAGGTCACAGGAATGAACTCATGTCAGAAAGGTTCACAGAGAACTGTCTCCAGTGGGAGGGACCCCACGGTGCAGCAGGGGAATGACTCCTCTCCCTGAGCAGCAGGAGAAGCCATGGGTGATGAACTGACCATAACCCCCATTCCCTGTCTCCTTGTGCTGCCGGGGTAGGAGGTAGAGCTGGGAAGGAGGGAGGGGTGGGGCAGAGGTGTTTGTAAGGGCTTATTTTACTTCTCATTATCCTACTCTGATTTTGTTAGTAATAAATTCACTTTATGTCTTTAAGTTGAGCCTGTTTTGCCCTCGATGGTATTTGATGAGCGAACTCTCCCCAGCCTTATCTCAACTCATGGACCCTTCATTAATTTTCTCTCCTCTGTCCAGCTGCAGAAGACAGTGAGTGAGTGGCTTTGGTAGGTGCCTGGCACTTGGCCAGCGCCAAACCACGACACCAGCTTGAAAGTTTGTGTAAAAGACAGCAATGATTTCAGCACGAGTACTGCGGCTCTGTTCAAATCAGTGAGATCCTGACATTACCTCAGAAGTATGTACTGTGCTTCTTTATACCACCTTTCCCTTTAGTTATGGGAAAGATTTGATTTTTTTTTTAAATAAGAAAATCTAATGCATGTTTGTCTCCTTAATTGATGCCTTTCTCCCTGGCAAGTGACTGTGCTGGGTGGACCAGGTGATGGAAATAAGCAAATATGAATGAGAGCTAGGTTCACTACAGCATTCTGTATTTAAACAGAGAGAAAGTACAAGAAAAAGGTTATTTCTGTTTTTAAATTTAAGAAGGAAAAATTCGTAGTAATTTAATTAGAGAGTGATGTTCAAGCATCTTTCCTCACAAAAAGGCCCCTTCCTGGAATCATGAAACTACATATTCATTGACATAAGGACACACCAGCTGGTGGCTGCATTAAGGCAGGAGCAGCAGGCAGAATAGGGTAAGCACAGGTAGCTGAGTGCACTGCAGCTCCCTGCACACAAACTTGGCCACTCTACCACCAAACGAGTCACCTCTGCCTCCTAAGATGGAATTCACTTTTTATTTTGGTCTGGAAATTTAGTTTGGCTAATGAGATTCCCCAGATACAAACTTCTGAGGAATTTCTAATTTTTTTGCAAATTTTGAATTGCTATATGAAACCCACAAAGGGAAAGCACAAGTCTTCTAAAAACAAAAGTGCTCGCCACAGGAGGACGTACATCTGTAACAGCAGAGTTGCGACAAGGAGCAGCAGGCAGAAAGGTGCATTTAAAAGAAATGTTTTTAAAAAATCATGATGTGTGATTAAAAGGGCATTCTAGTTCCCTGCAAAACAGGAATTAAATCTTGAATATTCTTTAAACTGCAGCTGTAAATTTGCAGAACATTAGATGGGAAGGATTCATGATGACAATACACATCTCTAGACCTGTCAGTTCATAGCACCCTTAAAGTGCAATGAAAGGAAAAGACAAAAATCCTGCAGCAATGCAGATGCTTTTTAACAAATAATCTTCCAACTCAGTGAGAACCTCAGCGTTTGCATAACTGACAAGAGAGATTCCCACCAAGGCCTCCCTGAACCAAATGCCCAGTAGCGGACAGAGGAGTACAGAGAAGAATTGGTGTGCTAAAATTGATAAAGACTGTTTTAAGTTTGAGGAATGCTGCTGTTCTATTTTGAATATAACAACCCTTCCAAGAATTAGCCAGATTCCAAGTGCCATTTGTCTTCTTAAAGATCTGACACTTGGTCATTCGATAAAGTATATGATTTGGCAGTCTCTGCACTAAATTCCACATTAAATTACTTCCAAATTATATTCTTAAATCTAAAACTTCTTATACTAAAACATATAAATACTTATGTAGTTTGTTCCTGTTTTAATAAAAATAATTCTCAATGTCACTAAAATGCAACTATACCATAGAACCATAGAAAAACATGAAGCTTTAAGTCCAACTTTTTGTGTCTGATTTCTTTTAAGAACACTGTAGATTTTTTTTTAACCAACGAAGCATTTGAGAGTGCTGCAAAACAAATACAGGGTTTTTCTAGAAAAAAAACCCAAAAGGCTCAGAATATGTTCATATGCTATGTAAATACGTTATATGTAATTTAGATAAACCAAAATTGTGTGCTTTAGACTACATATAAAAGCTGAACCAATAATGTTGAAATGGCCTTACAGCATCCTTTCTCAGCTTTTTTTTTTTTTT
>VZTF01001785.1:2055235-2094716 GCA_013397755.1 Cnemophilus loriae
GGCGGCGGCCCGGGATGCGGCGGCCCGCGGAGAGGGTGCTGCGGTCCCGGCGGAGGCCGCAGCGCGTCGGGCTGGGGCCATGCTTAACCCGCGTTTCCCTGTTGCCAGGAGCTGGAGGAGCTCACGGAGCGCTCTGGAGGAGAAGCGGCTGGAGAGGGTTCCTGGCGGAGGTGGACCTGGGCGGCATTTCCCCGATCTCCCTTCCGCAGGAAGCGAGGGGGTCCCGACGGTGGTGGAGGTGCAGGAGCTCAGTGTTTTTTCACTCGTTGCTCTGTTTCCTTATTTCTGCACGCGTGTGTTCCTCAGGAGGGCCCATTTTGAAAAGAAAAATGTAATCTTTGAACTGTGAACGAGTTTCATGGTTTTTTTTCTCGTACACAAGTCTGTTGCTGATTTTGCTTGTCAAAGGTCATCAGAGCATCCCTAGTTGAAAGCTTCTAAAAGCGATAACCCCAGAGCTCATTTTTTTTGAGCAATCATAAGCTTCTATTTTAACACGGTCACATGTAATAACTCTTGTGGTCATTTCCATTCTTTAGTTGTGTTCACTTTTTGGTTGATGCCACTGTGATGATAAATGAAAGGGATTACATAACTGCATGAATGATAGCTCCATAAAGGACTAATAGGTTAAGTCGGCACATTTGTGTTCTTACGTCCCAGATGGAGCCATTCTGGGTGCTTGAGAGCTGAGAGGAATGCCAGCCCTGTCCTCCCCACATGGTTTCTCCAGTTTCCACTGTTGGAGGCAGATAACTGGGTTGGATGGACCATCGCTGAGGTGGCCCAGGGCATTTAATAGATTATTCTGAGAGTACTCAAGAGTGCCACAGTGCTTTTTTGTATTTTGGAATCCTCAGTTTTACTGTTCTCTGAAAACTCCTTCACTGGTTTTGACTCTCATTTTGGGTAACAGTTCACATTGCATTGATACAATTCTGTTCACAGTGGAGTCATAGAATATAGACTATAGACTATAGACTATATTGGACAGAATTCACAAGGATCATCAAATCCAACTCCTGGCCCTTCGGTCCAACTCGTGGACCACCCCCAGAATCACACTGTGTGCAGCTTTCTCCTGCTGTCCTCCAGGCAAGAGTTAACTGAGTAAAAATCTGTACAGATAGATGTTGCTTGATGGCAGAACACTTGGGTGAAGATGATGTTTGTCTTTTTATATCAAGGTAGCTCACTACCAGCACACAGAGAACTGGTATGACTAGCAAAATGGTATCTTTTGGGTGGCAGCCTTTAGATGTTCTTGAGCTGTACATAAATGCAATCTGTATGCCTGCTTGGGTAACTACGAAACCTAGGAGGGAGTCACGTTTCCCCTGATTAGAAACCTGAACTGCGCTTAAATTCTCTAAGCTTGCCTGTGCAACAATGAAGATATTACTAGTTCCCAAGCAGGAGCATGGGGGCTTTGCAGTTTACCAGGGACTGTCATCAGGCTTGACCTCATGTCTTCACTGCTGCTCTGGACTAGATCAATCATAGCAAGACCAATTACACTTTCTCTGCTCCCATTCAATTTTCCTCATCCCTAAAGGCATCCAGGTGGCACAAAAGACCCCTTCTGAACTTTCGGAGGCCTATAGGGGATTCCCTTCCTTCCCTGAAAGCATAAACTATTAAGAGTCTGCAAGTTTCTATCGTACCTTCCAAATACAGAAAAACACAAAGGCATGGACTAAAGACTGAAAAGACAAATTTCTAAAAATCCTAAATAAATTCAGGAACTAGTTTCATGTTGTGATTCAGATTTTTTTTTTTTTTCTTTTTTTTCCCTTCCATGTCATGGGAGACAAGGCAGCTGTGCAACAGAGAAAATGGAGTGGTCCTTCAACCTGTGATTCTGGGGATGGGTTGTTGTTTGGCTGGGTTTGTGGGTTTTTTTACATCTGTAATACCCCCAGCTGCTTTTGTTCAGCTTTAGAAGGGTCTGTTGTCACTGCTGTTGCCTTACTGTCCTGTCCAGCTTTTCTTTATTTATTAAAAAAAAGGCAGAGCTACACCTGCCCTGTGGAAGATGTGTGAAGGATTGGTGCCAATGTGAGGAGGTTGATAGATGCCGGTATCACTGACATACAACATTTCTCTTCTGCATTCCCAGAAGAATCTTCTGGTAACAATGTCCATAGCACACAGTACAGTATTTGAACTAATGTCTTGCTCTTTCTTCCTTAGGGTGACAAAACACAGAACCACCTCAGGATGTCTGTAATTCAGCAAGGGACAGCAACACTTCGGAAAGCAAAGAAAACCACTGTAAAAACGTCTCTAGATAACCCCTTTGTTTTCCAATGGAAAACCATAGATGGAGAAGATATGCATTTTATACTAGAGACTTTAGAAGAAAGGATTAAACATATTGGACTTAAAAAGATTGAGAGTCCAAGAAAGAAAAAACGTTCCCTTACAAAAAAACAAACAGAAAGAAAGTGCGATGCTGGCACCAACGAACTCCCTAAAGAGGAAACAGAAAGCCACCAACAAAAACCAGGATGGACTGACATAAGTATCAGAAGACAGCTTGCTATTGGAGTTAATGAAGTTACAAAAGCATTGGAAAAAAATGAACTTCTTCTCTTGCTGGTGTGCAAGTCTGCCAAACCTGCCATGATCACGTCGCACCTGATCGAGCTGAGCGCAAGCCGCGCCACGCCGGCAGGGCAGGTGCCACGGCTCAGCGAGACCATCGCGCCCCTTCTCGGCTTAACATCCATTTTAGCGCTCGGCTTCAAAAAGCAGTCCGACAAATTCACTGAAGCAATAGCAGCAATAATTCCAAAGATACCAGCTTTGGAAGTGCCGTGGTTTCAGTACAGAACTGAAGAATCCATGGCTTATGCAGATACAGATTCTTCAGAAAATCTGGAACCCGAAGAGCTTGCAGAGGTGCTGGGGGATGAGCTCACAAGTCAGAAGCGGAAGCATACGGAAAGCAATCGGCCTGATCTTTCAAATGTGATTTTGCAGCCTTTAAAAATCAAGAAACTTGTCCCAAATCCCAACAAGATAAAGAAACCGCCTCGCAAAAAGAAAAAGGCTTTTTCTGCATAACTGATTTTAGTTTGGTTCTTTCTATTAACCTGATTTTTAAAGTGCAGAATGGAGTACAGTTCTAACTGAACAATTCTTTTAGGCTTTACAGTGTAAAGCTCTTGAACACAAGGGGAACTTTATGTTGCATTTGGCTGAGGTACTTCCTGCTTTAATAAAGAATATTGCTCAGACTTGAGCGTTAGTCTTTACTGGGGATAAGTATTTCATTTGCAGCTGGAGATCGGAGTTAAAGCCGGTAACGAACGTGCCAAAGTAATTTTAAGACATAATTAATACTTCTTTGGAATTAATACAAAGCATTAAATGAACTTTGTATTTTTACACAGATGAACATGCTTTAAGCAAAAGAGATTTAAGTATAATTACTCAAACAAATAAATACCAAAAGTGAAAGTTTATTTAAACAAAGGTCCATGCCAGTATAAGTCTTTTAAAGCTGGGTTCAAGTAAACAGCTGTAATAGCACAGGCAGACTTCCCTTTTGAACTCTATTATAGTTTGTTCTGCTGAAAAACAACTTGTTTTGGTCACAAATGTATGCAGACTTGGGTTCCACCTGATACCTGGTGTATGGTATGCTGAAGGAAAAGCTATTTTCAAATACAAAACAACCAAATTACTACTGCTGCAGTATTAAAAAAAAATACTTCCATATGCAAACTCTTAACACATATCCTGTGAGAAAATGTAAACCTAAACTCCATTAGATCTTTAAATGAAGTCTAAAATTATTTCCCAGGAAATTGACATAAGCCTGCTTTATATAATGTAGATGAGAACTATAACTGCTACAAGACTGAAAACATACCACGTAACTTCTGAGTTTCCTTTAATTTTACTGGAGACTCTGAACAGAGGGAGTTGGGTTGTAGGAAGGAAGGGAAATAGCGCTGCAATTCAGGCAATCAACAACTTAGGAACTTACTTGTAGAAGAAAGCATAAAATACCTTAACTGAGTAACTTTTGTTGTTCCTTAAAAGGTAAAATTTACATGTATTTTTCAAAGATTTGTTTATTCAGACTTCCACTGCCATCCAATAGCTCATCTGTATTTTGAATTTATTTAGAAATTACTTTAGTTCATGATACCAACCACAAAGGCAGGCAGTAGCAATGAGCAGTGATTGTGTAGTCATGATGCTCCTTGAAATTAAAACAAAGCATTTAATGCTAAAATTTTTGTCCTTGTCTGAGGGTGCAAGAAGAGGTGAGATTTCTTTGCCTTGCTTCATAGTCCTTCATACGTGTCCTTTTTTCTGGCTTTCTGGATGCATAAAACTTCGAGGGCATGCTAGCACTAGTGTGTTTCATTCCCAGGCTGGCTAACCATAGTATAAGAGTCTTAGCATTTACACAGAGCATAAGGATTAGCTTTGGTAAAGAACATAAGCACAGCAATCACCTTTCAAGGGCTTCACTGCCTGCCCAGATCTATCTCTGTCTTCAGGGATTTGGGTTCCCCCTGCAGATAGGAAGTTACTTTGGGAAAGAAATAATGGATGTTTAAAAAGCCAGGTGGGAAAGGTGGCAGAGCAAGCTTTACATTTGCCAATCCTTTGCAAACACCTATTAGGTTCTGAGGAGTCTCACCTTCATAGCAGGACTAATGCACACAGGTTCAACCTTGGAAACAAGAGAAGGGCCTCTCCTATTGAGCTCCTGACAGTGGCCCCACACAGATACTCACCTCTTGTTTAGTACCTGCTTAGGAAGTCACAGTGAGTTGCCACAGTTTCACCTCCAGAGTAACTGTCTTATTAGGTGGGTGCAGGCTGGGACACCTTCAAGATTCAAGTCCTCCTGATGCTGTGATACTTCAGCGGAACACTACAGGTGAAGAGCACTCAGCAGGGACAGAAGAGGCCATGTTTAACACACACAAGTCCATGAACAGAACTCTGCAAGAGCTGCCCCAACACTCAGGCTTAGATGCCTGCTTCCTTCATGCTCTTGCTGATAAATTTTCTCTCTCAGCCACAGTGCTGCACAGTTTCTACAGGAGCATGTCTCTGCCCTCTGGCCCCTCAGTGAACATGCAGAGTGAGCCAGAAAGCAAGACAGAAGTTTATCCCTTGGTTTCAGAAGCAAATCGCACTATTTTACTAGAAGAGAGCACAAGACTGGCCACACTCCTTCCTTCGTATGCCCTAACCTGAAGATTTGGGCAGAAGCTAGGCTGCAGGAAACCCAGGTTCAAGTCTGTCTTCTACCTGGACATACTTGGTCCCATCATGGCCTCAGTTTTACAAAGGACAATACTTGGGAGGATTTGCCTTCTGATTTCAGAGGAGAAAAGAAAAGAAATCATCTGCCTAATGCTTCTTCCACGTGCATTTTTTGAGGGGAAGGAAGGCAGAGAACATGAACGAATCTTTCACCTGGGCTGTGATCACCCGGGCTGTCTCAGCAGGGAAGTACCTTAGCCATGAGTACAGAGCTATTCCCTGCTGTCCCACCTCACCTCAGGCAGCCCTGAGTGTGGATTGCTAAGGCTCTGCCTTAAAGAGCTGAAGCAGAATACAGTGAGTCCCTTGGTGAACCTCCTCCTCATCCCAGAGCGCTCCATGAGAATGCCCTGTCAAGGAGGCACCTTCTTGCCTTTTAGGAGTTAAAAACTTAAGTCTTGGATGGAGTCAAGCTTAAATCCTTCTTATTACCTCAAGTATCACTACCATCAGTTACATTTTCAGGCACTTAATTCTGCTCAGGCCTCACACAGAGTCCAAGCTGTCTCTGCACCACCTGTTTTGACTGCTACTAGCAGAGAGGTATCAAGAGTGGCCAGAGATGTAAAGCCCAACTGCACCATTAGATCTCCTTTGAAGTGCTTTTAAATTCATGAGGTCCCGAGCTGGTGCACAACCAGGTGTCAAACAAACCACATTCAGTCCCTTCCTTTGTTTGAAGGAGGTCGAATGCTTTAATCAGCTATAATGCAGTAAGGGAAAGTATTTATCACTGTTTCTAGGGCAGAATCCTCTCACCACAATCCAACAAGAAAAAGAAACCAAACCACAAACCATTCACACATTGGAAAAGGAGCGGGAGGAAAGAAAAACCCCACTGCTACAAGGAGGTGGGTAGGGCTAACAGTTATGAAGAACAGACAAATTTATCTTCATGTACAGAATTAAACTTTCAGCAAAATCTGCTGTCAGAATTACAGGCATGTTTAAAAGGAAAGTTAGACATTTGCATTTCATGAGATATTCAAGTCACATTCAAAAGATGCTCACAGCACAGAGGCTTCACTACCACAATTTGGCACTTTCAGCTAGAACAGTTTCTTAACGCAGATTTTCTCAGTGCTCACGATTCTGCAGCATCCATGAGCTGAAAGAACTGCTATCATCTCTAGCTATGACGCTATGCTGGAATGCATATAAAGTGCTTCAGAAGCCACTCCCGTTGCCGAGCATTCATGAGGGAATTAAAACAGCTCCACCCAACAACAAAGATCAGCCCTCCTACATTTCAGGAAGTGCAGTACAGAGACTTCCAAGGACTGAGGGCAGAGCATTTCTCTTCTGCTTACCAGCCACATATATAGCAAAACTTCTTGTTCCAAAGTCAGGATAAAAACACTACCAGGAACAATTTATGAATACATATTTACACAAGGTACTTTTCATTAGAATTACAGACTTCATAGGAAATCAAAGTAGACAAAGGAGTATGTGCAATTTCGCAGAAGCGTTGAAAACATTCAAACTATAAATATCCTGATAGCACTACTAAAATTCTTAGTTTTACACACAGGCTGATGTTATTCTACTGAGGAAAAACTAAGGTTTTGTGCCACAACTGTAAATTAAGTACAGTAATGTATTATCATTCTGGCAACATAGATAACACCTGCACTGAACAGTGCGATACTGTTAAATCAATCCACTGATCTATTGAAGATCAAAGTACAAATCTGTATTTTTTATTGATTTGGCAGCGTTGCTTATGGAGAAACAAATGCACTAGTTAAACCAGTACACTGTCATACTGCTCCAGTTACAAAAACATCCAGGACTTTCATAGAGCTACAAACTTCGTGATTTTCCCCCAAACGATGATATCCATGTTAAGTAAATAAGCAAAGATACTCCAGTTTGTATCCTTCATTCTGTTACACTGACATACATACATCACCACTTAATAAATAGAAATGCAGCAGTTCATCCACATAATAGCAAATATTTTTGTACCCTAATCCACCACTGAAGTTCAGTTTGTACAAAACAGTCTTTTCTACAGAGTGGAAAAAAATACCTTCTTCTCATCAAGGTGCAAGCTAAGCTTTGAAACTTAAATGAATGTGCTTTTTATTCTTTTCATGGACAATAGAAGAGTTTCATGGACCATCTGATCTATCTGAAAATGCATAAATTTGGTCACATGTGGATGTCTTCATTGATCAGATTTAATGGACTATTTCAGTATCACTGACGTTGTGCTTTTACTCCTCTTGAACAATACCATTTCAAGAGTTATGGAGATCAAATTAACTCAAATGACGACCTCAAGAGTTCAAGAAACATAAGCGTTCTCATTGTAACACAAGACCAACCTAAAGGAAGAAGAAAAATATAGTATTTTAGTTCAAGTATGGCAGTAAATCTAAACATCGATGGTTTTCTGCATCTCAATTATGGATCATAAACAGGGCCAATTACATTATTTTTAAAACTTCTGCCCATTTTTGGCCAGTGTAGATTAATGTACCATTACACCTAATGGAATTCAGGAACTCATTTTTCTCCCTTACCTTTTCAGATTCCATGCCTGGACACCTCCAGTTGTACAAGTAATACTGCAAATTTCCATCTCCAATCCCAAACTTGAGTTTTTCCAGGAATGTTTTGTTTTCCATTAAGTCTAGTGCATTGAACACATCAAATCCTTTCTGGCAACAGCAAAACATTTTTAAAATTTTACTTTTGAAATTTTCAAATGACACACAAATGATACTTTACAGAGTGGCATATGGTATCCAAGAGACTCAGCTAATTAAAAGGACAAAATACAATGGAATAAATCTTGCCTTTTAATTAGGTACACACACAAAGACATTTTCCCAATAAAAACTAAAGTATGATGCACAACTTTGCTTGAAGATTAGCTCCAAAAGGGTAGGAATTTTAAAGCCTACACATTTTGAACTTTCAGGGCCTAATGTCTGAAGAGTCCCTAAAGCATTTTCCATTATTTTATCCTTACAGATATGCATTTTTTACAGTCACATACAGTGTTTTGACACATATGGCCTATTCTAGTTGAAGCTGCATAAATATAGCTTACTGTGTTTCTCAGCAATTTATCATTCTGTTAATGATAAACATATTTTTGTGATTTAGTCCTTTTCTTAAATGCCATTCTCTTTAGAACTCAAATCTTTCATGTGATTCTCCCTCCCCAACTCATGCACCCTCTACCAACTCCTCTTTTCATAAACCTCCTAAATTCACCACTCAAAGAGACATTTTTTGTCTCAGAAGAGCCACATGGCCAAATCAGTCTCACGAGACTTTTCTGCATCAGCACATACTCAAATCCTAACTCACTGGGAACTCTTAACAAGCAACATAAACCCAAGGTCAGTTAAGCCATTGCAGCAGTAATCATCATGTCTAGAGAGCTGAATTTGCTTGGGGGTGTGCATATAAAAGTCCATTTATTTGCAATTAACTACAAGGGAGTCTGACCTAAGATCCTGGAGTCTTAACAGCACAAAGGTAGTGCACCAGCAGGACATGATACACTTTCAGGACAAAAGTAAGCTACAAAACAGTAATGCTCAATTACTCAAGCAGAAGATGATGGGGTAAGGAACATTCCTTACTCAGTAAAAAAATTAGATTTTTTTTTTCTTTTAAATTACCATCTCATATTAGGTGAAAAAGGGTTTGAAGAACAACAGCACTTAAGCTCTACATCAAGACTATTTAAAAGAAAGTTACAAAGCACAGACAGTGAGTTTAGTAAGGCTTCTCACTACCTTACATAAAGATCATTCTGTGTGCAGATGACACGATGCTAAGTTAAATGTGCTGTGAAAAACACACAGAGATAAGACAAATAAGGTGACAATATTTGACATTTGGCATTGAAAGTAAATTTTGCAATATTCTAAGTTAGTAAGTAACAGTAACAGAAATCTCAGAAGGCAGGAAGGAAAGTTAGGGAGAATAGAGACATACTCTAGATACAAACACACTAAGCTGCGCAATCAAACACTCAAAATTCAAACAAAACTCTGCAGATGTAGTTTTAATTCAGTATCTAAACATCAGCAGATTAGTTTCAGGTTAGTATCTTCTGAGAGGGATAAAAAGGTTTCTGTTTAAAGGTACTTTCTCCACAGCTCTGATAGACCACTGAAGCAGACTCAGAAGAGAATTTCTTCCCTGTGTTCTAGATCTAGAAACTTAGTGTCAGCTTCAACAATAAAATACGCAGGGTTTTAGAGGGATAATCCCAATGCAAAATCACACTCTCTATGCAGAATGCATAGAACCTAAGTGAATAACTCCAAATTTTGGGTTTTACTTTTAAGGTCAGGTGTTTTGTCCTGTAACTGCCAAACTAATTCTAAACTAATTTTAAATAGCGTGATATGAAGATAAAAATAAACATCAGCTGACATGCAAACCCTAAAAGCAGTTTGCTGAAATGAATTTGTACCTCCAAAACCCATGCTCTGGAGTTAAAGTACAGAAAGGAGACTGTGGTGGGCTGTCCCCAGACAAGAGCCAAACACCCACACAGCCTTCGGTTTACTCCTCTCCCACAGGATGGGGAGAAAACAAAAGAAAGGCAAGACATCTTGTGAACTGAAATAATGACAGCTTAATAGAGAAAGCAAAAGCAGAAGGCACAAGGGAAGCAAAAAGAAGAATTAATTCACTACTTCCCACTGCCAGATGTCAAACCACTTCCCGGAAAGCAAGACCTCAGCATGCATAATGGATGCTAGGGAACATAAATGCTATCACCGGAAGCATCCCCCCTTCTTCCTCCTTTCCTTCAGCCTTTACTGTGGAGCAGAACATCATGCAGTGTGCAATATCCCTTTGGTCAGCTGGGGTCACCTGTCCTGCTATGTACCCTCCCAACCTCTTGCCCACCCTCAGCCTCCTCACTGCAGGGGAAAGAGAGGAAGCCTTGAGGCTGGGCAAGCACTGTTCAGTAACAACCAAAACACTGGTGTGTTATCAGCCCTGCTTCAGCCACAAAGTGCAGCACCATATGGGCTGCTAGGAACAAAGTTAACTCCATCCCAGCCAGATTCAGAAGGTTTGTAAACAAAAGGCTGGGAATAGGACTGCATTTATCATCTCTCTTCCGTTGCCTTACCTCTCCTCACGTAAAATTCAACTGCCAGATCTGCAACTATAATTACGTATCTAATGGTGCATTACAGGCCCAGCAGGTACTTCAGAAATCCACAGGTGTCTAAATCCCAGTATTGCAAGGGATATATGATGATCCACTCAAAAGGAAAGAGTAGCATGTCACACTGAGAGAGAAATGTGTGGAGGAGAAGGTGCAAAGCCTTGTGGTCAGACCATGGAACTGCCTCCTCACCCCATCCCACCCAGGGCCTGGAGAATGGCCAGACACACAGCTCCCCGTGCCACGCTTCTAACGGAGACCAACCTTTTTCCACCGTGACTTTTAAGAATAATTACCAGTATTTTTAGCCACTTCTGAAAATTATACTAGCTTCTCCAAGTCTGTCTCTGAACTTCCTTCTGGATCATTCTGAAGCCTGAATAATGGTATTCCACATCACTATCCAGGAGTTTTCCCTGACAAATAGTTACTGAACTGCTTCTAGGTTAACAAGCCTCAGCAAGCAGTTCCTGTCACAGATGGCAGCTCAGCTGCAGTGCTGCACAAACATGGCTGGGACAGACAGGTTGAAGACTGTGTGGCTGCTTTCACGTAGCCTGAAGTCTGAACGGATACAGCCTTTGCAGACCACCACTGGCTTCATCCAGAACCAACACAGAAACCCCTGCAGCACGTGCAGGCAGCTCTGAGCACGGCCTGCTGGAGCACAGCCAGCACTGCCTGCACTGAGCACTCCCCAGGAGGCTGTAACATCACCAGCAGTGTGGCAGCAACACCTCAGCTGGAACTAGGAGCAGCAAACATGCCTGTGCTCTGCAGCCTGCTGGGAATGGTTGTAGAGTGGATGCTATGGACCGGATGAAGCCTTTGCAGTGCTTTGAACCACCCAGGCCGAACAGGTCTCTGCAAATTCAATCAGAGTGCTGGCATGTGCCATTGGTGTTAGCACTGCACTCCCACAAAACCCTAATCACTAAGAGCTGAGTGATAGTTTTTCATTAGACAGTACTAAACTCTCAATATTCTTCTGTTTAAGAACTTCATTTATAGTCTTTTCCCTTCCATTCAACCAAACATCTATCAGTGTAATTCCATACCTAAAGGTATACTTAAAAGCAACAACATGACATCATCTACAGAGCTTTACGTGTAGCAATGATAAAATGATGAAGCTCACATAAATAAACTTCTACATTTTTTAGGAATAAAAAATAATTTTAAAAAGCAAAATGTATTTGATAGTGCTTATTAATTCATCTCCAAGGGAAATTATTTTAGTGATACTTTCCATTCTTCTGATACTTAGTGACTACAGTCATCAGTGTGGTCTTGGGTGTTTCCACGGTTCAAGCTATTGCAAATACTGTATGCATTTGTCATTCCCCAGCATCACTCAAAGTAAAAAGGAAAAACAAGCATAGTGCTTTATATTTTGATATATATATATATTGTATATGTCTCATCAACTGCACTCTGTGCTCTAAAGAGTAGAACTTAATGCACTGGCATGGATAAATTACTCCAGTTCTTACCTTGCCACCACTCCTAAGAATACTTTCGTGAATGAAGCAGAAAAAACCCAACCTACAACTTACCAATTTAGCTATAATGAGTGCATCATTCATTAAGTCCAAGAGAGGAGTCTCTGTATGAATATTGTAAAAGGAATAGGCAGCTTTGAGGCTTTTATGAACAGGATGATGCATCACTGTTGAAGGTAATGTGTAGAAACTGAGGAAGTCTGTTAAAATACCATTTGAACCCTACAAAAAACCAAACCAAAACAGAAAAGTCCATTAATAAGTAATCAGTTACTGGTCAGGCTAATGGGCAGTTCTACAGAAAGTCAGTAATAAATGCAGCAAGGTTTGTGCACTGTAAATACTATGGTATGACAGCTAGTCTTAGCTAAGATTTGAGGAAACAAACATTTAGATTTTTCTAGTCTATTACACCACTAACATTTTGACGAACAACTGTCAAAGCAGTAGTTTGCTACAAACAAAGCTAACAACGCACACTCACACTAAAAGTATTGAAGTTTTTTTCTGACCAAACTCATTTTTAAGAAAATATTCTTAAAATATCACAGATATTTAAAAAATCTGATGACATTCACATCAAAAAATAATCTTCTCATCTTTCTAAAAATAGAGAAAAAATATACTGTGCTGGTATACAAAGCGTATTTAAATATTAATCAACAAACACAACCTATTTTTTGGACAACAGTGCTAAATCACATTGAAATTCTAATAAAACCAGCAGTCATCAAAAAAGGTGTTTATGCAGAAATCTAAAGTATACTACATAAAACTTCTTAATTTCACACATCTAAGGAAGTCTGACCATTTTCAAGAGTGTGGATTAGTAGGAAATAAGAAATAATTACTACATGGGTTATGAAGTAATTATTACATGGGTTATGACTAACATGCTGAGCACAAAAAACTCCTCAGAGTATCTCCAAGAAAACAAGGCAAAAGAGACACACAAATACTTCTTGATTGTTTGCTTTATTTTTGAATGACTAGTAACCACTAATTACAGCTCAATGAAGGACCTCACATGGCTCCTTAAATTAGTAGTACTTCTACAGTAAAAAGTAAAACAGGTGAACATACCACATGCAAAAAAGCTTTTGTCTTAGAGCAGGTACAGATTCTGTAGTAGAGTAATACTAACTACAAGGAACAGAAAAGTTATTGAGTCACTCACTAAATTCAGTAAGGATGATGAAAATATTAACTCATCAATTATACAGAGTATTTTAAGTTTTTAGATCTGCACATTACAAAGATGACTTAAAAGCCTGACAGTAGCTTCTCCAGGTCACACAGGTCTTAAAAAGATTTTAAGCACTAACAAACTACTTTTTTTATAGTAAAAAACTGGTGCAAGAGACAACATAAAACAAGTAAGTGAAAACTGTGCTGTTTAGTTAATAGGGCACTGTTAATGTCACATTCATGCTGATCCTGGTGCTTGTGAATTCTCGTATAGGCTTCAACTCACAAAGCAAGCCAAAAACCAACTCAGGGAGCAGGGCAGAGGGCAGGGAGAAGAGGGAGTGGAGAAAGAAGGTGGAACTATAAATTAGAGGAAAAGTCCAATGAGCACTAGACCCACTACAAAGTAAGTAAAAAGCTAAGCTTGGACAATAAAAACTGATGGGCAGGACCACTCATCTCCAGCAGCACTAGGTTTCCTAATTCAGCTGAGGATCCTGCACAAATTCAGGTTACAGTGTGGGAATGCTGAGCTTCACAACCTAGGGCTTCTGTGAGGAGAAGGTTTAGGGATGTTAGTGCTGATTCTTTTTAAATAACATTATCACTTTAAGCAAAGTAAATACACTGTCTAAATATGCTGTCTGCAACTGATTGTGTATGGACTCAAAGGGAAGGGTGTATCTTTCCACTAGCTTTAGAGCACCTATTCCAAACATGTCTGTGAGATTTCCAATCCCAATGCTAATCTATTCCTGCACTGCTTATGTGAGAGAAGCATTATGACCAGCTGTTTGGAGGGTTGGGGTGGTAGATGTGTATAGATATAGATATATATATAGATATAGATAGATATATGTATCTATATAGATATATATATATATATATATCTGTATATATATGCAAATTCATACACATATATACACACATTCTTTTACTGGAAAAAACACACTTTACTGAAGCAAACTATCAAAAAACATAATTCCCCCAGCAGGTGCCTCTAAAATTAGTTTTTTTAAAAAAGAATTTTGTAATGGTGTATGGCAGAAACATGTACGCGTGGGAGAATGATAGTCAGTTCAAACCAAATCCTTATCTCAGTCATGGCATCATTTTTCCTTTTTTCTAGAAAAGGAGATTTGAAGACCACTGCTTATTATCATGTCATATCTCTGTAAAAAAGAATCGAGAAATGCAGGTGGAAGAGTTGATCGTAAAATATGTAAGGTCCTTGTGAAGACACTGATATTTTGATATTTCAGAATTCTTCTTTAAGATATTCTATTATAAGAGCACTGCAGTTTATCACAGCCAAACATTTTCTTATTAACAGAATGTAATATAAAGAACAGAGCTTGTACTCCTGGTATCAAATTCTACCTATAACACACATATTTCATACTGCCTGCATTTCCAAAACTTGATGCTGATATGAACTACTGTCAGTGGCACTCACACACACATTCATATATGTTAGGGCATATTTTACCTCTACCACGTAAGTGTCAATAATATGATCCCGAGGCAGGAACCAGTGGGCGACCTCGTCTTCATCCATCACAGGAGCAAGATTAAACTGTTTCAAGTAAGTATTGATTAATTCTTGTACTGCTTTAGTATCTTTTTGTTCCATTGGTCTCAAACCTGAAGTCTTTGTGGCCTTATCATAAAAAAAGAAAAATAAATATTAAGATGTCGAAAGGAAAACTGCAAACACAGCAAAGGCTGAAAGTAGGTTGCAGAGTCACTCCACTTGCTGTAATGCATTCATTATTAGCCTACTTTATCCCAGCCACCTAATTCATTATGCTATTTTACAAACAGCTTTCAATCAGAATTCCCTCTCTTCTAATTATTGAGACAGTCTGGGGCACTTCAATCTTTTTATTTCATTACTGAAACAGCTTCATTTCTCCAGAGAAAGACATACCATCGCCAACTGCCTAGACTTTGTGCAGTTTGTATTTTTAAATTTTTTTTTAGGTCAATCTATTTCTTATCTTCTAAACTACCTGGGGCCCAGACACAGAAACAAAACAAAGAAACTTGCATATCAGAAGTTATCTCAAGACAAGAACACATGCAATTCAAACTTATGGAAATTATAGTTAAGTTATACATCAATGTCAGCTGATTAAGTTTAATTAGAAATTATTTAATAAAAAAAACCCCACCTATTTTTGGCACCTGTAAACTCCCTTGCTAACAACTTTCTATATAGGTGTAACTGCTATTCTGTTAACAAGAAAGCTTCTCATAACTTACAGCTGCCTGAAATTAAAAACCTATTTTAACAAATAAAGCTATTTTTCTGACTTTAAACATCAGAAAAGGAAAAAATCACTTTCTAGTACTATGCAAGTATTGTTTAAGCAAGCAAAAGTGATTGAAGTTTTCTTCTCATCTTTTGCCAGCCTTCCTGGATATTTCCTTTTGGGGAGGCTAATGCTTGTTCTCTTCAGTGCTAATTTATCCTGCCTCATCCGTCTGAGCTACATACTTGGGCACGTACCACGTTAATCATAGCAAAGTCAATTGCAAGAGCAGCCAGGTAGAGACTTGATTACTGGAAGCCTGAAATTAGTGTAGCTGATTATGCTTTGCCCAAAAAGCATTATTCTGGGGGAGGTGTTTATTCACGCGCTCTGGGAGGCAGCAGCCAGATGAGAAATCAAGGCACATTTTGCCACAGCTCTGGCCTGTGTATTACATTTCAGTCTTCCTGCTTTTCTAGGCAGCCTGGGACTATGGTTTGTTGTCCACAACAGCACATCATCTATATTTTTTAATGCCCTTATTCCAGAAGAGTGTGCACTTGATGAACAAGAAGGATGGAGGAAAAGCAGCTGGGCTGGAACAACTTTTTCTCCCCAGTAATGCTTAGAATTGCCACCAGTAAGTGATTATTTGCAATCACAGAGGTGAGGGAAAGTGTACAGAACTGTGCTGAAATTTGTTTCTCTGCTGGACTGGGCACGTTTTCATGTGACTGTCCAGTGTCAGGATCTCATTCAGTCAGGAAAAGACAACAGAGACAAACATGCTCCTGACTCTAAACACAGACAAATTTTACTTCTTACAGAAAACTCCTGGCTCAAGAGATTAAACACTTAGGAAAAAAAAAAACTTTTATTTTTTGTATCTATAGGTACATGCACAGCCTTTAGGGAGGGTGATATTTATTAATTACAGTATTTATTATACCTGAAAATCTTTTTTAATTCAGGCTGTTCAAGTGATTAGGAAAGATTAATTCTCTTAAAGGGAGATGAGCTCCTACTGGCAATGATATTCCAAGGACACTAAGAAAAGAGGCTGAAATTCAAGAAACAGTGTTTGGTTCTGAGGGACAGGATAGCATGGCCTGAATGGACAAATTTGTTTGACAGTAGTGTTTATAACAGCCTGAAACTGAGGAAAAAGAGCCTCAACAGCACTTAATCCCTTTCTCAGGAAAAAAAAAAGCCCTCCAAATAAACCTAAATCACAAGACCTAAAGAGAAAACATCAGAACAAAGATTAAATCTTTATTTTCCATGGAGAAGCTCCCAAATCCAACCTAAAAATAACAAAAATCCTGAGGTATATGGACTCCTACATCACTTAGTTTTAAAAGCTGATTTTGAAAGCACCTTTATTTTCTATTTGCACTTCTGTGTCAGTGTATGTTTGTCTTAGCTATATTTTATGAATGAGATAGGATATGTTACTTGTTTTCCATAATTAACTTTTCTGTTGAAACTGGGTTTCATGATAAAGGAAAATGATCAGGATACAACTGCTATTTCTAATGATTCTCTGAAGTTACACTTGTGGTACTGTAAGATCCTTATTCTTTATAAATATCCACTTCCTGAGTTGTTTCCATAAGCAATGTTACTAGAGTTGCCACCAAAACCTATACATGAAATTGTATACTGCACTCTTTAGACTGTTAAAAATGTCTTCAAGATTTGATGGAAGCTATATTTAGCTGTCCAAGATTAAAACCCAATTAATTTGGCTATTAATTCGTAAGCTCTGCAAACTGCTGCCCTGCACGCAAGGGAGAAGCTGCATGTGCAGGCACAGTTGGCACCAGGCAGAGCAGGAAATGAGGCTCTCTGACAGCAGCAGGAGTACAGATCAAGGCATGGCATGTGCTTTATTCCAAGGGCTGCTCAGCCTACTACTCAAATATCTGAGCAGTAAGAGAATCTGCAGCATCAAGTTAAATATAGCAACAGACACAATTCTTCAAAATCAGCTAAATCATCATAAAGTACTGTGAGGGAGGAAAAAAGTGTTGTTTTTAACCAAAAGAAAGGGCTTGTTTAAATAAAGAGAGGTTTACTAATAAGGTACAGGGAAAGGATACTCTGCAATCCCTCCAAAAAAAGTAGCTTTTACATGCAAATAAATTGTTTTCAGCCATAAAGCTCAGACTAAATTCTACAGGCTATTAATTACAGCAATGAGATTTTTTAACAGTATGTAGTATTTACAGTGACTTGCCCTGTCATGGAAATGCACCCTAAGGCTTTTCGCAAGCTTAACTATTAGCTGCAAACATGAGAAAAAAATATTAACTAACCTAGCTATGCCAGAACACTTGTGTTTTACTAGACCATGCAAACAAACAGTGCACAACAAAGTGCACAAACAGTGCAAACAAACAGTGCACAACTGAAGTGGCTTTGGCTGAACCTGCTCAACGCAGAAGAACAACATTCTCTGACAGAACAGAAAAAAATGTGAATTAGAGTGGAATCAACAATACGACTGTATTCAGCCAAGTTGCGGATGGACTTCTCTGAGAATTTTAAGACATGAACTGTTGATTTTCTGTTCAGTAATCTCTTATCAGATTAAACATACCAAAAATAGTCTTATGCATCTTCAACTCAATCCCACACGTTTGTGAAGTCAAGCTTTCTGGGTATTTTTTCCTTTGTTTAAGGATTTTAGGTCAAAATTTGTATTTTTTCCATAGCGATCCAGATTCCCAGCAATAGTCTCTTCTGTTTAGTATAGCCCTTAAGGTCTTTTTCATCAACCAGAGATTATTTTTTTTTAATGTCCTGCATGCACTGCCTTTACACAGAAAAGCCTGTGCTGTCAGAGACAGATGGAAGGTTATTTTGGGCCTCACAATAACTGTGGGGATTCTCTAGAAGTCATACTGCTTACATCAGGAAGTCTGTAGAGCTTCATTGTTCTTTGTAGAGTCATGTTTCTACTCAAATGAGAAAATTTCACCTCCACCAATTTTCTGGGATTTAGTGATCGATGCCAGTACCTGGAAATACAACAAAACAATGAATTTAAATAGTATTTTACATGTCAGTGTCACTTGCATCCATTGCCCTCCTTTCTTGGTTGCTCCTTTTCTACTCTCCAAATTTGTTTCTAAGTAAGCCTGTACTACGTCTATAATAAGGCTGATTAACAAAAAAACATAAGGAAAAGCTATATCCAAGCAATAGCTTTTAAATAAGTCCGCTATCACAGTATTTTCAATCTAAGCAAATGCTTTTTGATACAGAATGAATAAGCACAGGGCTAAACATTTTACTATTTGCCACAGCCATGAAAAACTCACCATACACACATGGTAACATTTATTTTCTTGTGCAGACAGGACCCTCTGCTCATGTCTAAGCATTTTTTTGAAGGAGCTCTCCCTTTACTGGGAGGTCATTGTGCAACAGAGCATCCCTGGTTATTCTAACACAGCACAGCTTTTTTCCCCCCCATCATTCCTCACAGAAACTTACAGGATCTTTGGTGCTGATAGGTACAAAACAATTTCAAATCAAAAGGTACTCTGTCCTCCAGAAGTCTAAACAGCCGGACTAAAACTGCAGGAACTGAACTTTTCCTAGCAGAAATAAAATCCATTCCAAGCAAATGAAATTATATTTGACTGTAACTTTTCCCACATGGTAGTTTTCCTGTATTTATCAAACGCCAATAAAGTCCTCCTTTCTCCAGGAAAGATGAAAGTATTTCAATAAAGCAAATCATACAATTACCAGAAGTGCTCCGCCATCTCTGGCAAGCAACCAGGTTAACAGGGAAGTGTCCCAGCAGGAACACAGGCCACTTGAAGCACACAGGTATACAATGTTGTCATTGCTAGCAAGGCTTCCACCAGAAGGTCAACAGAAACGTCTGTTAGTCTATTTAAAGTATGCTAAACAAACCACAAATTAAATTTTAGTCTGAGAAGCTGTTTTATCTGAGGCACTGGGAGGAAAGTGGGAAAAAAAAACCCAACACCAAAAAAACCAACCCTGACAAACACTCAGGCCTTCAGGTTAGTCAAGGCCACAACATTTAATACCTTTGAATTTCATGCTTTTACTGTTTTTAGACAATTACATTAAATTTCCTTAAAAATAACTGTTATAGGAACCAGTATTATTAACAACATCACCTAGGTTACCTGCAAGTGGCCACAGGTTTGGGAAGTACCACTCCAGCAGTGTAAACAGCCTGAAAAATTCCTTCCAAGTTTACTCTTCTGGTTATTTCCCGAATCAGTACAGGTGCCACCCGTTTAGATCTCAATTTCTTATGGACACAGAGAAAATTGATTTCTACCATTTTCTTCACACTAAAAAGACATTAAGTAGTGGAAAAATGAAAGAGAGTTACACATTGCATGTTTCCATTTCTATAATTACAGTTTTCCATACTGTGACAGAAGAATTTGAAGTAAAATAAACTGGCCTGTGACAAAGTACATCTGCAACAAATACTAATCTATGACACTGCGACTGCAATGACAAACTGTGCAATATGCAAGTTATGTCTAGGGGGTTTGCAACAGTCCTTTACCAGAGCTCTATCAAGACTTAACTGATTGCCTTACTTTAAGATGCAGAATAGCATCCAAGCAATGCTATGTAGTGTCATAATGCTTTATGTTTTTCAGTGTATGAAGACTTGGCCAAGAAGTCCAGCTGAACAATTATAAATGCTTTCCAGCAGGGTCAGAAAATTGTATGGCATTATCTGTATTATCCATCACTAAAAAAATTCCTTAAATAAATACTGGTGCTCTTCACCTCCTTCTCTCTCTTTAAGTTCTCTATAGCAATGGATACCAGTTTAAGGTTTGTTTTGTGGCATTATTCTTTTATAAATACAAAAGTAATGGAGCATTTTACCTGTCATAAATACGAATATTTGCAGGGATGGCACTTATGAATCCTACCAGTTTTTTGTTTGAAGACACTCTAACCCCACAGTGCCATTGCGGTAACCAACCCGGAGGACGTAATGCCCTAGAATTGATGACAGAAATAATTACAAATTACTGCCTAAGAAGATGTAATAAAAACACCCTTCATTGCACTCCAGCCAGAACAGAATGGGGAACTTGCTACTCACCACAGAAGAAATTCAGGTGAATAATCAAACCTAAACATATTATCATCATCTTCTACATAATTCTCATTTAATAGTGTGTATAACTCCTTCAGCTGAAAACACACACAAAAAAATCCAAAGACTTATCCACATATCAATCAGAAAAAGCTTGAATTATTTTAGATACATAAAAATTGTTGTACTTACAACTTCAGCATTGCTAAGATCCAATGTGTCCCACATAAAACCTTGTGGCAAAGAATATGGCTCTAGGCGGACATTGTCCTTATCTGGTTCAATTGCACCATGTGAAGTTATAACTTCATCTTTTGAGGGAGGAGGAGGAAAAAAAAACCCAAAAAACTGTTACATTGCTAGCTTTCCTGATAGTTCTGTAAACTTAATTTAATTCGAAACATGTATTTTCTCATAATTATGTGAATGGAACAAGAAGCTTTTAAAAAATGCTGAAAAAATTAGTATTATTAGTTTACACTACTTCTCATTCTCATAGACCACATTCAGACTAACGACTGTCTCATCATAATATTTACAGATATGCACAGAACCATGCTATCTCAGCTGATACCCTATATTTCATAACACAAGACAGCAACTTATCAGCACATGCACAGCATTTAGCCAGCCATGAGATCCACAGCCTCCTCATGAGAAACATGTACTCACAGCTAACAAGCTATGGCTCAGATCCTGTTTACCACTGACTTGAACAGACCTGAACTCAACAGGATTACTCAGGAGCAGTGACATAGCAAAGCCAGGGCATTTACGAGATACTGGTGGTATGTGAAATGTGTTCCTAAAATCCTACTTGAAGGTATGCTTTCTTCTCCTCCCTTATTTTACAGCTCCAGTCCTCAGCACACACTCATAAACTGCAGCTGTTCCTCTTCTAAGTAGCGGCACCTACTAAATCATAGACTCATTTAGGTTGGAAGAGGCTTTTAAGATCAGTCCAATCACTAACCTTACACCGCCAAGCCCACCAGTAAATCATGTTCCTAGGCATCATATCTATGTATCTTTCCAATACCTCCAGGGATGGTGATTCCACTACTTCCCTGGAGAGCCTCTTCCAATTCTCAACCATCCTTCAGTGAACAGATTTTTCGTAGCATTCCATCTAAATCTCCCTGGCACGGCTCCCCTTGAGGCCGTTTCCCCTTGTCCTATCACTTGTTAGCAGTGAGGAGAGGCTGACTCCCACCTGGCCAACACCTCCTGTCATGTAGTTGTAGAGAGTGATAAGGTCCGCCCTGAGCCTCCTTTTCTCCAGGCTAAACAACCCCTGCTCCCCCAGCCACTCCTCATCAGACTTGTGTTCCAGACCCTTTACCAGGTTTGTTGCCGTTCTCTGGACTCAGTCCAGCACCTCAATGTCTTTCTTGTAGCATTTTCCTGTATGTTAGATTACACTGTAAGGGCTTTGGACCTTCTGATTTTTTCCCTGCATAACCTCAGCATCCTTGCAGTCCTCATGAGTTGCCTGCCTCTCCTTCAATAGCAATAAACTCTTTATTTTCTTTCCTGAATTCCTCTGGTGGTGCATCTCCCAGCCCATCCTTGGGCGTGCTCTGCAAAATTAGGAGTTGCTGATAAGCCTTGACCAAACCAGCTGGGCAGTGAAATGTCCCCTGACCATAACAGGAGCTCCTGCACAGTAAAGGTGGGAGTGACACTGACTGTATCAGGACCACTACTTGCCTGAAAAAGGTGGGGAACAAGGGATACTCAGTTATTCCCTAATAATTAGCTACTTCCTGACAGCCTTGGAACACCATTTACCTGAACTGTAGCCCAAGTGAAATGTTACCATTCTTATCGGATGGGCTTTTTTGGCTTTTTTTTTCAAAAAGCAGTTACCAGTGTGGGTTATGGCCATGATGGAAACTTACTGATGACTAAAGCAAATCATCTTGCAATCCTACAAAGAGTGGTCCTAAGTGAGGCCCTTTACAGTGCCCTGGACTACAGTGGGCTGCACCAGCTCCTCCCTCTGAGAGGGATGTCTCTCGGAGCTTGCAAACCAAGTTTGTGACACTCTAAAGACTTGCTGAGGATGAGGCCTATGCTGACACCTTCCACTCCTCGAGGCTCAACCCCTGCCTGCTGAGAAATGCAAGGGACTCAATGTATGTCACTGAACTCAAGGGGAGTTTTTAACAGGAACCTTTGAACCCGGAAGCATGTAAAATCTCTGTGCCTGAGTGCATGCGTGTGAGTTAAATATAGTAGGAATGCTGTTATGTAGAATCTGTAATTAAATCACTGTTATAATTGTAGTAAATCCTATTGAATCACTTCATAAATGTTGAATTAATGGTTAAGTACTGCTAAACTCTTTTGTACCCTTGTATTTTTGCATCTGTATCCTTGGCACCCTGACTCTCCTGCATTCCCACTTTCCATGTAAATCATTCTAAATTGCTGTTAATTCCATTTTGGTATGTGTTCTTCATCTATGTAGTAAGTAATAGAGAGAACCTTGCCATCAAACTCTCTTAAGCTGCACTTGCACAAACTTACATTAAAACCTGTTGCCATTATCTTTGACGGTGATTCTTTAGGTGGCCCAAACCACTCATTCACAACAGTTTGAGCCAAAGTTCTGCCAGGCTGGTCTCCCTCTCCCATCGGCTCATCCTTTGGCACATGGAGACAGCCTATTCCTGCATCTTTAAGTTTTCTTTCTGAAAGCACTTCCAGCCCTCCTGGACATCTTTGCCCTTCAGGACTGTCTCCCAAGGGACTCTGTCAACCAGTCTCCTAAACAGATCAAAGTCATTCCTTCAGAAGTCCAAGGCGGCAGTTCTGCTGACCCCCTCCTTACTTCTCTGAGAATCAAAAATTCTATCATTTCATGATGACTGGGCCCAAGATGGCCTTCAACCAGGACATCACTCACAAGTCCTCACTTTTCACAAACAACAGGTCCAGCACAGCACCTTCCCAGCTGGCTCACTCACCAACTTTGTCAGGAAGTTCTCTTCCACACACTCCAGTAACCTCCCAGACTGTCTCCCCTCAGCTGTACTGTATTTCCAGCAGACACCTGGTACGTTGAAGTCCCCATGAGAACAACGGCTTGCGATTGTGAGACTTCTGCCAGACATTTAAAGAATATTTCATCTGCCTATACATCCTGGTTGGGAGGTCTAGAACTGACTCACACCATGGTATCTGCCCTGTTGGCCTTCCCCCTGATTCTTACCCATAAACACTCAACCATATCATCAGCATCATCAAGCTAGACAGTCAAATGTTTCTTTGAGTATGAATTTTTCCAAATGATGCACAATCCTGACTAATAGTTATGGCCTGCCATCCAGTTTGGAAGATCATCATTAGTAGCATCTTTAAGCAAACCCTGAAAAGTACCAACAGCCCAAATATTACTGCCACTATATAGCAGGCTTGGCATAACTAAAGAACCTACTGCTAATAATTTTAACTTGAAGGAAGGAGGATTCTGAAGTAAATTTAATGCAAAGATCCCCACAACATTTTCTTGAATTGACAGATTATTTTTTCCACCTAAACACTTAAAGCATGTCAACTAGCAATCACTTCCCAATCTGTTCATTCAGCAGATAAAGAAAAGCTTAAAAAAACATCTGCGGGATTAAGAAGAAATTCATAGACACTGTTGGACAAAACCTCACTGACCAAATTCAGCGAAGCATATTTCTACTGAACAACACTAACAATTCATTTTCTGAGCCACTGTTTGGGGCTTTTTAGACTGGCAAGTGACAGACTCTCATCTCTGCCTAAGTGCTGTAAGATACATTGATTAGCCTGCACTGAACTCCTGGAACTACTGCGCAGACACCTGATCTAGACCTGAAAATGCTTGATTATGGCCAGAGCATTTTCTGATTTACACGTTGGCTTATTTTGGCTAGGGTCTTCCTCCACTTAGGCTGGATTGCTGGTGACGATTACTACCATTACTTTATGGAGGTATTTGGATAGAGTTTGTATGGAGAAAAGCCATGGCAGGTCAATTCAATCCAATCCAATCCAGGGGAAAATATTGTATCCAGGGACTCTCCTCTGGACTTCTCTATGCAAGAAAAGTCAGGAAGAAATGAGATTGCTGCAGATTAAGCTATAGCCATGGATTAACGTGAAATGCTGCCCGTGGAGAGAGAGTGAGCAGAGTGCTCCTGTACTTTAGACTCTACCTTATTTCTGCTTATTCTATACCAGTCTCCAGTGCAATGGAGAGAAACCTGCAGGACAGAGCAGCGTCAGCTACTGTGCTGAGAATATTTCACTTGTGGGGCCCCCAAGTTATGTTCACACTGAAAAGCTATACCTGCTTAACTTGAAGATAATGAAAGAAGAAAAAGAAGGTTCGGAAAGCAATGCAGAAAACACAAGACAGTCAGCAACTACTTTCTCCAGCAACGAGAAGATTTACCAACTGTTTTATCAGGGATCAGATCAGTATAAAAAATAACTTGCCAAATTCATTACAAATTTAAAGGCAAGGAGAGATCACCTCATCATCTTGCTTGGAATCAAGAATAGAGAACAGAATCTGAGAAAGCATGTCTTCAAGGTAGTGTACATTGTGGAGGAGAACATGAACACACAGCAGAGAAAGAGTCTGTGTGTCATTATCCACTTAAAGCTGTATGAAAACAGTGAAATCTACGGCAGGAGAGTCATTATTTCTGTGATAGAAAATCCATCTATTGAAAAAAATTTAAGAAAATATAAATTAACAAACAAAACAAATAAAAAAAATTGGAGTTTATTTTTTGTCATCACTTAAAGAGTTCTTACTTCTCATAAAGTGAAAAAGACTTCTGTGTTCTATTGTTCAAGATTTCAGACCTCAAATATACAAAAGAATGCTATTTCAATAGCATTTCCCATTTTTACAGCAGACATCAGAATGAGATTTATTAACGCTGTATCTTGTTGCATATTATCTGTGGGGAAGACAAGCATTTCCCTGGAAAACATCAAGAATTCCACATAAACTGCACAAAAGAGTAAGGATCCCTACCACACACAGTCCAACTTTATACCCATTTTAGAGAACATGCCACAGAGCTGGCACATTTCTTTAGTGATCATAAGACAGATCTGTCACACAGATCCAGTTAAACTTACTAAGTTTAGGTACAGGTTGCGTATCCCAAAACTGGTATTTGCGTTTGGCAGCCTCATCAATATTCTTTGCTGGGCCTTGGCATGCAGAGAGCAGCTCCATTGCTCTCTGGATGTCTTGAAGCTTCTGCATTGGAATGGCTGGATTCTGCACACATAGACAAACAGAACAGGAAGCTTATTGAATACATTTACTTTGTGAATAGTTGTACAAACACGTTCATTTGTTTTACTGTTAGCTATTCTTACAGGTACTCTTCTCATCATGGTTAGTTTAGGTACAGCGTTTGTAGACAGGATGGTGGAAAAAAGTTAGGTGGGCAACAGGCAAGCAACTTCATAAAACAGTTAATAGTTGTCAGTAGCACTTGTATTTAACCAAGAAACATCAACATTTTTCACACAAATACAATAGCATTAAGGCAGGATACTGTATCGCAATGATAAATGCTTCTTATATTCCCTGTTCCCCTGGTAAAACACAATAAAATACCAAAAAAAGGGTCAGTTTAGGTATTTAACAATAAAGGTACCATTGGTACACATGGAGTTGTTTGAAGTTGTACTTTACACATACAATATAAAATAATATTTAAATTCTCTCTGGTTCAGTAGTACCAGAAGGTACACTGATGTGCTACAAATGTGCTACTGCCTTTTAACCTTAGTTACATTGCCTTGTATTTGCTTGCAATTATTAGAGCAGGTAACACCTTTCTGCATCATACATGTAGGAGTTAACCATCTTGCTGCTAATGTCAACTGTGCCAACACTGACAACTAAAGACAATTAACTGAAGCAAACAAACATAAAATAAACTCACTTTGCACTTAAAAGCTGAAAAATCTTCATAGAAAAGTTAGTTCAAAAGCATAAACCTAAGTATTTCTAAATTGAGCTGGTAAACCCTCACTTTTGATCACTCTAAGTAAATGCAACAGGAACAAGAATTTTTCCTGCAAAGGACAGTACAGAGGAATAATAGTAACAGGCCTCTAAATTTAAAGGGATTTTTCCCTCTCTCTTTTCAAATCTGTTTGTTTTGTTTTGTTATCTTCCTTGTGGTAAGTCCTGTTCTGAGGCATATCAAAAGCATGCTTATGCTCAGGTTTCCCTAGACTGCAGTGCAATAATACATCTGAAAGAATAGTCTCAAATGTACTGGAAAATTTTAAGCAATTCTGCACAGAGATTTCAAGCCAGACTTTTTTTTTTTTACTGAATAGCAATGGATTACTATTTCCATATTTCACTTTCTTTCTAGGATTCATGTGTTGAAAAACCACCATAAAATAAATGTAATAATGATGGTAAAGCTTAATTTGGGTGATCAGCCTCTGGTATCCTCAATCACAAAAGGAGTAAACTTTGTGCCTGGAGCTCAAGCAGCCCATCATTTACACAAACAATTTTATTATCTAAATTAATGAAAGAAAATGCCTAATGTTTAAATATTGCAAATTTCACCTGTAAGCATGCCTTAAACACCTGTCAACTGAGTAACTGTGAATTAACATATTTACACACTTTAGAGCAACAGTTCCAGCCTAAAAAGCCTACCTTATTTCTAGATGAGGATAACAGAGACATAAATTACTAATGCCACTAGATAAATTTGTAATCCAAAATCTCATCAGTACATCATGAAATTATACACAAATGTTGACTCACTGTAATTTATTCTGTATATTTATTTAAAGTCTCTAATATGTCTTCTACATTAAAAAAGTAGAAAATCTGAAAAAAAAAAAAAGGTTCCTAAGAAAGATCTCACTACCATAATAGTGAAGTAAGAAGTTAATGTTCAGGCACTAAATAGACCATGGCTAGGGACATCAGAAGGAATCCCCTTTCATTTCAAAATATACAGAGATTGGCCTGACTAAGAAGTTTACTTTCAACACTTTTTGTTTTCCTTTAATAGAAAGCAAGGAAAACCTACACAGAACTTCACATGAGTTAGAAAAACAGAAACCAGCTCTTTTGTTTAATTTCAGTTTAGGGCAAATACCTCTTCACAGCACAAGATGGCCCTGTCGTGCAACGGGGCTGAGGTATGAAATGGTATTTTTGCCCCAGTTTTGTTGATGATCTCAGGCCTCTGATGTCCCTGTGCACTGTAGCAGTCTGTGAGACTCCCACCAACCACAGCAGGAGAGAAAGTTAAGGATTATTGAGCAAACTAATCATGCACAGGTCCCTGAAAACAGACCAAATGCATGTAAGGATGCTAAGGGAGCTGGCTGATGTTAGTGCAACTAACATCTATTAAGTTTAAAATAGCAACTGGTGGAAGTTTCCTATAAATGGATAGGAGGAAATGTCACACTCATTTTCAAGAATGCAAGGGGGAGGACTCAGGGGTCAATATTGTTTAATGATCTGGACTTGACAAAGAGTGCTTTCTCTGCAAGTGCACAGATGATACCTAGTTGGGAAGAACTGTTGATATGCTGAACCACACAGCAGCTATTCAAAGCTACTCTGACAAGCTGGAAACAGAAACTTAATCAAGTTTGACAACGGTAAATGCAAAGTCCTCCATCTGGGATAGAAAAAGCCCATGTAAAGGCAGAGGCCAGCATGGACTGGCTAGGAAGCAGCTTGCAGAAAAGAACTTGGAGGTCCAGGTGGGCAGAGGGCTGAACATGAGCCAGCAGATTGCTGGCCAGCAAAGGACAGCTGCATACTGGGCAGTACCAGGAAGACTGGCCAGGAAGTCTTTCCCTTTTTCTGGCACCCCTGAGGTCACACCTTAGAGTCTGGGGTTCTCCATTACAAGGAGAACATTGACAGTGTTGCGAGTTCACTGGAGGGCACCAAGATAAATGGGGGGCTGAAGCACAGCACACACAAGGAGAAGACGAGAGACTTTGGTTTGTTCAGCCTTAAGAAGAGAAGGTTGAGGAAGTAGGAGAAATCTTATGACTGCCTAATAGGAGGGTATAAAGAAAGCTGAGCCAAATCTTTTCAGAGGAGCACAGTGATTGGACAAGAAACAAAGGAGACAAGTTGCAAAGCAGCAAAATCCATTTAGATAGAAGGAATTACTGTTTTTTTAACCAAAACTGTAGTCAAACACTGGAATAAGTTACCCACAAAGATCGTGGAGTCTCCATTCTTGGAGACCAAACAACCTGATCTAGGCCTGAGCAACCTGATCTAGCTGAACCTGCTCTAAGCAGCCGGCTGGTCAACAAACATTCAGATATGCCTTCCAATCTATTATTCTGTGACTAGGTTGTGTAGGACACTAGTGACTACAACAATGACTGACAATATTGAAGATATGGCAAGCTTTTTTTGTGTCAGTGTGGACAGTCTTCATCACTGGAACTTGTAATAGGGAGAGATGGAAGTCTTGAGAGATGGGCAGTGAAGTGTCCTCAAGGTCACTGTAAGCATACAATGCTAACAATCATTTACTGCTATGATTACACTCACACCAGGGCTCAAAAGGTCTACTATCACTACTATCACATATAAGGAAGGCAGAAGCCAAGGAGACTCATTGTTCTGCTTTACTCATCTCCAGACTGATACATCCCTTTACAAACTCACGTGACCTCAAAATCCTTTTTCAACATTTTCAACGAGTTCAGGAGCCCCACTGAGTTCTACCTAATGATCCTGCATATATTCTCTTAGAGGTAAGGTGTACAACGTCATCCTCCTCTGAAATATGCTCTTTTCAACCAAGAGCAAGCAAACACTAAAAGCCTGTTTGCTATAATAATTTTCACATAGCGCAAGGAATACAAAATCTAAGTATTACTTGAGTAGCAGACAAAATAAATATACTTTTCCACACTGATCCAGATTGGCAGTCTAAGATGCTTTCAAAAAATCTAAAACAGAACAGTTGTCTAAGATAGACCTGCAACGTGGCAGAGAAGGCAAAATAACCCCCCAGTCAATGCTGATGCATTTGTGACTAAAGTGGATGCCATATAAGAAGAGTAAAGTAGTTTAGCTGCCTAGAGCTTGAAAGACTTATATAAGAACTTTTTTTTTATGCCAATAAAACAGAAAATTCTATAACATTGCTAATGAACTGACTAAACTTGTGTCAGTGAAATAATCATGAACAGTGCCACTCTAAGTACACAACTTAGTACAAGGACAGGCTTCCATATTTGCACAACACATCACATCAGAGAAATGCTGTGCAAGACTGCAAGGTGCAGGACTAAAATCTGGCATACGAAAGCAAAAAAAACACGGAGCAGCTTCCTTTTAATGCAATTAGAGGCAACATACGGAACAATAATCTTGGTCAGCAGAAAATCAAGGAACTCATGGGATACCACAGCAATTGACTATGTCTTTATGTTAACATGAAAGTGTGCCTAACGCCATTTGTAAGAGTGTGAAGTTACTTCTGTATCATTTGCAAACAGTCTTCCTGTATTACCAATTCATGACACATGTTTTACAGAAAGGCAGTATCAAAACATGTGGCAAAGAAGCACTTAAGATCTTTCTACATATTATAAAGTGTCCCCTGTGCCAAATGTGGCCATTCAAAGCAATCAGGGTAAGATAGAAAAGATCTAAAGGAACAACTCAAAAATCTATCACTATGCTAATGAGCCAGAATACAATTTTTTTCCCCTAAAATTAGATGGTAGCCCCAATGTACTTGAGAAATCTTATAGGATGAAGATTACTGGTGGTACAATGGTGTAAAATTCTCCACGGTAATCTGATAAAGCAAATATAACTACCTCAATATGCTCAATGGTCCATAAACTTTCTTAGTTTAACAAACTTCAGTTCTTGGACTCAGTTTTCTCTTGAGATAAAAGCTGTATACTAAAAAGCCACCACATCATGTTATTCACTGCTCATTCAGAACATGACAGACAAAAACACACAGACAACGCTATTTTATCATAAAGTCCACATGGACTGTACATTCCCTCAAGTAATTTTGCTTTCTTAATTATAGTGGAGGCCTTTCTGACAGCAGAAAGTTTCTTCAGCCTGTATCTCCATGTTTGAGATTACTCCATTTTACGTATGCATACATGCTGCTTGCTTGCCCCAAAGAGACTCTGGTTAGCACAGCAGGCCCACCTTTCCTCCTGCTGCTGCTGCTGAGAGAGCTTTATGCTGCAAAAGTGACCGAAACTGCTCTAAGCCAAGTTACATGGTGGCTAAAATCTAAAGGTAATTCATCAAATACAAAATCTATTTAAAAGCATTACCATCGCAGATTATGATTCCATGCAATGAGGCTGTGACTAGCCCGAGTTCTAACTGCTCGAAGAGAAAGACAAAACAACTCCTCCTCTGCCTTTCTCACAGTACACCACTGTGGTAGTGATGACAGCTCTGAAAACACCAGGTCTTGCCTTGCTTCTGTCTGTTCAGGACAGGAACCATTTGCTTAATTTTCACACACTAAGGCAGAACTACCAACTTGCTTTTACAACAAGCGACATGCAAATTAAAATTAAATTAGAAAGCAAGCACAAATTAAAACAGAACCAGGCTCTCACTTTTGAAGGCTGTTGAATTTTAATCTCCTGGGAGTCAGATGCAGAATCTGATTTGGTGCCTCCAGAATTTGGTTTCTCCTTTTTTCTCTTCTGCTTCTTTTTCTTCTTCTTCGCTCCCAAATCCCCTCCAGGACTTCTGCCAGAGATTCAAAGAATGTGCAATGAGAAAAATCAATACCACTGAGCCTAAAATTTAAAAAAAGTTAAATATGGAAAACCCAGCATTTTTATATGAAAAATCTAACACCAGTTTGAACATGAAGAAAAGGCAGTAGAAAGAAAGGAAGGAAGGGGGGAACTGAGAGCATCAATGAAAAACTTCCTGCAAGTGCTGTCTCATTTGTTTTATACTCTGACACCAGCACAACCACACATTTTGACATACTTGTGCCAAATTGTGACACTACATAGGAGCCAGTGCTCTTCTCCAGTCTATCGCCCAGCACAAACACAAAACGACTAAATTCAACAGCTTGGAGGAACGCAGGAAAGCGTGGGAACTGAGGAAAGTAACCTCATTGGAAACTCAGTAACTACTAATGGCCCAATACCTTTTCCCCTTCATGCTCAACCATCAGACAACTTGAATTTGACAGGAATCCAGATGAAAACATTCTGTTTTCAGGAAATTTTGTTCCTAACTTAAGTGGCAATGAAAGTCTTGCTGAAATCCCAGTAAGAGACAACATAAAACTAACCAAATATTTGTGCTTTAAAACAATAAGCACAATGGGGTCAACTTTTAATTAAAAAGTCCCAACAACAAAGTAGACATTGCACTTGCAGATTCTGATATATTTTGACTATTGGCAATATAAGTTCTTAAAGGAGATTTTTATTTAACAAATAATGAAGATATAGAATCAAGATTAGATCAGAATTTGCAAAGTGTGGGATGTGTTGGCAACTCTCAGACAGAACGAAAATACAGAGGCAATGAGTCAGTTAACACTAAATCGTCTTCAAGAGACTAATCTCTCAGCAAAACCATATGCACCTAATGGCACTGAAGACAGAAATCAGAGTTTGGGGGGCTTGGGTGTTTTCCACTGGAAAAGAAAAAAGTCAATGCAACAAACAATTGTTTCTTTTAATTCCGGAGGGGGAAAAACTCCAGGTATCATACTGACAAACAAAAAGAAAGAAAACTCAGAAGAACATAACTAAAGTTTTTAGGATCAACACATTTGCAAGAAACATTTTATTTGCTGTAACATGCTCACTTTCAAGATTATGATGACCAGTCTCAGCATCTATACCTTGTCTGAGCTGATACTGTCAAGGAAACACCCTCCCTTCAGCTGGGAGGCCCTAAGTCTGCAATTAACCAAATAATGCAACTAAGCAAAGACTGATTTTTGTGAGATCATTACTGTACTTTAGAATAGTCTGTAGTGAAAGATCAATCTCAAGAAATCCTTAACATTCAAGGTTACACTGGGTTATGCTCCCAGAAAGAAAGAGTTGTAAATGACACAGCCTCTAGAACAGGACCAAGTTGCTACTCAGTAGAGCAGACCAAACACACTGGAGAGATAAGAGAGTTTGAAGTATTTACTAGAAGGCTGTAGAAACAAAAGATGGACTTCCGTAAGTGATGCAAGGAGCAAATCTTTTGTTGCAGAATAAGCATACTGCCAGATCACTTACATGATACACAGTGAATCACGATTTCATTGAATCACAGCACTTAAGGTTGGAAAACACCTTTAAGACCATTGAGCTCAGCATCAATCCACATCCACTACTAAACTATATCCCTCAGTGCCACATCTACAGATCTCAATATCCCCAAGGACAGTGACTCAGCCACTTCCCTGGGGAGCCTTTACCAATACTCAACAACCCCTTCGGTGAAGAGATTTTTCATCACATCCAATCTAAGTCTCCCTTTGTGCAAGTTGAGGCCATTTTCTCTTGTCTTGTCATTTGTTACCCGGGAGAAGAGTAACCATCCCTCACTCGGCTAAAACCTCCTTTCAGGTAGTTGTAGAGACCAATAAGGTCTCCCCTGAACCTCCTTTTCTCCAGGTTAAACAACCCCAGTTCCCCCAGCCACTCCTCACAGGACTTAGTCTTCAGCCCCTTCACCAGCTTTGCTGCCTTCTCTGGACATGCTCCAGCACCAGTTTTGAGGCCAGTGAAGGGCTCAAAACTGAACCCAGGATTCAAGGTGTGGCTTCACCAGTCCAAGTACAAGGGTATGATCACTGTCCTGGTCCTGCTCGCCACCCTCTGATACAAGCCAGGATGCCATTGGCTTTCTTGGCCACGTGGGCACAGTGCTGACTCTCCATTTAAAATAATAAAATTTAAATCTATCTAAAGGCCTGTATACCAAGCTGACATTTTGTACGGAATTTAAATGCAGAGCAGACCCAAAAGTCTGGCAAGAGGTTATAAATACAAAACAGAAAACCTCACACATATGTAGAAGACCTAGAACTTCACCACCTCTATCTGGCAAAACTGAGATAAAAATACTAAGGAAAGTGATTTCACCTTCGCTGAGATTCACTTAATGAAGTATTTTTTTTACTTTCTGCAACTGTCCACAAACTTGTCTTTCCCTGTAACACCTCACATATAGCAAACAAATGATGCCACTGTGTCCCTGAGCTGGCTTCCAAAGGCCTGTGTATTGGACATCAGGCTATTCAGAGTTTCAGCAAACACTGGTCTTGAACAGACACCCTCAGCAGGCACCGAGCCCCGAGCTGCACCAGTGCAGCTCACTTGTCTTTCAGGAGGATCTGGTGTCACATACACCACAGGGGAATTATGCTCACTAGGATTACTTGAGGGTCAATGTTTTATTTAGTTTGGTGAAATAATGAACAATTGCACTAAAAAAAAAGTCTGGCAGCTATGGAGAAAAATCAGCTTTGTCAAGCTTTACTAATGTTATCCCCAGTCAAACCGTACTCTTACCAGGACAATCATAGTTTGTTCTTTGACCAATTCAAGAGCCTTTTCAAATAGAAATGTATATTCTTAAGCTGGGAAAGAAGGAAGACAGAAGTAAATTGCTGTAAAATATATGTGGTGTTTAAAACGACACTACTCGTTTTTTAATTTTTTTTTTTTTTTAATCTTCCAAAATCCCAGTCCTTGGTTTATGACCTTCAGGTTTAAATCTTTCTCACTGACTGTTGCAAAATAAATACCGGTATGTTTGTCTGACAGGTTATCCAGGGATCATTCTGAGCAGTTATTTATGCACAGTCTCCTGCTTGGGTCAGTTTCTTTTTTACTGTTACAGTCTGTACAATATAAAAAGAGGATTTAAATAGAGTTCTACTCATCCTACTACTTAGGCATGCCTGCAACCCAGATATTTGGCAGCAGGCAGCACAGGGGAACTTCTACTCAGTAAACAGGTTTGTCCAACACAAGTTACAACCAGCGATACCAAACAAATTAGAAGCAAAACCAAAACATCTCAGGATTTTTTGTCCTTTTGATGCTCTGCCTTGAAAAGAACTGAAAGGCTCTAAAACTGGGAGTGAGAATGGCTGGGAAGGGAGGAACTTTGTTGCTCAACTTGTAGTAGTTACACTGGACTTGACAGCACAAAGGATATGCAGAGGTAACAAGATTAAAACCAAAGGCTCCTATTAAAAGCTCTTCTCTGACATTCTTGTGTGCTGACTAAGATCTGAATTCTCCTCTGTCTGGTCAGATACACCTATATGATGACACGCTGAAGTACATCTCACACTTGGAAGCTGGGAGAAAAAAAGTTTCCCATTTCTATGGAAGTTGACCTTTAAGCCGAAATCTCTTTTTCCAAACTACCCTGCTCCTGTAAAGTGACACAACTCCGAGCGCAGGTCTCATGTGGGAAACAGAAAAATGATACAGAACTCAGGGTGCAGCCATGTCAAGTTGGCAAGTCAGGAAACACGACCTTTTCATGCATCAGATCGACACATCTGCCCCAGTCCAGCCCGCCACACAGACCACAGCAGATTATACCAAGAAAACCATTCAGTGTTAGACTTGGGGAAGATTCTGACTGTGTAAGTCTAGCAGAGACACATGTATACCAGGAGAACTTTACTGACAGGAGGGCAAGTCTATTCACTGAGGTTCAGCTCTATCTAAGTACAGGCACAGCCTAAGATATTTTTAACTGCACCCACAATGACAATTTTGTCAGTTTGATGAATAAGAAAAAGGTGAGGCCAGCATAAAAGTGACATGCAAATAAAAATTCAGTTGAGGCAGAAGAAGGGTCAAGAGACCTCATTATGCCCCAAAAAGACTTAACCTTGCCCCAGAAACACGCTGTGGATAGGACTCCGAGATAGCCACTTAGGCCTACAGTTTTGATTTTGTCTGCAAGTCACAAATGCAAGCCCATGATCCCACCCACATACCTTTCCACTTATGTACACACATCTGGTGTTTTCCATAGATGTCGAAAAAAAAATACTTTTCCTTCTCCCTGCATGTGGTGGTGTTTTGGTTGGGTTGGGTTTTTTTAAACTGAAAAATGGGAATACTTACTGCATTTGGGTAGAAGTGTGGCAAAGGTGGAGAAACTTGCTTTATGAGGCTCAGAGCAAATCCATGAAAAGCTGAGATGGAAAAATCAGGAGGAGCACAACAATTACCCTGTCCAGGTGGTCAAACAGTTCTGGCTCCCTTGGTTTGAGATTATCTTTCTCACTGACTAATTGTCACTATTATTTTAATTTCATTTTTGAATACTAAATTCTGCCTTAGCAGAAACAGGCTTTTGTAATATCAACATCTGTTTTAAGTTACATGGAATGGTAATTTTAAGTTAGCAATTTCTCAAATTTAAAACCAAACATGTACTTCAGACGTTTATTTTTAAACTGCAAAGGCCTGTGTGGGGTTCTTGCCTTCACAGTACTTCTCTCTCTGTGAGTAAGTGAGGTTGCAAAGCTACATTTCTGAAGATGTTACACAGATCTTTTTGATCACAAGAATCAGGTCTCATGTATATGGGCAAGACTTCAAAAAATTTCAGAGCAGTATTATTTACTCTAAGGCTGTCCTTGGTTCATAAATAAAATGGAGGTTGAGGTGCAAAGGGCTTTCTCCCTGCTGTGTAAAACTACCACCACTCCAAGACAATATAGAAAGGTCCTGACCAGAAGGGTCTATGCCCTTCAAATTCCACTTATTAACAAACTGCCATTACAAAGAATCTCTCTGCATGAAGATTTCACTTGTATACATTTCAATATTTGAAAATGCAAGGTTTTTAGCATGAAAACCTAGCAGCAATATCTTAAACCCTAACCCAAGAGGTATTCCTCAGATCTGCATGTTTCCTCTACCTCCCCTTCAAGTCTGTCATCTGTACTCCGAGATGGAAAACTCACCTGCTAAAACCAAGCACTGCTTCCACTACCTTAAAAATATTTGTTTCTTTTTTAAATCTAGAAGTAGAATTCCTTATAAAGTTGGCCTTTTTTAACATTAATCACAGAGGTATACTACTAAAACATTCAAAGCGAATAATTTGTGAGGGCTGGGGGAGTTGTTTAAAGGTTGTACCTTTTTCCTCATCTGTTTACTAAATGTTTTGTGCCCAAGGCCTTTCTGGAAATGCACATAAGGAGCTATTTAGAATGTGAGAGACCTTACAAGGCTGGGCTTAGCAGGGTGGATCCAGGTGCCACAAACACATTTTTTTCTACATACAAACTAACAAAGATATTTCGTAAGCCACACTTTATTACAATACAGAACAAATACAGCATAATGCATCTAGCAGGAGCAAACTACAGAACAGGAAAACAGCAATGAGTCACACAACATACATAAACCTGCATCTAAAAAACAGGAGCAGAACCAGAGGACAAAGACATTTGCACAGTTGAGAGCTATAAAATGGTTATTTTCTGCTGCACTCATTCAGTGCTCAAGCACATAAAAACCTGCAAATTTAAAAAAAACCAGAAAAGTAATATATACGTAAAAATTATGTTTTCCTGTGGGCAGTATTCTAAGGACCTATTTTCAAATGTCAAAAAACCTCTTGGAAGTAACTTAATTTACATGGCAATCCAATAGAGACTGACAGACAATATTCTGTCCCTTCTAAAAAAGTGCAGGTTAAAACAGCATGAGATTAAATACTGATCAGCAGCAATAAGAGACCACGCAGAATTTAGAAAGTCGGTTGACACGGTCATAGTCTCAAGTAGTTGGACTGCTCATAAATCGCATAAGTATACAAAACCTAATCTAAAAGCTCGAAGCAAACTTTAAAGCTACCTCAAGAACTAATATACAACAACAGGGAGAAAACTAGGAATAATTAATTAGGCTCCTATGGGTTTATCTCCCAGATCAAGAGTACATCTTGCATTCTCTGCTGTGAGATTTTTCCTTTCATTTGCTGGAATTTGTTTGAGTATTTCAGCCTGCAGACAAAGAGTAGCAAATAAGATTTTGCAAAGATTACAGGAAAATAAAGTAATTCGAAAGTCAATATTAGACTTCATGCAGCAGATACTAATACTTAAGAGGCTTTTTCTACTGGAATGATCTACCACTAATTTAACTAAACTTCATATTACTTGAAAGCATTCACTTTCTTATTCAAAGATGCACAAAGCAGCTTTTTTTTTAAATACTTGTTAACATACATTTGGGATAGTCAACAAAAACAAGTTGTGGGGAGGAGACCATACAGGCCACAGCTGGTGTCCCTTAGAGAGCGGCGAGACCCGTGCTGGAGTAGAGCAGCAAGCTGTGATTCAGAACACACCAAAGTGCAATTCTTTGTTCCCTGACTGCTCCTTACACACTGCACTCGCTGTCACAGCAGCCCAAGCACAGCCACACACAGAGCTACGGTGCAGAGGGCAGCTACAGCCTGGGCACGCACACAAACAAACAGGAGAGGAAACTGAAGTAGGAAGACAACCCAAATGAATTCTGGACAGGCACTACCTGGCTATCAAACAATCCCAACTAGGATGCCAGGTCAGTTCCTACGAAGAACAATAAATAACAACTCCCTGCTCTTAGCACTTTACTTTCACGTATTTGGGAATCACCAACTGTGACATATTTACTGAAACAAATGTAACAAAAGCCCCAAGATAACAAAACACTATTTTGTCCCTTTTAATATTCTAGATTTATATTACTGTAATTATTTCTGATGCAATTATTTTAGTGTGCATGCCATTAACTCAGTGACAAAGCAGCAAGCATTAAAGTTTTCCCCTTCCCTGCCTTCTAGACAAGTCAGCCCTCCAAAGTCCCTTAGATTTCTCTTGCCACATTTAAGATTGTTGTCAACCAAATCCTAGAGGCAGGAGACAACAAACAGCGTACATCCTCAAACATTAAGCACCTACGGAAAGGCTCTCAAGCAGATCAATCACAAATTCACGAGGAAGATATTTGTGTAGCACTGTATAGATTAACCTAGTTCTATTTTAGGTTACTCCAGCCACTCCTAGCTGCGACAACAAAGCGCCTTCTCTGCAATCACGTTTCTAACCCCTCAAAAAAGATTTAAAAAAACTAAATTTAAATGAAGCCGGCTTTTTAAACACATTCCTCCCACTCCCCGGCCCCAAAAGCCCGCAGAGCAAGCCAGACCCTTGGCACCTGGTGCCCGGACGGAGCCACACTGCAGCCAGCCCAACACCGGTCGGGTGCCAGGGGCCGCAGCTACGCTGGCTGCCTCTCCCATCAGCTCCCCAGGCAACTGGAGACACCGCCTGATCCTCAGCGTGGGAAGATCTGAGACGCGAGATTAGCGGAGAAGGAACTACAACCAGACAACAGCGTCTGCCCCAGCTAACGCCGCGCTAAAACACGCGCTCTGCTCTCCACAGCGTGTGGATCTGGAGGTAACATCTCTTTGAGGACAATGGGTGCCGGTGAGGAAGAGTGTCTGCAGGACAGGCTGACACAGACCATGCCCGGACCGGACGCCGGCGGGGAGGGAGCGGGCGGTGGGTGTGGATGTGCGCGGGGCTGCCCGCGGGAGCCGCTCAGCTGGAACCGCCCGGAACCGCCGGGGGGACACGGGGGCATCTCCCCGCTACGGGGGACTTCCTGACGGCCAAAAATACCCAGAAACGCCCCCAAGCCCTAAAAGCGCCAACAACAAGGCAGGATTTACCCTCGCTTTTACGGCACGATTTAAAGGCCGGTGTCTGGCGGGGAAGTGCCAGCCCTGCCGCCCGCTCACCTCGGGCCGGGGCCCGGCCTCTCGCCTCTCTCCTCACGGGCAGAAGGGCGCGGGGCTCTGGGCCGGGCGGCAGGGCCATCCCACGCCCGCACGCTGCGGCGGGAAGCGGCCGGGGCTGGGGCCGCTCGGCCG
>VZTF01001785.1:2094932-2190187 GCA_013397755.1 Cnemophilus loriae
CCACCCCGCGGGGACCGGGGCGGGGCCGTGCGGGGAGCGCTCCGCGCCCTGTCCTGCCCGGCCCTGCCCAGCCCAGCCCCGCACTCTCGGGTGGTGCCGCCCCGGGGTCCGGCCCTGCACTGGCCCCCTCATGCCGAAATCCACGCCGCTTCCCCGGCCTTCTACGGTCCCGGGATCCCGTCCATTGGCGCTGCCCCCGCAGCCGCGGGAGACCCGAGCGCAGCCCCGGCGTGTCCGTCCCGGGGAGCCCCTTGAGCCGGGCCTGCAGCCGCCGGGCCTCAGCAGCATCGACGCGCGTTCTGCCGGCTCCCCATGTTTCCTTCTCACACCATAAACACTCGGACGCCCAAGTTATTTTCATAGGTCTCCTTAGAGCTTTAGTAGTGACTCTAGGTTTGATGCTAGATGTAGACAAAATACCCAGTTGCTTATGGCAACAAATTGGAAGAAAGGAAGAGAGGTAAATAAATTACTTCAGATGTAGCTCTGCCTTCCTGCTCCCACTGCTGTCAGCCACCAAAGAACAGAGCAGTGTCTAGGGGACCCACCGCACCACCATAAATCCCAGCTTCCTGGATCTTTCCCCATTCTACTTCTCCTTCCAGGTTCTGTCTCTCCCCTGTTTTCCATAACAGAGGCAGTCATGGGTCTGTCATGGCTAAACAAAATTAACCTGTGTCTACAATTCAGAGGTGCTTTGAGCCACCTCAAATACATGTATGAGCATAGGTCCAGATCCACAAATGGACTTTGCCATTGCTATGTTTAACTTCTTCTGAGTTCACTCCCAGAGGAAAGTCTGGGACTTAAAATGAAGCTCTATGAACAAAATTTGCTGCTGGTGGAGGCTGCTAAGGCCACCAGGGCAATCCCAGCATGGTGGGCACTCACAGCACTTGCTGTTTTCCCAAAGCCTTTTGTATTTCTACAAGTTCCATGCTAGAAAACCTGGAATTGAATGGTAATGATTTGAACCCAGGAAAACAAATAAAGAGTAACTTGTGTTAAGTATGTGAACTGTTGTGATTTCCAGGGTCATATCAAGCTTTCTGAATGAGATTCAGAATTTCTGAGTGGTTGGTTTGTCAGCGCTGCCAAACACCACATTAAAACATAATAGGGTGCATCAGTTGTAATTTCTCCTTATCACCACTGCACCCTTGAAAGTAATTTAATGTGAGGCAGCCATTGCTTCTGCCCTATTTGATTTAAGGTGATGATCTGGATTACTTTTTTCTATTTTTGATTTAAGGTGGCGTCATATTTTGCTCTGTCATGTATTGCAGGTGACATGTCAAGTAAAAGATCTCACTGGCCAAGCAGAAGAAAGCTAAATGTCCTTCCAGCTGTCAAACTCTGAACCTCTGCATGCTGAGCACTATCCTGGGGCCATTCTGTGTCCCACTGCACTCGGTCCTTTACAACTTGTGAGTTGCCAGAGGAACTTGTGATTCAAATACATAAAATGGAGTCTGTAATGTACACTTGGCCAAATACGACCTCCCAGTGTCAAGCTGTCCCTGCAGTTTAGAGGGAAAATGTTTCTATCATGTCATTATAGTTTAAAATGACCTTTAGGAGTTTATTCAGTTGTAATGCATAGGAGAGAAAGGAAATCTCAAAAAAAAAGGCACAATACCCAATAGTTTTCAATAACAATGCAATTGTGAAGAGTTGCCTCATAGCCTGGAGAGAAGTTAATCCAGTGATTACAAATGACTTCTTTCTCCTCATAATGATGTGTAAGAGAAAGTGAAAAACAGTATGTCAATGACTAAACAGCTATATTGAATCACTGTGTTGAAGAAACTGTAGATTTCACTGTCTTCTTTCCTTTACCACAATTTTCCTCACTTCATTGAGACAAATGGAGTACAGGAAGCCTGGATCCTGACTCTTCTTGCATTTCATATTGTCAGTTAAAGAGGCAATATGAATCTCTCCCAGCAAGCTACCGCGCTAGGCATTCTCCCTGGAAGGGGGACTATAGCTGCAGAATGGCTGCTATTCTGTACTTCTTAGCATGTGTGAAGAATAACCTTAAGCATAGTGCAGTTGATATCCTGAGATTATTATCCAGGTTCGACTGTTGCAAGGTCAAATGACAGCGCTGGATTGTGCTTTTCATTTAGTGAAAATGCAACTTTCCCTTATGCCACAAGTAGAGAAGTTCACCAGAAGTGGGAGTTCTGCACCTGTCCTGCACTGTGGATTTCTGAGGTAGCTTTGCATTTCTGAAATTACGAGACATATTCCCAGAGCATTTAAATTCACTCTGCAGACACTGCTCGGCAGTTATGCTACTTAATAGATGCTGACTATCACATGTATAGTTGTCTTACAAAAATAGAGCAACAAGGTGAAAAAATGTACCTCTGAATTTCAGAACCCCACATGCTCAGCCACAGAGAATTATTGAGTATGTAACATTAGGACAGCAAGCAGCAAGGATGGCATCTGCTGTGCCCGAAAAGGCTCCCTGTGGGCATCTGTACTTCCAAGATCTCTGTTGTTGCATGTGGGTATGTCCAGGAGCTCCCCAAAATGCTGCATGCCAGTACTGCAGATGCAACCCACAGACTCACACCAGTCTAAGCAGACCATCAAAAAACATCAGAAATGTTTAATTTTAAACTTAACCAGCTAAAGAGCTTCTGTTTGTGAAGGTGTGAACTTACTGTTTTTAACTGATAAAAAATACCTCTTCCTAGATGTACAAGGAAGATAAAAGCAAAAGCCTTTTATTTTATGAAGACTGAAAAGAAGAAAGCACAGTCATTTTGCACAAAAGCTAAAAAATTATTAACAAAGGAAAATAAGACTTCCTTTGGAGGAGATACACTTCACTTAATACTAAATGGCATATCAAGAAATCAATTAAAATAATTCCAGCATGTCATGAATTATTCATCATTTGGTTATTTTCATAGGTCTCCTTAGAGCTTTAGTAGTGACTCTAGGTTTGATGCTAGATGTAGACAAAATACCCAGTTGCTTATGGCAACAAATTGGAAGAAAGGAAGAGAGGTAAATAAATTACTTCAGATGTAGCTCTGCCTTCCTGCTCCCACTGCTGTCAGCCACCAAAGAACAGAGCAGTGTCTAGGGGACCCACCGCACCACCATAAATCCCAGCTTCCTGGATCTTTCCCCATTCTACTTCTCCTTCCAGGTTCTGTCTCTCCCATTTTCCCTAACAGAGGCAGTCATGGGTCTGTCATGGCTAAACAAAATTAACCTGTGTCTACAATTCAGAGGTGCTTTGAGCCACCTCAAATACATGTATGAGCATAGGTCCAGATCCACAAATGGACTTTGCCATTGCCGTGTTTAACCTTTTTCTAGCTGACTCCCAGAGGAAACTCCGGGACTCAAAATGAAATCCTACAAACACTCAAATACTTTGGGCATCTTGGTGGCCAACATGAGCTCACAAGAACCCCAGGTTACTGAGGGAGGAGCCATCTAAGCTTGGCAGTAAGAAATACTGGGGATTGGGAAGCCTAAATTCCCAGGACTGTACAGGGACTTGTTAGATCTCACCTGCTGGATGAACCATCAGGTGAGACTGTGCAGTATGTGGGCAGGGTTGTACCATGGTTGTCCTTGCTCTTCTGTGACTGAATAAAGCCAGCCAGGCACAGATATTGCTTCCCTCAAGCAGCCAGGCATAATCCAGACTTGCTTACCTGCCTAGCAACACATATTAATTACATCCCAATGAGCTGGTGATATATAATCCAGCATTCAGGCTATAGGCATCATCTGATTAGTCTATGTGTTTTGAGTATTAAACACTGCAGAAGAAAAGTATCTGAAAATTTCATGCAGTCACAGGACTGCTCCTGCCTTTACACGCCACATTGAAATATTCATGGCATTTATAATTTAAAATGGATTTGGATTACAAGTAACAACTTGGTGCAAACATTTTTAATCTTGGAAATTGGAAGCAAAATGGGTCCAATTTGAAAATTAGCAAACATTTTAGTGTTTCCCCTATTTTTCTAATTAACATTAAAAAAAATTATTGAGCAAACAAATATATTTAGACTTTGGTTCATTCGAGTGTCTGCTAGTACTACCTCACATTTTTTTCTTCTAATTGGCTGCTCTTTATGGTGAAAACTTAAATACTATCATCTTCCTCAATTCTGAATGAGGCAAAGGTAAAAGAATCGGATTGAAAATGAACAGAACAAATGCACCAAAACAATGCTGCATAGTTGTTACAGTTAACAACAGCAGAGGTAGAAATGTTTAGGGAAGGAAATGAGCTTGTGATCCCATATGTTGCACACCTGTATCCATGTGAGATCACACCTCTGATCTTTATGCTTTGTCTCACCCACTCTACCTCTTTTTAGCCCCCCCTGCATACCACGCTCAGGGAGCTGCAGCCTCGCCTGTTCCCACAGCCCATGTGCTGATGGCCTGTATTGGCTGCAGTGGTCAAACTGGGGGCAAGCACTCTCAAAGCATCCCACTCTTTCTACTGCACTCTCATTCAACTCTTTTTTAATTCCATTTTCAAATGCAGCTCATACCTTACCTCTTCTATTTGACATCTTACCTTTGCACAGAACCATCTACTTCTCCATGCTGGTGCCTGCACTGGCAAGGGCCATGGGCTATACAGCACTGAAGAGGGTTAGGCATTTACATGCATAGTAAAAACATATCAGAGCATTAAAAAATGTGCATGATAAATACAAACATTTGTGCTTAAAAGTATAAGTGATAAGGATAGAAAGACTTCCATCCTGTTATTATTGCTAGCAGAGATTTCAGTTTTCCAAAGCATCTGTTTTTGACGATTGTTGGAAGCAGGATACAAGACTTACATCAAACACAGGTTTAAACTGGTTCCAGCAGTGCTCAGTTCCTAGGGTCTCTAGCCCCAAAAGGTAAAAAGATATTTAATAATCTGAACCAACAATTAAATAATTATTACAAATATATACATATTTTGCATTTTTATGTCTATTTTTATTCTAAGACCCCTCTCTAACTACGTATGTGAATGAGAATTAGTGGTGACAGATTTTTTGATAAAGATGGTGTTGACACAGGTACTGCAGGAGTTCTGACCGATACTCAGCAATTATTTCTGCCCATCCAATCTCCAAATCAATCCAATTTACTCCCATCAACTCTGCAATCAGTTCTCCCACTAGCCTTTTACACTTTGCCCTATCAATGTGCCTGCTGTTTCCTTCTCTTTGCAGGGAGGCTGCACATACAGCCAAGATACTTTATTTCCTTCATTCTGGATGAAGGGAGCAATAGATACATGAATTATTCTTTATCTCTTGACCATTTCAGTAGTTTTTCCAAAATGAAAGTTTTTCAAGTTTTCTTTTTATCTGTTTCAGATAGTTCTTTACCTCCACACAAAAAAGAACTCTTTCCTGTGAGAGATGTGCCTTCTAGGTGGTTAGAAACAGATTAACAACATGGTTCAGGATGCACACCTATGGCATGGAGAATTACAGTGAATTAAGAAGTGCCTCATAGACATATTGCCTTCTCTATGAAGACAACGGAAAATTGGACTATTATAACTCTACAATTTCTATTCAGATTTTTTTTAGATTTTACGGTAAGATTTTACCCTTCAGAATTTTACAACTTTGTGCAAACGAAAAGCCTCTGTCAAGTGTGCAACAACTGCAGAGTAACTGATTTAAAATACCGATACTAGACAAGCTTTAATCACAAAATTTATACATAGGGTCTAGGCTAGAAGGCAAGTGTGAATAAATCTCGTGGAAGTTGGAGGTACAACAGAAACTCAACATGAAGCATGATTTTGATCCTGCAATGTCAGACCACAAGGACAATTAAGTTAATTAATACAAGCCTTTATGGGCTCTCAGGCTGGTTCTTCCAGTCAGTCTGGGTGAGCAACCTTCACTTTGCCATTGCTTGATGCTGAAATGCTGAAACGCTGAAACTAGTATTTACACCAGCTTTTATATTAAGTGCACTTATATACATACACGTGAATGTGTATCCATGCACGTGTGCATGCTCTCACACACTTATGTAAGTATACTTTCAAGGATTTCAAGGAATGAAAGACCAACCCAGCTGTCAAGTCAAATACATTTCTCACTGGGGGAACCTGGCTATCATGTTTTGCTTCTCTCATTTTTATTGTGTTATTTAATGCAGGATTGCAAGGTCTTAAATACAAGTTAGAGCAAATGGCATAGATACAAAGAAAGCTTGCCCTCACCAACATCTAAAAGTAGCTTTACTGAAAAGTCTAATATTAAGGTGTCACGTTGTATGTCCTATTGATGTGTGGCCTCACAGCACGGCACAAAACTGAAAGTGGAATCAGGGAGTTGGGTTTATAAAAGGGGCATTCCTTGAAGAGAGGGGAAGAGAGAAGCCAAGGCCCATAGCTTCTCTAATCTCCAAGCTTTTTAAACTTCCTACAACCACTAAATCACCAAAACCCTTCAAAAAACAGTGCTTGTAACAGGACCCACTTTAAGTAAGTTCTTTCAGTTTTGATGCCCAACCTCTCTTGCAGCAGGACCAGCCGTTCCTTTAAGAGTGGGATTTCTCATCTCACAGCATTATTTTTAGTACCATTTCCTCCCTTGATAATGTAAAACTGTCAGGAGCATTCCTCAGTTGGGTTTATTGAGGAGTCTGTCTTTCTAGTCATGTGAACACAAATTCCTTCTCTACAGAATTACAAAAATAAGCTGTAAACAAGTATTTCATTTGTACCTCCCTGTTGTCATCGCATTTTCCTTCCCTGTGGCTGTAAGTTTCTAAGGCAGAGTAGCTATTTAGTGATCAAACACACCAACTGGCACTGTTCATTCCTAGAAAAGCACATCTATAAAACAAGAAATACTTCAGTTAAGTGAAAATAGACCAGGTGCCACAGTTTGCAAAGTAATTACCTGTGGATACCAGAGGATTACAGCTGAAAAGAACTAGATACTCTTTCTGTTATTATTGAAAAAATAGAAGACAGTACCTGGTCTCAATTTAACAGCTGGAATTACATGAGTAAACGTAATAAAAAATGCACCTCTCTTCCGAAAATTGCCCTTGACAGCTGCCTATTTGTTTATGTGAAGCTCCAATTCCAAGTGTTTTACAGCATGGAAATGAAAATAGCAGATATGATGAAAATATAGTGTGTGTGTACGTATCTATCATGACATATGATATAGCATAATATTATATATATTATAAATCATGTGTGAGTGTGTGTATATATATATACATACACACACACAGACACAATAATAGTAAGGTTAGCATTATGAGTAAGGTTAGTGTTGAATCTGCCAGTTTATCTGTCTGTAAGCAGAGGAACATGAAAAGAATAATTGCATTGCTCCTATTTTTCTCAACTTTGGAAACAGTTAGTAGTTAAATTTGTTTTAACTTTATTTTAACCTAAACCCAAGGTGCTATTCACAAGGCAGAATACAGAGCCATCAGTGATGATGCATTTTGATTTGAATGGAGATGTCATAAGCTAAATACTCCCCCAGCAAAGAGGCTGGGCAAGGTCTCTCAGCTGACAGGGATCTCTGCACTTGCACTGACAGCAGGCCCGGGAAACAACTGATGATCCTGTGCCAGCTGCCTGCTGGTGTTACTGAAGTCGTTAACTGTGCTTGCATTGAAATGATGAACGGTGCTTCACACACAGTACGTCTGGAGAAGCAGTTCACCACCAGGTGGCAGATACTACAACCGGAATTTCAAATGCTGAAGAGACCAAATGGCAGCACTGATTCAGAAAAACCCTATCTGTCACACATAAATGTTAGAAAAGTAAACACACACTCTTCTCCTTTGACTGAGTCCAAGGATATACTGCATGGACCCTACAACGCTCCAACTTACAGACTATTGATAGTTGATTACTGTGTTATAATAAATTTTAATTCCCAGAGGAATTCTTGTTGGTTAAGAAAGAAAAGCCTTTTTGGTTCACCACAGACCTTTCTAGAGTAAGAGTAAATATCTCATCCAACACTTGCTCATTTATACGTGTCCTGTTATGTAGGCTAAACCCTACTTAGGACATTCAATTTCTTACCAATTTCAAATATATTGGTTCAGAATAAGTGAAATAAAATTGGTCCCACAGAGCATTCATGGATAGAATGAAGGGCAGAAAATGAAAATATTGCCAAGGTATTTCAAGAGTGCCTAATTCACTCTACTAAAGCTATTCAGTCCTCTGTGTAACAAAGAAAAGCATCATGAGCAATTTCCAAATGCTGGGCCTTCCTTTGTAATCTGTTCATCTCAGATCAGTACCACAGTTTTGTGTAATTTGTCTAACATGTTAGACCGCAAATGGTCCGAGGCACTAACCAGTTTTTGTCCCTGTATTTGCAGAGGGTTTAGCATGCAGGTACCCTGACAAACCACTTAATCGAATAATAATAGGTCATTATCACAGTAAGTCAAGGTGCTTTACAGATAGTTTAGTAAGCTTTGAGAAGCAAGTATTTGAGCAGGAACAAAGTGGGAGCTGGGGGACGACCATGAAGTGAATGGACTCTTAATGAATGTATTAACTCCCAACAGTGCTAACATTTCAGAGTCTGTGATATAAATGGACCTGAACTTTGAAGATTTGTTTCTACTATTTTTTTAAGACAAACATATTTCCATTATTTTTGTAAGCTTTGTCATTATGAACTTTTGCATTTTTTTCCCTACTAATATCTGCCATCATAAAACAAGAAAACAATTGCTTTTCTAGGTTATCTTCTACATGGACTTGGAGCTGCTGATGCCAAGACCTACTCAAGTTATACTTTGTTCTCTATGTTTTACAAGCTTTATTGGTATTTGCTTCACTGTGGAACTGCAATATACAAGCAAGAAAATTTCTTTGTATTTTAATGACGTATTTTCCTCAGTAAGTTTCTGAAAATTAAAGCATGGAACTTATCACTGGACTTTTAGAGTAGGCACAGCGTACTCTAATCTCAACCTGTTACCTGATGTGCGTTAACTCTGTTCCAGTTTAATTTAGCATATGGCCCAGGTGTGGATATAGAGAAATACGTTTCATAAACTATATATATTGCAAAATTAAACGATCACACCCATTAAAAAGTGCTATTTTAAAGAAGATTTTGCAATACCCACATTGTGTTTGTTCAAGTATATTTGTTATATTAGGACCACAAATCATGAAATCATCAAATGAAGTGTTGTAAACATAAAACCAACACAATTAAAGAAACAAACCACTGCAATTTAATAGCAACAATCTCACTTTACAAGATAGCAACGATGGAAACTTTGCAAAGGAATGTGAAAAAAGAATGTAATTAAAAACGACAAATTTAAGACAACAGAAAATTTGAAATTAAATAGCACAGTAATTCTAATATGCGGAAATTTTATTCAGAATGTTTACTTATGCAGCATTCTGATTAGTAAGTGACACTGTATTACCAGCACGTACTGACATCTGATAAATACTATGCCCTTGAAGTCGTATTTTTCTGTTCAGTGACCTTGCACAAACTGACAATAAGTAACCCAGAGCCCAAAACCAGTTCACAGATGGTCAGTACAAAATTCCTAAACAGAACAGGAAAGGACCTGGCACACACACAATGAGTAAACCATAAATTTACTGCTAATATGGTGATTTCAATATTCAATGCACTCCACAATATTTTAGATTCCTTTTACAACATATACCACTTTCAAACATGAATCAAAGCAAAAGGTGACCTGGCTTTGTGGATGGAAAGGAGCACTGACCTGGGAACTAGGAAACTGGGATTCAACTCCTGGCTAGAGATGAGGTTCCCAGGTAAGAAATACAGTAAGATGGAAATCACAAGACTCGCTTCCTATGAAAACCTTGAAATTTACTGAAAATAAAGCAATGAATGTGAGTTGGGGCTTTTTATTAAAAATTAAACAGGAACTATATAGCACTTACGTCACTTTGGAGATTACTTAATTATTAACTTTAGTAAGCATGACTGCTGCTAATCTGCATAAAAATAACTGAATGAAACATGATAAACTGAATGTATACAGAGGATTCCACAAGAGTGGAAGTCACATACTTCCTCTTCTTTGAACCCAATTCATGAAAAAGTGAGAAAAGTGCAGTAAGTGTGAGTACCCAAAGAAATCCCAGGAAGAAAACTGGCTCATGGGAACTGAGACTCCACAGGGAATTTTGGTGATACCAGGATTTAATTTCCAAAGTCTTCAGTGACATTTAAGCAAATAATTATGTATTTATCGAGATACAGAGGTTGCTTTTCTGAAAAGGGGTCTAAATTTCAGTATTCACGTAAGTTCATGAGAACTGCAAAAGAAAGTAAGTCACACAAGGATAAATATGCATGGGAAAAATGAAACCAAAGTATTTTTCTTTTTAAATAACATAAAATGATGTGATAACCACTAACAGAGGAAAAAAATCCACAAAGATACTTTTTGCAGTTTATTTTCAATTATAATTTTTGGATAACCAAGCAGCTCTGTATGGAAAAAGCACAGAAGAGTAATTCTGGCACTTCTGGATAGTACATTTTTCTCCCCCAAATTTTTCTAGACACATTCAGTCCACTTGCTCGGTCGATAGTCCATTTTATATGAGCATGATTAGCTCATGTGATTCCAGAGGAAACTAACAATATATACAGTCAATGAAACTATCTTCTTGGCTACTTTGGGCCCTTTAAAATGTCTTCTAAGTCTATCCTGGCTAAACAGAATCCACAATATACATGATAGCTACAGAATACACTGTATTGAAATGAGAAATGCTCAGCACAAAATGGGACTCTTGGCATGCAGCTTAAAATAAAAGGTAGAAGTTCAAAGTTTATAAAATCTCAAATGGGGTCAATTAAAAGGACTTAGCAAAAGAAGGGACTGTTCATTGTTACTGTAAAAAAGGCACTTTGAGAAAATGGGACCAGAATTGGAGGAATCTTAGTCGACACAAAGTTCAGTTTGGTTTCATAAAAAGGCTTCAATGCTAAGGGATGCTACTCAAGTTTCCTGCAGTTGTACATTAAAATAAATTGCTGAGTAGTTTATAATAAAGGACAGAAAATGTTTACAACCAACTTGTAAAATTAAGAAAAGCATAGTATAAGCAAAATATTACTAAAAGCAGCAATGCATAGCCTTTCATTGAGATAATGCACAATTTTGGACACTATGTGTCAAACTCCTGTTTTTAAGATACTTTCAGTAGCATTATCAACATAAAATTGGCCTACAAAGCAAAAGCTTTACCAGCTCCCATTCATAAGGAGATTGAGGTCATAAACCAATCAAAGAAATTTGTCAGTATTTTCAACATCCTGGATGACCAATATCAAGTATATGGAATAACAATCACACTCTTTGTTCAGCTGTCTCACCGGAGGCAGCTGTTAAATCAGAGGAATGATTTTAATTCTTTTCTAACATTTACACAGTAATGCATTTAAGTTCTTTCAAATGTTGCTCACCACAGTTTGTTTTTCTCTTTTCTCTCCACAACATAAAAAAAAAAAGAAGAAAAAAAGAAAAAAATATATCAAGCACTTCCACAGAAAGGATATTTGGCAATTTTATACTCCACTGAAGGGTGGATTTTCACAATAGCTCACTTTAGATTGAAAGTCATTAGTGGTCTTTCCTCTCGTTTCTGCCAAGGACTCTTCTTATCTTCACCTTGGTCATCTTCCTCATCCTCCTCATCATCATCATCATCTTGAACAGATGTTCCATGTTCAGGACTAGTTAATGGCTCTGGTTTGGTATCCACAGTTCTGGTTTCCTCCTGCAGGCTGGGCAGCTGCACACCACTTCTCTTACTGGTGCCTTCTAGGAGGCATCGGAGAGCATTGTCCTCAGGGCTACAAACTGCTGTTCCACACTCGCTGCCACTTTGGTCCATATCATCCAAGTACACAAGCTGTGTGTAAGCTGTGCTATCTGAAACCTTCCGCTCTCTCTGCTGGTGCTCCTGCACTGGGGGGTGACTCTGTGGTGCAGACAGATGATCTCCTCTTCCCTTTCGGGCAGATTTCGGTTCATTCATGTCAACACCAGAGTCCAAACTGGCATCGTTACTCCCGTTCCTACCAGCTCTTTGGAGATCAATGTATGAATGTCTAACGTGAGCATTTGAACGCCCATCTAGAGAAACAAACCATGCTCGAGGATGAGGCAATGGCTTTCCACCTCCTAATTCCATCAAAGCCTTTTCTGTAAGAAGCTGCACTTCACTATTCATCTGAGCCAGGGATGCGTCGTTAAGAGAGGCAGGAATGGAAATAGATTCAGACATGGAAGCATTTTGCTGACTCCACTCAGCTGCACCTGCATCTTGCAAATGTTGCTGAGATATTGCTTGGGATGCCAGCTGCTGGGGCTGCAGCTGCTGGGCGGGGTGCGGGAAAAGCCGTGCGTGAGGGTTAGGAAGCTCAGCCTGAAGTCTTTCTATATCAATCTGCTGGTCAGCTGGGACAACCAGGGGCTGGCTAACAAAAGGGTGGTCTCCGGGCAGCTTCATGTAATGACCTGGGATGACCAGTGCAGGCAAAACCTTTCTGTAAACACTGTCATTGACTTGGTCAACAGAATTGCAGCAGATTAACTGACCTGGTCGAGGGAAAGATGTAGGTCTTTCAAGGTGATCAACTGAACGAGACATCATACAATCAGTAGGTCTGCAGTCCAGCAGCTCTTTTTCAGGGGCTGAAGGTGTGGGGTATATTTGTTCCTGAATATTGTATTTACTTCCAGTAGCAATATGGTTCATAGATACTTGAATTTCTCTCTCTTGCTTTTCAAATAAAGGCTGAGACAGCATAGCATTGTAACTTCTCCTATACTCATCTTTGATAGGGGACTCATAGCCTTCAGCTATTTCTGTAGATTTTCTTGTCTTTAGAGGAAAGCTATCTGCTGATTTGTGGTAGTCTTTTCTTAGAGACCCACTGGGAGTCAGGTCATCCAAGGAAATTCTGCTCTTGTCTTTCTCCTTGTCAGAGAGCAGTTCCTCTCGGGAGCTAAACTCCTGGGAAGTACTGAAGGAGTGTTTGAGCATAGGTGTATGCATATCTGCTTCTCCAGTAGGTGATACCATCTCCATGTGGACAGCACTGATTAATTCCTTTGCCCCTGAGTTTTCAGCGTGTCCATTGCTAGCAACGGACAATCCACCTGGAAATTCTGACTCACGACGTGAAAATATTAAATTTATATGGGACATTGAGGTTGCTTGATCCTTCTTAGAAGTGTCCAGTGCTGTCGAAAGTTGCAGTTTCTTATGATGTTGACGTGGTCTTAGACATTTTCTTCTATAAAAGCCAGTAACAAAAGAAGTTATACATTTATGACTGTTGTACACAGAAACAAGAGAAGCAAGTGTGTCTAATATTAGTGTGATTAATATTAGGGGAATTGAACTTTTAGTACATAATCTAAAAATTATAAACTTATCCCAGCAGTGAAGATGAAATTAAAGAATAACTAATGTCAGTTGAGAAATATATCAAGTACTATTTACAAATTGGAGTAAATGTCTGGAGAAGGCAAATATAAAATCACTCATTAGTAGGCACTTGCTGATAAAAATTTAACATTCATTTTAATACAACGCCAATAGAAAAATCTTATGTAAAAGCGTAACAGGTACAATGACAGAGAACTTGAACCTATGCCCATGTTTCATAGGAAGTTACATGGAGAACACAAGTACAGATATGTGTGATTCACTCAACTACCATCCTACCAAAGGCAGGGATTTACATGCTGCATGTAACCAGGAACACAGGAAATTTGATCTCACTGTTTCTTTCTTTTTCAAGTGTTTGCTTGCCTTTTTTTTCCCCCCAAAGTAAAAATGTTTCAATACAAAAGTTTTTGATTTCATAAGCACAAGAAAGCTTGTATTTTCAACATGAACTAAGTAACCAGGATGGTGAATCTTACCTGCAATAATACAAAAGCAGACACAGCAAGACTAGAAGTATGAGAGCCATCCCTCCTAAAATTGCCAAAAGAAACATTGTGTGATAGCTGGTAATGTCGTGTGTTACAACGGGACCTGGAAGGCCAGAAAAGAGAATTTAGACCTGTAATTACCTCCAAACAGGAACAGGAACAACAGTCAAACAAGGAGAGAGACACCTTCCCTTATTATCAGGGTGCTAAGCAACACTTCTGCTTACAGCCCTGGTGCCTACTAAGCAGACCATCTCTGGAGAAGGGAGCAAGTTGTGGAGAAAGCATGTGCTGCTTTTCATGACTGCAAGTCCAGCTAGCTCATTCTGTGGAAAAGCAGTTAGTTTCAATGGGAGCATGCATCAGTGAATGCTGCCTTCCAGGTCCTAATGCTGACACCGTGTGCCAAAGCTCTCACCACCGGAGAAAATCCATCTGAGCATCTCCCAGCACTGTAGTGCATGAAGCAACACTGTGGGCGACAACTGCCCTTTAACATCTGTGGCTCTTCACACCAAACAGGACAGACACTGCAGTACAGGATTTGCTGGAAGATGTGTTGGTGCTCTGAAGTCTAGATCAAGCCAAGCCAAGCAGATCTTCAGTAGCTTTAATAAACAGGCCACTAGTGAAACAGTGTTGTAACTCCAGGTTTAAATAATGCTTAGTAAATGTTCTAACACACGAAGGAATGCACACATGTGGACAACATCTGTTCACAATTATGCATGTGTGACCCTGTTGGTTTGTAAAAAATCCTTACGGTAATTTTGAAATAAAGACCCAAATTTTCATCTGCAGGCAAGGAGGCACAGCAGCAGCTGGCAGACTAACATGCATGTACTGTGAAGGACAGCAAACTTGGCCAGTTTAGAGGGTGTAGGTCATAAGCTTTGCAAAACCTCATCTGTGGATCTTGAGTGGTCTGTAGAGCCACTGCTAGGAAAACAAAGCTCATTTTTGTCCATTTTTGAGATAAGAAAACAAATTGATTCAATTAGGAGATAAAATATGCAAAATACATTAGGTCATTAAAAGTAACATAAATTCCATTGCGTTTGGGAAATCTAAATATTTATACATGCTGTCCGACCACTACCTTTACATAATTGATTTTATTGGTGCTTCAGGACATTAAGCAAAAAGAAGACAAGATAAATCACTTGAGTTTTTCATAAAAATGTTGTTCTCATTGCAACAAAGTTTTAGGAACTCAGATCTAGCCCTAGAGCGAAGGAGAAGTAAAATAAAAGTAGAAACTCTGTCATACAAGTTAAATCACAAGGACAAATAAGCCTTCTCCTGTTAAGAGTTACAGGCCTTGTAACTTCAGAGTTACAAGCACAATTTCATGACTAGTGTATCTTCCTTGCAATCTAGGACAGAGCTGTACTGAGAGATGTTTGGCTCAGAGCAGTTGCTTTTTCTTCAAGTACAATTATTTTGTAAAATTCCATTAAATTTAATATGATAGCTTATTCAGATCTGCACCTGCCTCCAAAGTCTGTTCAGCAACAAATCAGCTGAATATCCCGGCATTTAATATCTATCATTTAACAGAACTTCAAATGAAAAGCTCACATATTATGAAACAACTTCATGATATGTATGAGTAGACTTTAAAACCTGTCCTCATGTAAGTATTTGTTTTGTTGCTTATATTTAGTTTATTGAGCTTGCAGCCAAGGCAAGCATATTTTCGTTTCTACTAGATTAGGTTTTTAGCTGGAAAACCTAATAAAGAAAATCTGTATGGAGTTCTCGGTTTGTTTTTTTTTTTTTTTTGATTGATCAACTGATTGATTGGCTCTTTTATACACAGGTATCTCAGATTATTGGTGGCTGAAGAACTAATACCAAGAAATCTGAGGCAGCCACAGACAGAAAAAAAGGAAGCAGAAGTTGCAGCATTAATAATCTCCACAGACACAGAAGCACATGTAATTAATGCCTAGTTCAAAGCCATTTTCTACAGTTATGCCAAGAGGTTTTCCGGCAACCAGTCTGCTCTGTACCTCCTAGAACTTCTAAGCTAAGTTATTCACAGTGTAAATTAATTAGTCACCAAGATGATGCAAAGCATAAGTCAAGGCAAAATGGGCATCTTCAGTGCAAAAGGAAAAAAGTGTCAATCCATCCATCCGTAAGTGTCTAACCCAGGATAATGCTGTGGTCACCCCAGGACATGCTGGTTTTAAGTGAATCCGTATCTCTGTGAGTTTCTGTACAGAAACTTCACAGCACCTGTTTTTGTACCTGCTGGAACACCAACACACTGATGCTATGGCTCCCATCATTTTCTAGCAATGGCTCTACCAGGCAATGGTGACACAAATGCATCAAAGCAGGAATACTTTAAAAAGTTGCCCATTGAAATGATGCAGATATTTCGAGCACCAGGGTTGCCCCACATAATCCCCAAAAGATTTTAGCCCTTTACTTTCAGATTTCTGTTTTCTAATAATCCATTATTGATCAAGCTGTGGCATCTCAGATGAGGTCATTCTGAAAAATATAAACATTATATATGAATAAATAATTACCCAATGCTGCAAATATCAATAAAATCCAATTCCATCTTACCTGGGATAGTAGGTGACATAGCTGCAACCCAGTAGCCCAGCTGAGGTGCAATGTAAGTCCAAGTCAACTGATTTCCTTCTTGTTGCACAATACCCAAACTACTCTTCAGCCATGTCCCTGTAAATGTAAAAGTTGTAGGAAGATGTTACAGATATTCACACATCCCTCTGCAAACAAGAGGAAAATCAAGCAGTAACAAAACCTATCAATGTGCGGTAGGGATTGTGTGTGTTGCTGTGAAGTGGGAAGTTGTGCCTTCTGGTCACTGGCATTTGAGAGCTCCCACAAGCAGTCATCCCCGTGGCTTTCTCACAAGCAAAAAAAAAAAAAAGCAAATCCAGAATCTTTAAGATTAAATAAAACTAGTAAATCTTCAAAACCTGTTAAAAAAAACCATTTATTGTCATATTAGATTCCCCTATTTTTGAAGAAGGATATTCCTGAAGCTGATTATATGTAGACAGCCCACTTAAAAAATGTAGTTCAAGAGACATCACATCTCTCAGACCACACGTGAGTTCTACACACCACCCTTCTACCAGCCCTGGCTGTGAACTTCCAGAAGACAGAAGAAAATGTTTCCTCAAGATAGTTTTCCTATACAGAAAGCAAGCTTATGAATGTTACTGCCAGTGACTAGAATTACATTGCACCATCACTTAGATTAACTCTGTTAATCATTCAGAATCTGTGTAATACCCCCGAACAATACTGTTTGGTAACAGATGATGAGTTTTTAAAAACATGTTTCTCAAAGGAAACAAAACAGGTTTTTTTTAGAATTATGAAATGTTAATTTTGAAATAAGTAAGACTAACAATTCTAAAACGTGTTTAAGTTCGCATAACTCTTGAGTAGCCCAGACTGACAATCTGCACTAGTTGAGAGCTGTTCTACTACCTGAAGATTAATTTTATTCCAAGGGTTGGGTTACAACTGAACTAGCTGAATGCCTTTTTGTAATTCATTAAGACTCCTGATTCTGAGGCTGTAGGAGAAGAAAAATCACCTTAGTATCTGATGTAGTAAATGCCCAGAACAGCTTACAGACTATTCCTGTATTCATCTTCTTTCAATGAAACACAGAATTGCTGGCCTTGACACGAAGAGCAATCACTGAGAGGTCACCCCCAGTGCCAGGCAGTGTTCCCCAAACCTGCAGTCCTGGCTTGGCAGCTCCAGTGGGTGCTACAATAGAGGGCACGGCCTCCTTAAGGCGTCACGTATTTTGGTGGCCACTACCAGGATGCCGATCTGTGTACACAGAAGGGATAAACCCCTCTGCATTTCTGTAGTGCAGTTCTCTATTGCTGTGCAGAAGGGGAAAGAATGCTGTATTTCCTTTACTCAGCTTCAAGTGCTCACTTGAAAGGCAAGCTGCATCATGTACTTGTGATTCCCCTTCCTTTAAATAAGTCTCCTGCTTGTAATTCCCAAAATGGTGCTTTTCATCAGACATCACTTAGGATTAAGCAACAGCATTTTGGATGACAGTCATCTGAACACTCAGCAGTGAGTACAGAACATACAGAAGAGGTGCTGTGGCTGGATTTATTGTTTTTATAATACACCCAAGATGCTGATGATTTCTTCTGTGTTCCTTAGATTATCCATCTGTGCAAGCCCTCTACACATAAGAATGGCTTTTTTGAGTATTTATTTTCTGCCTGCTACTGATTTTTCCTATATAAGACCACCATCTTAGGCTAATAATAAACCCACCTGAATACAGCGAAATGTTTAGAAGAATACATGGTTGAGAGGATTTCTAGATCTAGGTGACTACTACTGCCAGATGTCAACTGTATTTGCAGTGCAAACTGAATTTGTGGGCAACAGGGAAAAGGAATTACTGATGTAATTATCAGTTTTCCAACTATCATTTCCAGTCTGTAGAGGGTAGCAATAATCTGTTATTTCATAAAGAAAGTCACACAAGACAAGTAATTTTGATTTACAGTACTAAAACAACCAAAATCTGTGTACACGGTTTTGCATACGTGGCATCCATAACTGTTGTAGCAGAACACCTTGATGTAGTCACTCATTTACCTCTCTTAGGGAAACATTTTCAGGAAATATAGAACGGAATTGTCCACAGTTATGTGTGAAGTTTCTGAAAAAACTAGGAAAAGTAGACTTATTTTTCTCCACTAACATGGCCACTAACCCTTCAGATTCTCTATCCATGCACTTTCAGAGAACATGTCATACTAATAGCCCTGAAGGTGAAAAATAGCCCTTAGGGTCACAAATTACTTTTACCTTGTCTCTAAAATGCCATTTGGTAAAAATTTCTGTAACCTTGAACCATGTCATTTTTCTTTTTCTGCAAGATCTGGATGATGAGAATATGCACCAACTATTCAAATACACAACAATGTGAAATAAAACTTTAACAGAGACTTGAAGTGCTGATTTAAAAAAAAAAAAAAAAAAAAGGAAGGACCTGGGTGATGAGTACATCAAGTTTTCCACACTTTTCTTACCATCTCTAAGCCCTTTAAATTCACACACAAGCAGAACGCAGAAGTATGTAATTACGCAAAGTTCACTACCTTCGATGTCTATTTCTACAGCTGCCTCCTCGAGCAGAAGCTATTACTGATTCCCTCACTAGGGGGAACTTGTGTCCAGCGTGCCTCATCCACACGATGCTGCACGCCAAAGAACGCAGTCCTCCTGCTGCCTCCTGAAAAGCCTTTTGCTCAGTAATACTCTGCATAATGCAGCGATCAAGAAGCTCAGAGAGGCTGCAGGCTTATCGCTGCGAGCAGAGCTCTGCTGCCGTCCTGCCAAATGAGCAGCAGCTCAGGTTGCTCGTATTTTAGCAACAACAGGAATCCCTTGTTTGCAATGGAAGCAAACAAGAGTCTAGTGCACAAGCTTCAGTCCGGTTTCACACTTGCCTGCTGCTCGCCTAGTTCACCTGTTCTTGCTGACCACTGGACATACTCCAGGCAATGTGCTGGTCTAAGTAAACTAAGGAAAAATGTAATTCCCTCTCTCTGTTACGGATACTTAAAAATTTCAAATGCACGAAAGACATATCTAATATCGGTCATCTTTAAACAAAAGTGATGCAGCTTTTGTTGACCATATCCTACAAATCGGTGTATGATGACAGAAAGTAGTTACTTTTTAAATTACACTGTCCCAGGCTCCTTCAGCAGGACGACACCAAGTGTGGGTTCCTGTGAACCATGAGTACACAATCTCATTGTCTGCCCTTTTTTAATACGTTCATTGTCCAAAACTTTGGTGCTAAATTTGCCTCTTGAACGTCCCCATCTCTTACCAATAGTCCACTAATGAAACAGAGCATCCTCCCACATAGTGGGATGAAGAAAGCAAAGAATTCCATCCTTCACAGCAGCAGCAACAAAACAGGTTTGAGTGGAAACAGCTGAAAACACAAAGTCCTGTATTGTTTCTTTTGTGATCCAATAGCTGAAAGCCAGCCTAGTGTTACTGAAGGGAACTGACATACCTCCAGTATTCTGCAAATCCATCAGCACTTCCAGGTCTCTCATATTTCATCCTTTATAGGTTCTAATTTCCTGGTTGCTTTTCAAGTATCATTAAACAAGCAGTGTTCTTGTAGCTCCTTTCATGCAATGCCTGGCTGTAACGACTAATGTTGGGACCTTCTATTGAGCAAAACCCAACTGCCTGGCAGTGACAGGCTGTGCTCCTACCATTTCACACTGCTTTACGTGACCAAGAGTTCATTGCTGTGCAGCCTTGAGAACGAATTCCCTATCCTGCCTCAGATTCCTCGCTGGAGTGGAAAACAAGATGTTTTCCTGTTCTAAAAATGAAGCTAGTTACCCTCTGTGTCCTCAAATACTTGCTTGCTGTAAGCAAAGGAGGAGACTGGGGCAGTCAGTAAAGAACTTTGTCCATTTTTCTATCCATTCCTATGCAGTAGCCTGCAAATGGAAGAAGAGCAAGCAGCACTCATTCTTTCTGTGTTGTCAGGATTACAACTGCAGAACTAAGCAAGAGGATTTAGAAGGGAAGAGAGGTCTAACCTCCCTGTACACTGTGTTCTAATAATTTAATTTGTTATTCTCCGAATATCCTGTAACATCTACTTCTTCCCCCCACCCAAGTCAGCAAAAGCAATTAGCTTCACTGCTTATTAATATTTATACTTGATTTGTAATAATTGTTAAGCAACAAGCAATACAGGATTATTAAAAAAAACCCCAAACCAGTAAAAAGAGCTGAATGTAATGGAAGTAATCATTTTTGTTCAAGACTGTGTAGTTCCAAAGAAAACTTGTCAATGCCTCTTTGGAGCAGAAAGCAAGCTCAGTGCAATTCGTAAGCACTGCATGATTTGGGCCAATTCACCATTAATTCTTAAAGACTTTCTGGTGCTTCACAGAAAACTTCTATATATAGAGACATTCTTGCTTATAGATCATTTTTACATTTCTCTTCCTCTTTTTCCTCTCTTACTGCTCAGTGGAGCCAACAGCCTGATCCAAGATTCAAGTCAGGGGAGCTGTCTCCTGGCTCAAACTAACAGCAGGGGGAGAATCTAGACGTTTAACACTTTTCTTACCAAAATTATACTGCTGATACTGACTTTTTGGAATAAATGATGTAATTTAACAAATTTATTCTTCATTCTTTCTTAAAAAGCTTATGAAGCATCTACCCATCACTCTTTCATATATGGAAGTCAAAAGCAAAGTAAGAGAACACAACAAAGAATATAAAAATCAGAGTACTTTAAAGATACACAAATCAAAAAACGACCAGATAAAGAAAGCTGATGTCCATCTGACTGCAAAAATATCAGAGAAGTCCAGGATTTCAGCAGAGCAGGAGAAATAAATTCTGCTAGAGAGAAGCATCTTAATACTTTGTAGTAGCCTTGATTGTGATGAACACGGTTATTTATCTCAGGCAGCTTTTAGGACTTCCCAATGGGGGCCAGAGGGGGGTTATCATGAGCAAATTTAACAGCAAAGGGTTTGCACATTAAATCCCTATTTCAAGACACATTCAGCATTAAACAATACCCTTTTGTAATTTAATTTGGTTTACTTCTGAACCAGACTGAAAAATGGCATTTTCAGCAAGCAGAGTGCCCAGATGGGCAGCTATTGCAGAAGAAGCCATTGAAGAACAGCTATTCTAGACTATCCACCTGCACAATCAGGTCACTGTGGGTATGGCTGGTTTGCCCAGAAAAGAGACGTCCTGTTGTCTTCAAAGACATCAACTATTCGATGTGACAGCTTGCTGGAACCAGGCACCACAAATGGATCTGCGTCCATAGTCTAGATACACGATGCCTCTGAGTAAGACATTGCTTCCATATTTTAAAGCTAGACTTTATTATTTTAAATTGCTCTGTTGTGAAATCTAGGGAATTGTATGTCCCTCCGGCTTTCACAAGTGACTGTGCATGCCGACAATCCCATCCTGCTCCAGCTCAAGCAAATGGCAAACCTCCCACCGGCCTACATGAGGCAGGAGTGCCCCACGCCACCATCTGCTCTAGGGGGAGATGCACGGGACTCTTGTTACAGCCAAGAAGAAGGGAGACAACCTCCCCTCTTGTGATCTGGCTGTGAGGGGAGTTCGCTCGCTGGCACCCCAGCACAGAGCTTGCCTCTCTGGGAGGATGTATAATGCTGCTTGCTTCAGGTTTAACTTCCCAGGCTGACCATTTCAGAGCCTTCCAGATCACCACTGCTGCAGGGACTTCTGCTGACTTTGATTGTGTGTTCTTTCTATCACTGACCAAAATAGTTCTGGTAAATGACTGTCAGAGGAGTGTGCTGAAGCCAGCAGCTTCCCCCAAGGACAGTCATAAAGCCTAAATATTGCTTGTGTTTAAATATATGATAGCTATGGTGGTTTATTTCCATAAATTACTTTTACATGTGAACTTTTGGTAGAAAATTCTTCCATTGATCAAATACTGTTTGCTTTTCATTTTGTTTCTTTCAACATGCAATCCCACTCAAGCAGGAAACCAAAACTGTGTTATTTACAACATGAATTATTTCCATCCAATAGGTTTGACAAATAAGAGGATTTAATTAGTAAGAGAGCAAATTAAACATAATCTCATTATATGAATTTATTTTTATTCACAAGATTATCTTCCCTGGACAAAAATGCTTTGGAAAGAAAAGAAAGGTACTTTTAATCGTACTGCTTAATAGCACAGATGTTTTAAATAAACATTCCTTAATGAGAAGTGCTTTTCTTTCAGCATGGATCTCTTTTGTGCTGTCTATGATGTCTTGTAAGATTGCCCTGCTTAGGCAGAGATCCATGGTTAAACAGAGATACATGTGTCAAAAGGAATGAGGGAGGTTGTTATCAGACAGTGTAGGACAGCAAAGGATATTCAAAACATACTAGAAGTGCTTCTAGAAGTAATTGATTTAGACACTGCAAATGGCAGCATTATTATGAAGAGTTAATCAAGGGCAAGTTCACGAAAATAACTTCCTAAAGCATGTTATGACATACATAAATTGTAGCTTTTCGTTCTACCAGTTGAAAGCTGCTTATCGGATTTCTTCTTCCAACTGAAAATCACCTCTAATCTGCATCAGGAGGGGAAGTTTTACTAGAGAGGGATGGGATTTTTGGTTTTACTTTTGTTCATTTTCTAAAAAGCTAAAAGCCTGAAATGGAAGTTGAAAATTCCTTCCTGAATATTGGTGGAGCTTACTCTCCTCCTCACCTTCCCCCCAATACACATGGGTTTAAAAATTCATAGTATTTAAGTTAGTATTACGATTTTGTTTTCAGGGTTGCTAGGCAACATCAAAAAATAAACGTCCCTGCTCTGAGAGCCCATACCCTCATTATTCTTCCCCTCTTACAGAATTTGTTACACAACCCTTCCAAGGCTGAATCCTGCTCCAGTTCTAGCAGCACCACCATTATTTTGTGAACTAAATGGGAAATGCTTTTACCATCATACCTTGAAGATTTTGGCAAGGAAATCTAAGGGTTCAATTTATTGTTTGTGTCTGAGAAGCTCTGTGGGTTTTTCCATCTCTTCTCATTTTTCCTCTTAAATCACCTGTCAAGTGTTTAAGAAAAGAACACACCAGTTTTCATTATTTAATAATCTCAATTATATCTGGGCAGAAAGCAGGGCACACTGTACACAGAACTGCTTGCATTGCTTTGGTCCCTGCAGTATTTCCTTCCAGAATGCCAGAACAGAAGTGACTTATTACAGAAAATTACTTCCATACAAAATTACTGGTTAATAATTGTATTTCAAAAGGAAAAGAAGGAAAAGCTTAATTATGCCTGTTGGACCACCATCCCTAGTTACTGATATACATGAAAGGTACTGCCTTTAGAATTTGCTTTACCACATTATTAATCATATTCAGTCAGTTACTGACAAAATTATTGGAACAAGTAATAAATAAAAGCACACGCACAAAACACTGCATGCCTTTTCCTTCCTTCAGCCTCACATCACACTCACATTCAGTTTCTATTTTTCAAACTGGAAGTGGAAACAGAGGCGCACTGGGATTTGATCTAACATTGCAAGGCTGCAGAGGGAGAGCTTCCCAGGTCCTCCTCAGCCTCTTCCAGCCCCATCCAGGCACTGCCCACTCCTGCCTGGATTCTCACCGAGCTCCAGGTCCTCTTCAACTGAGGCAGCTGCACAAGCACAAAGGTCTTTTCTCCACTTCTGGGGTTTTGATGCCTGCTTCTTCCCACCTTCTCCTGCCATGGCTTCTATAGGTGGAGCTACAGCGCTATCTACATGATACTATGTTATTAAAACCTGCTCCCAGAACACAGGGATTCGTTTCCAGTTTTATTTCCTTGACTACATATTAGTAGATTATTTGCACAAAGATGAGGACACTTTGGCATCAACCTGATTCCTTCAATGCCCCCTTAAGCACCACCATCATGCCATACCTCATCTGCTTTGCTATAAATGCAGCTCAGATGTTGCAGGAGGTGGGCACAGGATTAAACAATCCATTCATTCACTCTCATATGTGTAAGCCACAACATCCATTTTGAAAACACACACTAATAAACAAGCACAACTGTCTCCTGTGATCCTCTCCAGAGGAATCATGATAGTGAGAACATACCTCAGTGAGCTACAATGTGAAGCATCAGAGGAAGAGCTTCTTTTCCTTTCAATGCCGAGGTCTGTATAATACTCTGAAATTTTATCTGCACCTATTATGTAGACATTGTACATGGTAAAAAGCTGGGTTTGGTAGCTGCCATTTCTATGGCAACACATAAAATATGGAATTCTTTGAGTGCAGTTAGTTAAGAACCTGTATTCCTTAGTGTATTTAGCCTTTTAAGAATAATTTAAGCTTTCCGGCTGAGATTAAAAAGGAAGTCGAAATCAAATAGTCAAGGAATTTTTAAACTGCGGAAATAGCTTAACCTTGAACTTCTGTGGTTTTCACCTTTGCGAACCAGTCTCCATATTACCACTGAATTTGGTCTAGAACCACGTGTTCTGGATCTGATTATACTAGGCTCAAACTCTCGGGGGCGAGGAATGTGATTTCCTGAGCATGTCCATTTCTCGCACACAGGAAACCCACTAAAACTCATGGAGAAGTGCACGAAGTCCCAGGCCACGTGTGCAGCTGCATGCAGCCCAAATGCAGGCCATCTCTCCAAGGTCAGAGGCACAAACTCACACCCAGTGTCTGAGTGACAGGCTGTGAATGTTTCTGTTAAATTATTATTTTCTGCCAGTCACACAGGGTTATGAATGTGGTGGCAATCAGAAATTAATCAAATTCACAACAAAAAGAAACATGTTTTATTTTTAAACTATAAGACTGTTTTCTTTGGGTGGATCATCACTGCTACCACATGGGAAGCTTAAATCCGAGACTTTTATAAATCATCTTATTTGCAAACAATGCGCAGTGAGCCAGACAGGTAGATGTACAGTAATCTGCTTACATTTTCTGCCTGACAGTAGCTGTCGCTCTCTCCCTATAAACACTATGAACAAAAAACAAACATCATTTCAGCTCTACAAAATTGTAGTCAAGTTTAAGTAGGCACCAATACTGCTTACACATAAGTATATCCTCATGACTTCTTTTGAGCACAGAAAACATTATCTTGATTTTGCTGAGGAAAGAACATCTGGAAATTCTGGTTCTACAAAAATCAATATAAATTTTACCACTGACGGCAGAACGTCACCCAGAAAAAAACAAGTACCAGACTTTTAAATGCATTTAGAAATCTATTACGGCATTAAATGCAGTCAGAAAGCACCACCCAAGAAGAGCAGAGTACATAAAGTATTGTTTTTTATAAAGTTACAAAGAGTTCCCCAAGATACTTTTCTCCATATTCTGCCATCACTTTACATGAACATGTGGTTGAAATTTCAGGCACTGGGGAAACATCTTCCTCTGCAAAGAAGCCAGTCATTTAAAGACAAAAAGGTCATGTCGAAGATGTACACCAAGTGTTTGGGGAGAAGGAAGAACAAAGACACAGCTTTCTGAACTTCATTTACATGTAGTGCACAAGAAGTAACATATTTTAAGGAAGATGAACAAAAGGGCTAAGGTTTAACCCTTCCACTCCAGAGTCCTTTGCCACACAACTAAAAACAGTGTTGAAAATATATTCCTATTATTTTAGGGGATTAATTAGCTAGCAGCTACATCATATTAATAAATCTCATTTTCATATTATGCACACTGGAATATTTGGTAAAATTTTAAAGACCTTCATACAGCTCCAGATGTGGATCTAGAGGTCTAGGTGCAACATAACACCTTCATACCACGTAGTATGAAACTGAGCACTTAAAATGGAGAATGCTGGACTCACAATTTTGCTCACTGAATCCAATAAAAACCAGACACCTTAACATAAAACATAAACCATTTAAATAGGGGCTGAGGAGAATACAGCTGAGCAAGTGCTGTGTTATTCAGTCCAGCTGGTGGGAGCTGGAGATGACACAGGAGGCAGAAAGTTTCATTTCTGCTGGGATCTGTGGATTTCTGACTGAAGAGGACAAGGCTAGAAAGAAGTTTAGAACAGAAATTTGGTGTCCAAGAATAGAGAGATTAATTATACTCCTGTAAATCCTACTGACATCAAGGCAAATATACACGGAAGAAGTCATGATCCCAACCATCTGTTTACAGATAAAGAAAAAATGATTTTTTCAGCCCCCTCAGATTTTGAGAAATACAATACAGCACTTGTTAGGAAAAAAACCCCCAAACCCCAGAAAACCCCACTGAGCACTCCTGATTATAGAAATGAGAATCCCTGTCTCTATGTCCAAATCTTTTAAGTGTGTACTGTGAAATAAAACCACTATCCCACAGTAGTGTGAAACACAAGAAAGGGGTATGTCCATAGCATAGAGTGATTAAGTTAAATTTCAGCATGTAACGTCTCCATAAAATCAATGCATCTGTGTTTATTATTGTCAACACCCAGAAATGCTGCAGGAAACGGTGGTGGACCAACACAGGAACAAGGTTACATGTATTCGCTTACCCTTAAAACATCTCCGGGGCATTGACAGCTGATCTTCATTTTATTAACCATTCAAAATGGTATTATTGCATTAATTTGCTTGCTGTGCACACAAGGCAGTAGGTTTGTTTCATAATGAAAAACCTCATTTGGAACAGTATGAAGTAGATGCAGCAGATTGTCTTATTTTGATGTCAGCCTGTTTTTTCTGGCTGCTTGTTTCATCAGTGTCAGTGAAGCCACTCTCAGCCTTAAGCAGACTATGCTGCTTCTCCTGCTTCTCTCCCAAGGATAGAAAGCATGATCATGAAAATACAGATTGTTTATGGTAAACATCCTAAAATGCCATTAGTTATATTTAGCTGCCATAAGATGCAAATACGCCTCATTTTTGTGGAAACTACGAAAATCTCTGCACTTCCAATCAGATGCCTCTGGGTTCATATTAGTTCATCATGAGCTCAGCAAAATGTATGAGATACTAAGGATTAAAATATCTCTGTAGTATTTCTGTCACTTCTCCACATCCTCTAAAAGTGAAAAGTACTTCTGCTTTTTAGAGCAGAAATTATATTTCATGCAGTAAGTAATGATAACAACCACATGGACTCTAAACAAAAATAATGGCTTGCACGAACAAGTGTCCACTGTACCGCTAATCCATGAGAGAGAAGTGCTGTGTTAGTGCCTGGTAAGATAGCCACAGTTTTTTATCTGTGGCATTTACTCACTATTCAGATAAAAGCATGAAAATTTAAGCCACTGGGAATCTATTAAGGAGAGACCGAAACATAACCAGCACTGAAAAGAGCAGCCCTGAAATGAAAGACAAAATCAGAATAATAAAGTTAGAGGTCCTGTCCTGACAAGGCACAGATCTGGCAGTGCAAATGCGTTACAACAACTTATCTGCCAGCTAAGGATTTCTCCAGCATGGAGCCATCCCTGTCATTATCCATCCATCTATCTCCCTTCACAAACCATGCACAACAGGGATGTGGAATGACAGGATACCACCATGTTCATGCTACATATGGCTAGTTTGATAGCCCTTAGGGTGTTAAAGTAGCTTGCACAAGATCGTGTGGCTGCTCTACTTATTAAATTAAACTACTCTAATTCAAATTGGTTGGGATGTGGCCAAAATTCTACTAGAACCGGCATGCTGCAGTCAGGGCTCAAAATGTATCTTTGTTCAACATCTTTGGCTGCACAGAAAGATGCTTACTTCAGCTGAAGTGTGAGCTGGAGCCTGAGCATATCATCTTCAATACCTTCCTCTCCACAGCTTTGTGAAGCTAAGTGGCCTGACAAAGATGCATTTTGTTTAGCAGTCCTCATGCCTTCTCCTCCCCATAACACAAGTGCTCCAGTAGTTTGTCATGAATCAAACAAGGCTGGACTTGTCTCAAGATTGGGAGCCTCAAGCCTGCAACACTGATTAACTAACCCATATCGACCTATACTAATATATATACTGCACAATAGGGTAACTAGCTCTTTATATACAAAATTAAAATCTGTATTCTACACTAAGAGAGAGCTTTTGTGGCCTCACTGCAGGGGCATGGAAATTTGGCCATAAATGAGAAAGCTCCATAATCAAAATCAGAACTATTTACTTGCAATGAGTAACTAGCAATGAGGCAGGCTGCAGCTCCAGCACAGATGACAGGAAGGATTGGGGAAGGACTGCTTCTTGTGGGGAAAGTAAATGTGACTCAGTATTCCCTGTTGTGTTTTTGTTTTTGGTTTTTTTTTCCTAACATGGGGAAAACAAAATAGTTTCTAGAAGAATTATTCCATTTCAGGAAGAATGTAGTGAAACTTATTGCCAAGTCAGCACAAGAGAAGTGTCATTTCCATAGTTAAGGGAAAAGCCAAATCCATTTATTGCACTCTTTTTCTACTATTCTACTTTGTATCCTATTCAAATTTACACTTCCCTAAATTGTACTGCTTTACCCGCTAATACAGGCAACTTCTGACAGAAGATTCATAGGCATGCTATTTGAAAATACATAATTTTTTTCAGCAGAGGCAGGTAAGAAACAAAAACATTTTTTCCCCCTTCACCTCTCTCTTCTTCCTTTCCTCCAACATGCTGCTTTCATTCTTGTTGCTCTGCTTCAAGGTGTGATCATCAACTGGCTCAAAACATTCGCCTTGCAGGACAAACCCCCACTGATTGTCTATACAGACCCGTATTTCTGGCTCCTTTTTTTCTCAGCATCTACCTTTCTCACCTTCCATTCTCCTTTTTCTTAACATCCATCTGGTACATACTTCAGAAGGCACAGTGCAATAATTGAAGGGGGATCACCAGGACAAGACTTATGCACTCCTTCTTCCTTTAAAATCTGAAGCTGTAAAGAAGGCCAGTAGAATGTACCAGCTAGCAATAAAATAAAGAAAATAAATAAAACAAAGAGCCTAAACCATGTATTTCTGGGAAATGTTCACAATGGCGAGCACTATTCTGTAATACAAAAACCTGAGTGCATTTTACAGATTTTATTAATTAGTCATTCTGTCCTTTCAAAATATTTCATGAACTTTTCTTTTTAAAAATTCATTTAAATCATTTACATGTATTTTCCTGACAGTATTAGTAAATCTCAAAGTGATTTACAAAAGAAGTCAGTACTATATTTCCTATCTGGCAGGCAGGAAACAGAGCCCGAGCCAAGAGAGGGACCCAAGGTCAGACAGCTGGCTGCTGGCAAAGATAAGGCAAGTTTCCATTTCTACACACTTCCAATTCAATGCTGTAGTGAATACGTCCCTCTTCTTCTCAGTCTGTGGGTGAAATGCAGTTCTCTCAAGTTTTTAAATAAAACATTTAATAACTGAAAAATGGTACATTTACAAAAATTTTTGTTCAAAATTGGCACACAATGCTAAGTATATTTGCGTATATACCATATATTACTTGATCAGTAAAACTCAATTGTCTCTTCTTTTAGACAGAAAACAAAAGCCATCTAGGGAGCCACAATGAGATGTCACCTACCAAATTTTTGGTCAAACCTCCATGCTGGAACGTGTGCATTGTGTTTCAAGTTGCTGTTTGCTGGCAGAGGCACTGTTACATAGATGGGGCCGTTCACGGGGACGGGGGTCCCATCGCTGCTGAGGAGGTGGACGCTGACGGCAGTGACAGGGGTGAGGTCGTACCTGGTGCTGTTTCCTAACGAGAGAGCGAATGAACACTGTGACTACAGAACGTACAGAATTTAAGGGATACCTGCGTGGTTCAACGCTGCACTACTGCATCAACATAATTCTCAAGGGATGGTAGCAGTATTTTCCTCCCTGCCTTACAAAAGAATCTTAAACCAACCAACCAGCCAGCCAACCAACAACCCTTCCCCTGCCAAAAAAACCAAACCCTAGCCACAAAACTGAGGGAAGATGTATATAGTCTATTTTTCACTTAATTCTGGAAAAATGTGAAGACAAAAAAACTACAATGTTAGAGTCTCCTGCATGTATTTTTTCATGTTAATTCATCTTAAATAAACCTGTATGAGTAACACAGCCATAATCGTGGCCAAAAAAAATTATCTTACAAGTCTTTATTATAGCCTCAAATGCCCATATTGTTAACTAACAAACACCAAAATAAACAGTGGCACCTCACAGATGATTGGTCACATGTCTAAGAATGCCACGTTGCATTTCCTTTGGCCTTTCACTGAAAAGATCCATGCTAAATGGATTACTAGCATATACAATGTTATCTTCTTATCTAAGACAGTAATTATTCCTTATGTTTAAACTGGATGCCAATGAATCTTACTTCATGACAACATACTTTTAAAAAGTATTATAACCCTTCAGGGATTTAACCAAATGAATCAATATATAAATATCTGGGATAAATACTCCAGGGTGTAGTACACAGGTGACTCTTGAGTTTTAAAAGTGAGATCTGGAGCTCAAAGCAATAGCAAGAGTAGCTCAAATTGGAAGAGATGGAGCTTCCAGTTTTGCAAGGGGCTTGAGCCCTGCAGGCCCATGCAGCTGCTAAGAGCCCCATCCCTGCTGCCTCTGTCGCGCTGGCCCCGTGGCTCTGCGGATCCTCTTCCTGCTGAGCGGTGAATCGGGGAGGAGGAAGAGGGATGCCTGGCTGGCAGGGATGGGGTACTGCCCCCACTGCAACCCTGGTGCCTTACATTGCACACTGCCTGGGAGGGCATATTCACACCCAGCAGTGGTGGCACACCCAGCTGTCCTCGGGAACATGCTGTATCCCAGCGACAGTGCTCAATAGCATGAGTACACTTGAAGGAACGGTGGGAAAGCATTGAGACCTTTATGATTTCTTGTAACTGGTTAAGTTGCAAGGAATGGCCTTCATTAAATTTGATGTCTCTGAGTAACAGCTCACCAAATAAAGACATCACCAGGAAAGGAGGTTAGGAAGTGGTAAAGGGAAGGGAAAAAAAGGTGACAAAACTTCACCGAATTTCAAATTCCTTGGATTTTGCAAGATTGCCAAACTGAAGAAATGAAAAAGAACCAGAAGTAACATCGCTCATTTATGAAAGCATCTAGTCTGATGAACACTTTGCCCAGATTTCCAGGTGGGTGTCAGTGTTACATGGCTGATGTGCAAGGGACACACACGCTGCCTTCACTGACTTTGAATGAAGAGGCAGATGCTGACCTTACAGAGGGATTAAAGTGCTGGGAAAACAGGCACTCTGAAGGTGGCCATGTAGGACAGACACAGAGCTAACAGATTAAAAACAGAAAAGTAAGCTTTGAAAATTCAGCTAGGGTATAGGGGAAGGTTGCCAGCCTACCCATGCATCTGTAAATGTGTATTATAGGCTCCAATGGTGCACAATATTGTCCCCGTAACACCTTAGAATATAAAACAGTGAGACAGAGGAAGGAATTGGTGAGGGGAAAGTTGTTTCTTTATTCCTGATCACTTAATACACTGCCTCTGCCATGCATCTCTAACTTCTGTCAGATTGATGCTTGACCACAGGACTTGGGCCACTAAAGTTCTCAGGCTGGTATCAGAGAAATAAATTCCTCTTGCCAAGTATTGTATCCTGATGACATTCTTGTCTATACAAATTCCAAATGAAAAAAGGTGTAACTTCAGATTTTAGATTAATATAAAGGATTAAATAATGTTTTATATTTTGTATCATTTTAGACATTGGAAGTTTTGAATTTTTCTTTTATTATTGTCTTGATATAGCGTATCTCTGTAAAAATTACTTTTCAGTCCCAGAAAAAGCATTCTGATGGTGAAACACAATTTTTAATTAAGATGCACTAATACTTTGCTCAGTACTGGACTGAACAATTTATATTAGAAGATGAAGAAATTTCTGAAATCCATTGACCTCTAGCAAGAAGAAATAATTCTCCAGTTTGCCACCTTGTACAGTATGTTAATGCTCATTAAAAAGATAAAATGTTTCTCTTTTTTGTTGTGAAGGCAAATTAAAATCAATGCTTATGAAACTCTCGCATCCTATAAAACTGATAAGCACACACACAGATTAAATGGGAATGGACTTCGATAAATGTCAGCTTTCATTTATTTCTTGTCATTTTTGACATCTGGTGACCTGTAAAGAGCATTAAAAATAATCAGATAAAATTCACTGTCAGTTCAGACATGATGCTTTATAAATAAACAAGCAGCCATGAAAAGCAAGAGGAGTAATGGTTATTAGCCAGCTTGGTCCATTGAGGCAGATGATGGAAAGTTTTGTTATTTGAGTTAAAAGGACAAGATTTTGTGAAACCATCCTCCTGCTCTCCAACTGGTGATTAATATAAACAATAAGCTAACACTACACAGGCTTGTCACTACTTGCAGTGAAATTCTTCAAATTTTTATGTTTACAACATGCTGATTCATGCAACGAATTTTCACTGCTCTGTTTTACTAATTCAACACCCAGTTGGGATTTTATGAAAAATGCTGAACTCATAGAGAATAGGTTTTAACTAAAACTACTATAAAGCCACTCTGGACAAATACCGAGGGACCTAAATGGAGGGACCTCACCAAACCGCTGCAGATATGTAAATAAACTGTGAAAGAACAGAGAAGTAATTGTGGGGGAAGAAGAGGTGGGAGAGAGGGAAGAGACAGTGTTCTGCAGAATTCCAAAATTTCCCATGCAAATCAATGCTCAATTTTTTTAGAATTCTAGAATTTGTAAATATTCTTTTTCTCTTGAGAACAGAAATATTAAAAAATCTCCAGCAGGTGTTGACCTAATTTTTTTTGCTTTCAGAAGTTTTCCAGGCCAAGTCTTCACCAAGTCACTCGGAGATACAGAAAAGGAAGTCAATCCAACTTTAGGATTTTAAAGTTTCATGTTTCCACATCAGGAGAGGCTTCTACTACAGACAGAAGACATTTCACTTCTACTATAGTGCATAATAAAATACATTGCATTTGTAGTCTGTGTTATACCATACTGAATATTACAGTATTTGGAAAACAAGCCTCTTCTCAGTCTCTTAAACACCATTTCTTTGCCAGTCATTTTGGTCTTTTACAACACAGTTTTACCTGAAGGCTTAAAGTCAAATCTGTTTTATAGGGGGATAGGAGGCAAAACAGGAGAAAGACAATACCCTGGTTGTGCAGTTCCCATGAGATTGGATCAACTGAAGCCTTGGCAAGACCTGTGATCACTAAATAAATGCAAGAAGGGGAAGCTGGGTTGCAGAGTACTTAGGAAAGATTTGGGAAAGAGTAATCCCACATGCATTGCCAGCAGTTTGTTCAGTTGGTTTAGAGATAAAAAGAAAGGAGATGAGGAAGTAGCAAAATAAGTGAGATCAAATGCATTCCTTCATTTTAAAAAAGATAAAGAGATTTTGATCATGTCTGAGTATGAAAAGTCAGAGAAAACTGAAGGTTGAAGATGAGAATAGGAAAATGACAGGGAGATAGAACTAGATAGGATTAGATGTACTCACTGGAGCAGACAGAAGGATTGGAGTAAGGTTGCAGACACATTTCTTGTTGTAATAGAAAAGGAGATGTGCAGATTTGTACAAAGGGAAGAAGGGGGAAGCTAGCAAGCTACCGTTTACACACATGACCTAGCATTCAAAGTCACTTAGATCAACACATCACAAGTAAATGCATCCTGAGAAACAGCAGGGAGAGACCTCAAGGGGATATTCAGGCTGCTTTGAAGCAGGCTCAGCTATGCCTCTGCGATCCTCACAGGTGACTGTCTAGCTCCATCCAACACCCTCGAACAATTAATTCTACAGCTTAAACTATCCTAACCATAGCAAGGTTTTCCTAATCACTCGCCTCAATCTCTCTTGCTACACTGCATGGCCATTGATACCTTTCTAACCCACTACAGGCACAGAAAACGAATTATTCTCCTTTTCACACCAGCCTTTTAAGAATTTTAAGGCTTCTGCTCTTGATTCTGCTAGTCTTCTACCTGTGAAACACCAATTATTTCACTCAAGACTGAATGAAAATTGGAAAAAGACTAGCAGGCAGTTGCAGTAATAAAAATGTATTACAACTTTGTATTTAACAGTGGTTGTGTTTCTACTATGAATATCCATTGTTTTCTCTTTGGTGCTAGATGAATTTGCACATTTTGGCTACATTCAAAAGTATCAACAAAGCCATTGAAACAACACAGTATTAAATTCTTGATATATAGGCAATTTTGTTTATTTTTAGAAAAAAAAGATGAAGAATTTTATGGCATCCTCAAGTTAAATTCTCTCTTGTTCCTTCAAAATAATTTCCATCTTTTATGTGCACATGCAGCGCATTTGGAGAGTCAGCTCTGAACTAAAAGTGTAACCAACTCATCTGACCTCGCAAGGCCAAGGAGTTTTCATCTTTGCTATTCAGTGGCCCCATTTAAGGGACAGCAGACCTTGCCCTCTTGCTCACTGGAACAGCATATTGGTAGGGCAGTCGAATGTACCGTATCGCCCAAATTTGAAAGAATGTTTGCTGGAATTGGGAATGGAAAAAAATTATATGATCAAAAGTCAAGCCCTGGACCAATATGAAATCAGAGCAAAACCAAAGTAGTGGGTTACCTGTTCCATTTCCATCTAAGCCCTGCAAATAAGGGAAACTGTCCACTTCCCAGGGTGAACTGGCTGCAGTCAGATATGCTGTCAAATCACTGTAGCTAGTGTTCTCTGGCAATTTCACAGATCTTCTCTGAAAGTGAACTTGTGGCTGAGTCCGTGCACCTAAAAACATTAAAAGTGACTTTATATCCAAGGTGGGCAGAATATTTAGGTGTCCATATTCATGGAAGCACTTTTACATTTTTTTCATTATAAATTGCAGTAGCTTGAGAAGGACAGAGACATCAGAAGGCTATTATGAAAGATGGGAAACCAGTATTTTTACATTTATTTCACAGTTGCCATTATTTCTCCACAAGTATTCCAGAGCAAAATTGTGGAGGCATCTACTGTCAGAAGCTTTCCTGGCTACATTGTTTTTCCTCCACTTTCATTACATGCCTCTTTTAATTAGTACAACTGGAACTAAAACTAAGTTCAGAGGCAGGGTATGCAAAAGCTTAGGAAAGCATGCCGTTCATCAGATTTGTTCAGATTTTGTTTTCCCTGAAATAGCAAGATAAATGTAGTTTATACTCTTTAAAATTATTTTCTAAGAGACAGTTCTACCTGCAGTCTCAATTAACTTATGCAACTTCTGTATTTATCTAGAATTGAGACTGGTCACTATTGAAATCACTGGACGGAAAGATTCACTTGACAAACCTTGGGTGAAAAGATTTTCCATATTTTCCCATTGAAAGAACACATTTAAATAGAACCAGCTTATTTGGCATGTAAGATTTCTCTCTTTTCATCTGTTAGCATTTCTTTCAAGCTCACTAGGTGTCAATTGAAGGGTCTTTGCTGCAACATGATTTAAGACCGTTTCATGTACCATGGCATTTCATGTCTCATTTAAATCCCAGCTTATAAAGTCAATAGTCTTTTTCAAAGGATACTCACCATTAATACTGTTTAGCAATACACAGCAAGACTCCATCTGCAAGTTCGTGTGCACAACATGCAAATTAATTTTTAAATCAAAAGCTATTGTATTCTCCAGAGCTCATTTTGAATACACACAGAATACTTCCCACACAGCACAAAATCAAGAGGCAAGCAGTTTTCTTCTTAATTCACATTGGACTATGTGATTCAAAGATGTCAACTGAAAACAATTTTGCATCTTTTCCCCCATTAGTCTCTGGCAGCACTTTTAGGTTACATGTAGCTTCACTGTGAGAAAGAATAACGAGCTTGACTTGCTCCTAAGCTTTGGAACTGCCAGTGTCATTAACCTAGAGACTGGAATCTTTTCTTGCATAATTTTCCAGCAGGAGCTCTAGCTGTGAGAAAACAAAACTCAACAGAACAAAATGTATTGGCCAAGAAAAATGTCTGTGTACAGGAGTAAGTACCTCCAAAGAGCTGATTGTTGTTTAGCTGTCATTTCTTTGGTAATTCTGCAAGAAAAAGTGATAAAATTGCTTTTATTTTTTAATTTCTGAAACATTTACCTGTTTACAGCAGGCTCTCAAGACTGGCAGTATCCTTAAGTGTTTAATATAGTCATTAAACAACACCTGTGTTAAATGGGAAGAAATCCCCCTTATCCAATTTCTAGACATAAATGGAAAACTGTACAAAAGATTAAATAAATTGACTACAACAAACTCAGGCAGGACTTATCTCCTGTATGCTCTGCAATACTGTAGCAGTTTGCTGTCCCTCAGGGAATGATGTGCTCAGGCACTTCGGAAACCTCTCACTGCACTGCTTGGTGGGCTCCTACAGCCCATGGGTATAAAAATATCCACAGTAACAACAAGGAAAAAAAAAACCACAACAAAGAAACTGGCATTAGGATTATAAGCAACAGTTCAATGTAAAATTGTAAGATTTTCTGGCGTCTAAGTCTCTGGTTAAGATGCATTATTCAAGTTGCCAAGAACTGGTGTTTTATTTCCAAAGATACAAATTAATTCAAAATTAGAAATGAAGTAACTGTTGTTGAGTCTGTAATACAGTAGTTTATGGGTTTTCCATTAAAAAAATGATTGGATTTTAGCACTGGGAGAGCCATGAGCCTCCAAATTTTAACTAGATAAGCATGACTAAGAAAGCCAACCTCTGTTCCTTCAATCCTACAAGCAACACAAAGCCTTCTTATGGCTGAGCCCCAAACCTGGCAGGAAACGTGCGCAGCAATGAACTCAGATATAAGGTCTGAGGGTGAAGAAACAGCCTCCTCCGTAGATAGTGCATATACAGACCATAAATCAGTGTGGAGTAGTTAATTCACACCCTAGAAAAACAAATTCCTCCATACTGATGTTCACCCAAAACCTGCAACTCACCCTCACTCTCCCCTCAGTTCCTCACTTGGATCTCCCACACCTGGCAAGAGACTCCAAAGGGGCAGAAGACTGGGAGCTTCCAGAGAAAGGCTTGTGAGGGAAGCAGCTACCAAGGCTTTCACCTTCTCTCACCACGTTGCTGGAAGACAATCCAATGTTCTCCTTTACCAGAGGTCATAGGGGATTTTGGGGTGCATGTTTGGGGATAGATTTATTGAGGGAACTGGAAGCGGTAGAAACTTGTGCTGACCAGACTCTTCAGAGTATTTTTCAACAAGTATTTTTCATCACTTATCACTGGGAGTGGGTTATTAGTATTGCTTCTATTACTGAAGATACCTAGCTTTTACTTTAAAAATCCAGTTTTTTACTTATAAAACCCAAGCACATTCAAGTGTAAAATGGGCATGTGAGCTCTTGCCACATGATGTGTGCCATGAGGTAAAGACTGCTGAGCACTGATCTTATCTTCTTTAAACAGCCTCTTGTCAACACATCAGCCATGATTCAAATGCTGTCAGCTCCAGTTTGCCACTCCCGAGGATGTAACCTCAAGGAGTCCCTGTAAGGCACCTCTTGTCACACTGGATGTGTGACATGTGGCACCACACCAGCATTTGAGGTTTAATCTATATGAAGTAACATCTGAAGTCTCACCAACTCATGCTCTGATTGCTCATAGGTCAGAGATAGATAGAGAGCCTCCATTCAGCTTCCATTCACTGAACGCTGAAATTCAGCCCGTCACTGTGCTGGTATTAAATAACTTAAATGACCCAGTGGTTGGCAAGCCCCATCCCTCACAATTACTGACAGAGCACAGCAGTGGATTGTAATGCCATCATGAAAATGAAGCTGCCTGCATCAACTCAAACTTCTCAACTGCATAATACATCGCTTGCTTGATTAATTATTCAAATGCAATTGGTAACTTAGTGTACCAAGACAGGCCTTTCTTTCCCTTTGACTGGTGCTTCAAACACCAGTGTTCCCAGCCTGCTCCTGGTATAATGAGTTCTGGTTTGCTCTCATTTTTGCACTAAGGTAATTCTTGATCAGCTCTTTTGAAACAGCGTGAGGTTACTGGGAAGTAAATTGGAGAAATAACAGAGAAAAACTAGGTCACAAGGATTTTGGATCGAGACTAGAGAGGCTCCATTGAAATACTGGAACAATGTCTAGGCTGTCTTTCATTTAGGCCTCATCACAAGAGAAGTCCCAAGAAAAGAAATGTGGACTGGACCCATAAAATAGATTTTATTGGGCAAGACTGCAAGCTCAAATCCCAATCCTTAGCATACTCCAGGTACCACTTTCTTCCTTTGTCCTTTTTTTCTGCTAGCCCACTAGAAGCAGTTACATTATTCTAATTTACGTGTATTGTTAACACACTGGATCAATTCACTGAAGGACGGAAGATTATGTTGAAAATATTTATGAGTCTCACTCAGCTGTTAAATGTCCCTCTAGTCCTTTAGCATCCCCTGGTTTTTTTGAAGGAAGCTGTGTACATGAAAATATCGTTCTTTTTCAGTTAATTGCATAATATTAGCACATTTGCATAAGAATAAGAGTATTTAATACAGCATGATAGTGGAATACTGTTGGTAAACAATGTTTCATGTTTTGCCTCATGGAATCCCTTGTGTTTAACACAGTTCACCATCCATCTAATTCACCCCATTAGACAATGTCCAGCTCTCAAGCTGCAGAATATATGTACAGCAGCTGTTTCTCCAGCTCCTTCTGAGCATTCCATCAGCTACCTAATTTGTTTAATGCATTTTCAGCTCCAGTCATATCTAGTGCTATCATTAATGAAAAGCCTATTGTGTCTGAATGGCTTCTAACTAAAAAAATATGTCAGGAAGGCATAATTGTATTATATTCTCTCAGATAGAACAAGGTTATCTTGGAATACTATTGAGGGCACTATTCCCTTGTTTATTAACTATCAAGTAGAGTTTAAAATGATGGCAAGCATAAGACTTATTGTGAATAAGACACCATTTATGCACAATAAGAGTGCCCACAGGAAGGATATGCCCTTGTTCTGGTTCAAGGCATCTTTAAAAGTTCCTGTTCTTTTATTAACAGACTTACCTCAGCCAGCACATCAATTGGACTAATTTACGTCAGAACCCTAAGTCAGATGAACATTTTATTCTTCACTGTGCAGTTCAGAAAACACTGTTCCTCTGACTGATACTACAGTTGCTTTAACATCTGTGTTTGGCCTTACAAAAAGGTTATTCAAACTTTATTCTTCTAATACAGTGGGTTTTAACGTGTAGGATTTAGGTTTGCAGGCAGTCTGACAAGGGGTCCACAGGAAAATCAAGTTTGTACAGGGTATACAATAATGCAGATACAAGAAATATTTAGTTTTTCTATGCTCTAAATATCTAAGTCATTCACACTAGGAAGCAAGAAACAAAATAAAACCAGAGAAAATTCTTAGACACTAAGAACACCAGAAAATGTCTACTTCAAGGATGGTTAAATGAAGCTAGATGAAGAAACATCCAACAGATAGCATAAGAAATTTAATCTCTAGCTCTCAAATGGCACACTAAAGTCCAAACTCATTTATTACCATGTAACTTGAATTCCCTAGTCACTGCAGTTAGGGATGAATTCAGCTATTAATTTGATAAAACAATCCCACAGAGAAGCATTCCTCAGGGAACTCAGAACTCTCTACAGAATACCAGTCTCATTCACAGGACAGAGTTCAGAAAGCATTGGGCTGTCAGGCTTTTTGTTTAGTGTCCCTCAAATTTCAATTCCGACTTCCAAAAGCCAGCATACCTTGAAATCCTGAGACTATCTGGACTACATCATCATAGACCATCAGAGTAGCTGAGCGTTCAGGAAGAAGGCCGAGGCTCAGTGAAGAGAACACTGTGGGAGAGAAGTGGTTTAAGTGGGATATATTTAAATTCTTATAAACATAATCCAACAACAACAGAGCTTACTTTCTTCACATTTTTGCAAAAGCAGGCCACCCAAACTATTAAAATCATATTGTATACATGACAGAAACCACATGCATTTTCTGAACACAACAGTCAAATTGCCAGAGTAATTACTGAACTAAACAAAATGTTCTACGCTTTGACTCCTGCACGTCATGCACGGTAGCTCAAAGCACTGAAGAGTGCAGTGTAAAGCAGAGTTTCATGCTTTACATGAAGCAATTCCCAGCTCCACAGAAAGACATGAAATACATAAAGAGAACTGAAACACTAACTCAGTCTGGCTGACTTATTTTCCTGTGGAACAGCTATACTTCTTACCTCAGGAAGATTTTAATGAAATTCAAGTTCTAAGTACTTTGAGATGCTTATATAAGTTATACAGAAAGGCAAAGTACGATGAATAAGAGTGAATAATTTGCTTTAAAATGCAGCATGTACTTACTGAGTCACCACCTACACCAGGGAAGAGCTATTTATAGCAGAACTACTGTCATCCTACCAGTGGTGTGAAAGCATCTTTGCAGAGTGAAAAACAGGATATAATTTCATGCCAAGTTCTTCAGACCCAAAAGGCCCGAAATATGGGAGGAATTAGCCACAGAGCCCACCTGCCTCCTGCATCTATGAAAATAGTAAGGAGCATGACTGCCTGCAGTCCACATGTGGCTTTCAAAGACAGAAGGAGAAGAGAAAACTAATGCAGACTAGTAATTTTTGGTAACTGGGCAGCATCCCATACCTGTAGAGTACTCACCCTAATCTGAAGTAAACACAAGCTGAGGAAGGCATTCCCAGAAACAGTCAACAGAAGAACAACACAAACTCTTCTGTTTTTCTGGAATTTTGTGAATTTCCTCTAAATTAATACACATTACTTAACCCAAGAGACCATATAGATGTTAGCTGCCAATAAGGAGACTACACTATTTCTGCTTTAAGAAATATATTCTCCTTTTAAAGATCAGAAATTTTAGTGTTTGGGAGAAGTACAGGAGAAAGGAGAAGAAACTAGGAGAAACACACTGAAAACAACTACCATCTAAAAGATGGTCTTAACGAGATATATATATACACATATAGATATAAGCATTAAAATAAATAAATAAAAATTGAATATCATGTCATTGCAAGTACAGCTGGGAATTTTCTTTCCAATGCCCAATATATGAAACAGATCTACACATTAGGCAACATAAGTAAGAAAGCCTAGTGCAAGTAGCACTAAGGCCACACAATTACAAAATTTGTTTTTACTCCAATAACTTAATTTGTATGAAGAAAGCTAATATAATTTAGACACCCTGGGGAGCTCAATACAATCAACCATGCCAACATCTTCTTCCATATATGCCAGACTATAATGAATATATAACCTCTAAGCTTCCCTTGGGCTTTTCTGCACAATCTTTTCTCAGCATGACAAAGACAGAAAGACACAGCTTTTAAGGCCAGAAGGATGACAGTGATGATCCAGCCTTATTCCTGTGTAGCTACACCCTTCCCTGAATTAATTATTGCTGCAGATGCAATAGCTGTACCGAAACGTGAAAACATGTTGTAGAAAAACTCCAATTTTCTTTTACAGGTGGTGAAGAACACACCGCAACATCAATGTTCTAATAAATAATTATGAGGGCAGTTAAACTATGTGCCTCTTTACCCATCAAAATTTATAGAGGTTAGATTTCCAGCCATTTGATCTTCTTTTTATACAAGCCTGCTAGACAGAAGAATTCTCTCTTACCCGTTTCCTGTTCTCTATGAGGGTATTGATGGACTATGATCAAATTACCCCATGAACTTTCTCGCTAGTGGACAAAATAAATTAAGCACTTCCAAGTCTTTCCCTGTAAACCATATTTTCCAATCTTTTAATCACCCCTGATGTAAGTCCACAGTTTTAAACATTCTTCCTGAAGCATGGATCCAGAGCTGGACACACATCTCCCTGAATAGCCTATGCCAAGGACAAGTCCTGAAATACTATACTCCGCTTTCCCAGTTTTTACCTTATTTTACAGGTAAATGACTTCAGATGAGCTCTCCTCTCCCAGAAATACCATAAGTGTCATCCTCTGCTCCTAAAACTGTATTTCACCACAGTGAATACCATGGTTTGCTTTGACTGACTGTCCTGGTTTCAGCCAGGACGCAGCTGTTTTGTTCTCTGTTGCTGGTACAGTGCAGCGTTTTGGATTCTGGATGACAACAATGTCAATAACACACTGATGGTGTAGGTGTTGCTGAGTAGTGCTTACCCTAAGTAAAGGACTGCACTTTTCCATGCTTTGTCACTGAGAAGCTGCAGAAGAAGCTGGGAGAGAGCACAGCCAGGACAGCTGACCCGGACTAGCCAAAGGGAAGTTCCGTACCACAGAATGTCATGGCCGGTATATAAACTGCAGGGAGTTGTCTTGGAGGGGTCAACTGCTGCTCAGGGATGGATGGGCAATTGTACTGTGCATCACTTGCTTTAACTGGGTTTGACTCCCCACTCTCTTTTTGTTAAGTCTCATTCTTCTTCTTCTTACTATTATTATAAAATTTTACTTTATTTCAATTATTAAACTGTTCTTATCTCAACCCATGTTTTTTATCTTTTTATGATTCTCCTCCCCAGCCCAAGGAAGCTTGCGGGGAGCCAGGTGGTACTTAGTTGACGACTGGAGTTAAACCATGACACTGTCTGTACCAACAAAGTCTGAACTGTGCTGTCTCAGCAACTCCCTCTCTTCATTGCGTACACTGCTCCAAAAGAAGTGTCCTTTTACATAAGGATTACCAGCCACAAATGTTTTCCTCCAAATTTTTTACAAAGAAAAATCTAAGCGTAGTTAAGAGCAGACAGATGAACACATCTTCCATCACGAACCTGAGCAGATAGAAAGTGATGTTAAATTAATGAACTGTTAATAAGTGGAGTCATGGCTCTGCTGATAAATATTTTAATGGAAGAAGAGATCTTAAATCTTTTCCTCCTACCATTTATCACTATGTAAATAAATAATCCTGCTTAAGCAGTAAAGAGCTAGTAATTATTTTGGTTAATATAAGAAAAGGTAATGTCTGCCAAATTATAAGAACAGAAAACCCTCGATGTTTACTCCTTGAAGCTACTACAACAATATCACAAGTTCCGTGGCTGCATAGCTTTTGAGCATAATGCTATAACCAATGCCAATTGCCTGTGATGGAGGAATCCTGATCCTTTGGCAAAGTTCTGCTACAGCGCTTTAAAAATTACCACCCTTTAGCTTTCGAACCTACTCCCTGCTCACGGTTATAATTTTCCCATTTGACGTAAATACGGCCATAGTTCATTTACCACACACAGCACACAGGATGGCACATCAGCTTAAACACAGCCCCAGGTGGAATGCTGCTCAGAGTGGGGGATCTGCTCTGCTGGGGACAGCTCTTAGGACTGCTAACAAGCATTTTTGGGAAACGAGGATCCAGCTGTATGGGTGTGCCCAGGCTGCACGCTGCAGAACAAAGATTGAGATATGCTGCCTTGTTCCCCATCACTCAAACCAGCTTAAAAATAACAACAAAACAAGTGGCACATTTTTCCAAAGTTCTATACTGTGCTAGCTAAAAGTATGATAGGCATTTAAATACAAACAGTTCTTGGCAAGTTTTTTAAAGACTATAGGCATCTTAGTCAATACAAAAAATAAAAGCCTAAGTATCTTGGTCCTTAACTTTTATGTCATATACCTTTTCAGGACTAATTCAAAGAACAACCCTATTAAATCTACAAAAGGCATATCAAGTTGTAACTTGTTGTTTCTTTAATCAAAGAAAGGCATAAGTTCAAGTTACAGAAAGCAAAAGAAAGTATTCTACTTCCAATTAAATCAATGGCAAACTATCTACCAGTTTCAGTGGGGGAGGATCAGAGGTGAAACGAATCTAATTTCTGAGCTAAGCTCATGTTTCAGCCATGGAAAGAAAGATTTTGTGGAACCTATACAATTACTGCTCTTTAAACTTCAATGATTTACTAAAACAAAAATGCCCTGTTTCATTCCCTTCCCTCAAAATTAGTATTTAAGAAAAACAACAAGCAAAAAACTAACCAAACAAACTCCAAGCTATGGAAGAGTACATCTCATTCAAAAGACCTAGGGTATGAGTCAGAAAGATAAGAGACACAAGGCAAGATTATTGCATACTTTAATCATTTAAAAGCACATGAAGTATGCTGAGAAAGCTGCACTTCATCTTATTTAAAGAGAAGAAAACTCAAAGGAAATTTCTAAACAGAGTCACAGAACAATTATGGCTGGAAGAGACCTCTGGACGTCACCTGCTTCCACCAAGCAAGGGTTGTCCAGTTGAGTTCTGAATGTCTTTAAAGGTGGAGATTTCACAACCTTTCTGCGCAGCCTATTCCGATCTTTGCTGCTGCTGTAATGAATTGTTGCCTTTTACTTATTTGAAACTCTCCCGGGTGCAACTCTTTTCAGTTGCTTCTTATTCTTTCACTATACCCCAAAGAGCTTGACTTAGTCTTTGCTGTAGCTCCATTAAGTAACTGAAAAACATGGCGGAATACAGTACGGAAAATGCGGAAGAAGTCACTCTGATCTGAAGAAAGTGAAAGCAGATAAGTAAACAGCATGTTGAAATGCCTAAAGCATTATTCTGGGTTTGAAGAGATTCAAGTTCCTTTCCCCCTTCTGAAAATATATTTGCTACTTGACCTAGCAGCAAGTCACGCAGTCCTTCTGGCTATGTAGATATTAATAAATAAAAAGGAGCCAAGGCATGAAATGCAACACTGCCCTGGAAATATATATACTATTTAAATATTAGTGCACTTAAAACCTCGCATGGCTTTGGCCCAGGCTAATTATCAAACCTGAGGTGTGTGTTATTTAGGTGTGGTTTGGGTATAATACAAGCCTGGGACCATTCCCAAATTACATGGACCCTACTTGTGGCTGAGGATTACAAGAAAGATGAAACTTGGGATGTGATCTTCATATAGACGTTACATCTCAAGGTTTGAAAGCCACCCTCAATCTGTTCTTTTTAGCAGTACAGAAATAGGCTTCATGACTCAATTTTTTCTCTCGTATAGCTAATGTAAAGTTCTGAGGCATTCTGACAAAAACTAACATGCAAGTATTATTGTTATGTTTGTTTGCCTGTGGAAGAAGCAAAACCATGCTAATTAAGTTAGTAAAAATCCTTACATCTGGATAACATAAGTGGAGATCAAAACTGTTCTATCAGCATGGCTAAGAACTAAAAGACCAGGACTTCTTTTGTACACTACAGCCTATGGTGCAACAGTTGTTGCTACACCTTGGAAGAGGAGCAAGAGTACATCACAGCTGCTGAAACAAGGCTCTTGGAAACAGAGTTCCCATAAAGAAAAAGATCTGGAATAGATTTCTACTTTCTATGGAGCTGTAGGAGCACCAACAGTTGTTTGAAAACTGATGTAGCACTGTATCGAGGACCTCCAGAAGGAGAGTGAATCTCTGCTCAGTCTTGATGCTGCAGTTTAACTGAGGAAGAAATGTTACTATTTTTGAAGTGTGCAGATGTTTCTCCTCCCACCCAGGATCTCAAGCATTGAAACAAATCATACAAAACTGTGTAGCTTCCTTTAGATGCAAAATCTTACCTCAGAACAAAAATAAAGATCTCTTACCAGGCAATCTTACAGGTTTCCATGGTGCAGAATTTGGCACATATGCATGTTTACTAGCAGTCACTATCAGCTGATTGCCCAACTTATACTGAAACTTGAGGAAGGCAGTGCCATCTGCTCCTGAGGTTCCAGATGCAATGGAGATCTGGTTGGTAAAAATCTCAATGAAGGCTTCAGTTACTGGCTGATGGGTGCTGGCATCGCTCACATGGACCTTCAGCGTTACTTCTGTAATGACAAACAACCACAGTGATTATTGTCTGAAAAGCTTCTGTGGGAGGCAGCAGTTAGAACATGCTGACACACCAATGACTGAAAAGACACCAGCTCTGACATTTTGGTGCCATGTACGACTTTTAATACTGGCCTATAGTTCTCCATCTCAGGCAGTCACTCTTTAGAGACACTGCAGATTCTGCCACAAGCCAGACCAGGTCCTGAATTATTGCCCAACAGCTAACTTCGGCAGTGGAGGCATCTGTCTTCCACCTGTGACCCACAGGCAGCTGGGTAGCACACCACCAGGGCAGGCAATATTCCTTTTGATGGGCAACATGTCAGTCACACAGTTCTGCTGTACTATGGCAATTCTAAATTGTGCTATCAAACATCATGTGTTAGTCACGGACAGCACGGCATGGAAACTCTCCGTAAGGTCCCTGCCTTGCTGCGCCTCTGCTCCAGCCAGCCTTCTCCAGCAGCAGTGGGGAGAGGGAAAGGCTGCAAGTGGGGGTATGCTCCTCACTCCTTCCCAAAGCAATTCTCTCCATGTAGCAATGGAATGGAGGAAATCTGCTGTGACAGAAGCCCAGGAAGAAAGTGGACAATAGAGTAGGCTGTGCTACAACTGGAGGCTTTCAGCTCTGGTGGGAGATTGCCCCAGCTGGCACAGGACTTCCCTGGTGATGTCTAATCAAGGTGGTGAATTCCCACAGGCGTATGTCCATGTCCTCAATGCACAGGACAGCCAGGTGGGATGCAGAGTGCTAGCAGTGACAGCAGCAGCCCTGACACTACTGTATCACCTGTCTCCACATACTACTGGTGAGAAGCAAAGAAGTGATGGTTAAGGCAGTCAGGAGAATCATACACATTGCAGATGTGCAGTCAGAAGCCAGCACAATGGACTACATTTTTCTTGAGTAATTTGACATTTTCCCAGAAACTAATTACTAGTTTAAATGTTTCCAGATGTACAATATTTGTCCACTCTGGGCACTCCTATGACTAAACCATGCATTGTGTCACCAGGCTTTTGTTACATAGAATGGAGTGGCTTGTGCAAGACAGTCCCTCAGGAAGGCATTCTTCTGCATCTACGATTATTTTTCTGTGCCTACAACAGTTCCACTGCCTCATGCTCTAAAGCAGCAGCTGTTGCCTTTCTGCAATAACCATGACTTAAATGCAATGCGGTGTTGAAAAGACCCAGCAATGATCTACTGCTTCCACCAAGACACTCCTTGGGTTCTTTTCACTTCTAGTTGCCTCTTTCTCTCAAATGAACACCTCCCTCCCTCTTTTCTCTCCCACTCTCTCCCTTCTCTCATTCCCATCCAAATTTTTGGAAATTCTGTTGTTCTAGCATGAAGTTCCTTACCTCAGCTTACTCCATTCCCTAAGGTATTAGATGGTATTTTGTAAACTCCCTTTTTGTGTCAGGAGACTTCAGCCTCTCACAAGCAAGATGCTCACACTCACATTTCTGAATGTGATGCCCAGAAAAGAGAGTATGACCTCCTGTTCATATATATTCAAAAACATTACACTGATTTCTACAGAACAGTACTGATGGTACAGTTCTATTCTATTACTAATGCCTTATAAGAACTCATTTTGGTGTTTGCCCTGAGCCAGCAAGACATGACACCAAGAAAAAAGCACAGAACTTAACAAAATCTTTGTTGTGCATTTCAGTAGTGAAATGACACAACTGAGTATGCAGAGAAACACACTGTAACAACCTAAAATTTTAAAAGAACGTCAGGACCTAATACAAAAGTATCAGCACATCTGTCCTAAGGGCATTTCAGCCAGAAAGATCAATATCTTGGGCCCTTTTATAAGCAGGCACCTTCCCTCTGAATCCTACAGTACTGAAAATACCAATATCAAGCAGCCCTGAACAAAAACTCCCTCAGAGAAATTCAACATCATTGCAGCCCTTGCTTTAGAACTTGGCAATGGAGGATGCCAATTTAGATGGGATCAGCATGAAATACATTCTAGCTATTAAAGATTCTGGACTTCTTCCCAGTTTTGCATTTAATAGTCAAAGGAAGCAATGTACATTGAAAATCAGTGTCCACATACTCTGGTGCCCAGTACAGAGTGCCTCCTTAGAAACCCTGCCTTGACCATCAAGCAACTTGTGAAGTCCTGTGTATGTGAGAGGCAGCCACATTAATCAATGAAGGAAAATATATATATTAATGTATTTATAAACATGAGGACAACAAACAGGATAAGTTTTAATTTTCAAAGTGGAGGGATATGCTTAGATCCAAAGCCAGTTAGCTGTGCTCTTAGCATTTCCCACTTTGAATTTCCTAGCAAAGAATGCAAGAATAGATGAGGTTAAGAATAATGGGTGATACATTAAAGAAAAAGCAAGAGAACAGGACAAGCTGAACATTGCTGTTAGCAATTTCAGTAACACGGATGTTTAGCCTTTTCTAAAACAACCACATATAAGAAGGAAGCGAGGAGATCTGAAATATTAAATACTAATTAAGAGGGTAAGAAAACAACAGAAGTATCAAATCAATTTAATTCCTTATATACATCCAAAATTCTAGAATAGAGACTACTACTAAAATTGATCAAGAGAAAAAACTGACAAATTTTTCCTGTATACACAAATCCATCTTTCTCTTCCCAAATCAGAGAGCTAGCTGGGGGTATCTCCAATGGGAAATCTCTTTATCTTTCACTCCATAGCTATGTAAGGGCTTCTGTCTGCATACTTGTCTCTTTCTGCATCTTTCTCTCTTTCTGATAAGGAAGGAAAGTGGTTTCCAAAATCCTTTTTCTAAACAGAAATGTCAAAAGCAATCACCCAAGATGGAAGACTGATGTCCTGAAAGGCAGCAGGCTGGAACTACAGTTTCAAACCACACAGTCCCTAGATCAGACACTGGGCTTGTTTTCTCCTTCTTTTTGATATTTAACATGTTTTTTCCTGAGCAGATAGAGAAAACCCTAGCAGCCTGAACAATTTTAATTCTTTTTCATGTGTTATCTTCCCTGACAAACATGTGAAACGTATACAACTTGCTTAATTCAGGGCTTTCTCCCACGCAACAGCTCCTTTTTCTTATCTAATGCAGCAGTGAAGTCACGAACACTAAACCTACATTATCAGTGTAATTTCCACAGCAACTGAATGATTAAAAGCTTAAAACTGGAAAGGAGTTGTTGAAGAAAACATCCTCTCAAACACTGACGCGATGAGAACAACCTATAAAAAGAGACAGTAAATTTCAGAATCCTTAGGATATATTCAGGCACTTCCTGAGGACCAGGAGAACTGGGGAAGGGAAATAAGACATGAGAGTAAGGACAACAAGCGACCCAAGATCAGTCTGATCTCTAATTAACAGGGAGGTCTTAGATCGAAAGACTAGGTATACTAGATTAAATCAATTAGAAGCTGTTCAGAAGATTCATTTTTAACTAAGGACTAGAGTATTTAAAATATCTGGCAAACTTTTTAGTTGGTACTCTCAGCAAACAGGAGGTATAAAGCAGATAATATTATTCTGAGCAGATAATATTATTCTGGAGTTTTGCAGCCTACCACAGCAAGGAGCTGACACAGAATTAAAGGCACACAGACTCAGAGAAGAAGAACAGCTGCAGATGAACGCAGGGAACTGAAAGCACTGCAAAAGGTGAACTCTGAGAACATGAACTGCTAAAGGGAAGCCTGCTTCATTCTCACACTATTGTATGTACAGCAGGAGTATTTGCAAAGTTCTGGAGGAGCTTTGTTCTGTGCTACCAGTGAGGTCCTGGAGGAAGGAACGGGACATAAAGGTGAAGAGTGCTGATGTTTCCTCACTTAAGAGCAAAGCAGAGATGGCTGAGGTGACAGACCCGGGCTGATGAACTCACCCAGGGCAGCTGTGGTCTCTCTCACTTCCCCAGACAAGATAGCCACAGTCAGGACAGGCTATGCCTGAGCCATAGCCCTGTATGATGTACCTGGCTCCGGACTGGTGTGGTGTGAACGTGTCTCTTTCAGACCTCATCTGTCTGGCATGTAATTCCCTGTTGGCTGGTAGCACTGGTGGGCACAGCTACAGAGCCAGTCACTTGCCTGCACCACTAGTATGCATCCTGCCATTATATTCTTACAGGAAAGACTCAAGTCCAAAGCAAGAACCACGTAAGATAACTGTCATTTCCAGACAATAAACCACGGGCAAAGACATCCTTTCTGGATGGGCAAAAAGCCTGTGTCTCCCTGTCTAGAAGTGTAGGTAGGAATCGGCCACTCGCAGATGTTAAATAGTGCAACCCTTCAACTCCGCTTCAAGAATCCCAAAGCAAAGTGGGAAAAGAAGGTTAGTAGAAAGAGAGCAAATAAAGCCAGCAAATGCAGGGGTAAATTTCACAAAGAGATCAAGGTTGATGTATATGTATGCTCAAGCAAGTCTAGAATAAATCTGTTCTCTTACAGTTACAGTCCTTTGTCTTCTTTTAAACAATAACCTCCTACTTGTTTTTCAAATGACTGCAAACCGAAACTACTAGTTACTGTGAAAACAGCTGCTTAAGTTCAACTCCCTCCCAGTTTTCTAGTACTAAATTTATTGTAAGCTATATAAAAAGCTCCAGCATCTTCAAGGTTATAATTTGGGAAAGTGAAAAAAGACAAAAAAATCCCTAAATGGTAGCATTGCAATCCAGAATCCCATCTGTCTTCTTAATCTGATTTTTGAGATTTTACTAACTTTAAACTTTCTCTGAGCAATCCTTCCTGTGCCATCTGCTCTATGAACCCTACTGCCTCGCCTGAAATACAATTAACCTTAAGAAAACTACTTCTGCATTTGTAACCCCTTCTTATACTCACAGCTGTTCCTTACATTGCTGTGAACTCTCAGTTTGGGAATGGTTTCCTGCAGAACTGCTATCATCACTGCTGTCTTCTATAACCGAACTCTTGAAAAGTGAAAAGCACTGGTTTTAGGTGGTTTGGGGTTTTGTTCATTTGTTGAGGTTTTTTTTAAGTCAGTAATATAACACAAAAAATAAAATCCTGAACGACCTGACAAAGGCAAACTCTGGGATCCCACATACCGGAATAAACAGAGAAAAGTTATGACACAGATTGGAAAGCAAAGATCGCAATCCTATTTAGATCCCAATCCTGCAATTTTGTTTCTGTGCACACACCCCTCTGTCAGGCAGACTCCTACTGACGTCTGCTGGACAGATGATCTCTTTTGGGAACAGGCTGACAGAGGCAGCTGCTATCACTTAGCTTTTCCTTTGGGGGGTCCCTTATCCATGGACAATGTCAGGATATTACCAAAGAAAGAAATATTTAAATTATCTAGGTTTTGATTAGAAAAAGAAAACTTCCTGCTCATTTAAAAAATACCATTATGAACTTTATGTAAAATTGTATCCTCTGCTCTGACTGAGCTTACTGGCACCATGCCTGGCTTTGAATTCTACGTGCCAAATGGATAAGCCTTTCTGTCTCTTAACCTCTTGCCCATGTGTGAGGTCAATCCTCAGCCAAACAACAGGATTTTCATTTATCTAAAGGAAAACATTTTCCTAGAAAAAGGAGTGTTCCCCATGCTTTAGCCACAGATGCCAACTCTAGCATTTACATTTTGTATCCTTCTATTATGCTGCATGAAGAAAGTTCTACTGACAACCACACTCCAAAACAGCAGCAGAATAAGTCTGTACGAAGAAAAGGAAACGTGTATGTAACATCCCTGCAGAAGCACACAGACTCTGATCTTCATTGATGTTGTCAGCTGAAAGTAAGTTCTTAAGTAGTACCTCAAATAGCAAACTCCATGTGCTTGAACAAGATTGACAACGAAGATGATGACATTCTCTATTCAGAACTGGCTCTGGCCCTCATTACAGGAAAATCAGTAGTGCTACACAACCTTCTCCTCCACCACAGGTGACCCAGGTTTCAGTTGGGGTGAGTGTCCGCCACTGATTTCCAGGGAACCCAATCATGCAGAGAGTGGGACACACGACATCTGCTCAGTGCCTGCTCAGAGATTCTCCAAATGATACCAAGGCTGCTGCAGTCTCTGCCATCAAGAAAAAAGCTCCTTACTACACTGGTCAGAAATCCCGTAAGGACTACACAACACAGCTTGGTTCTCAGACACAGATTCAGAAGGGATTTAGAAAGCAGAGGGGTTCAGAAAAGAGACACATAAAAACCCAGGGCAGGGAAGTAGCCTTGGGACTGGCCATCTGAAGAACACGACCTCCTCTTCTCACAAGAGAAGGCTAGATCACTGTGCATAACAACGAAACTGCAAAAGATCAAGTCAGCTGAGAACCTTTAGTCCTGCCAACAGAGACAGCCAACAGCTGTACACTGAACCTAAGCAAATTCAGGTGTCATTTCCTAGCAACAAGAGAACAGCTTACTAGATAGTAGACTCAGGCTGTGAGAAAAAAATTAGGGTTTTTTCATTTTAGTTCTAGGTGTTTAATTAAGGCTTACAATTAATTAATTAATTCCTAAGAGTTAAGAGAATTAATGTTTGATTCTAGAACATTTATGAAGCCAGCCCAAAGGGTTGTTTGTGGCGCTTCTTTTCAGCACTGGAATCTGAATTTGCTAAACAATTTGTACTTTAGAGGTCAAGCAAACGACTATCAGTAGGGTCTTCTGCACACTGAGTACTTGCAATGTGATGACTATAATTAACTTCCACACCTCAGAAGTCAAGAAGCAACTTTCCTCCCCAAAGATCAATCGTGTGCACAGTTGATTTATCTGAGTTTTGCTTTTATTCCTCCCTCTTGCTCTTCCTCAGAAACAGTAGAGATCTGGTGCAATGAGAGTTGCAAATTCCACTCTCTTGGCTGACACAGAAAAGCCCCTGCGTGATGCCTGATCAGAGCGTTCTGCTCACCTCATCTCTGCGGACAAGCAGGATCCAGCATTGTGGAGGAGGCTGCTCTCGAGTAGCATTTGAGGCTTTTTCACCCTTCTCTGCAGCTCAAGTTGATTCATCCGTATTTCTCATCTAACATTCCTTGCTGCTCCAAGTGCCTCAGGCACTGCTGGCACTGTGGCTGGTTCCCCTAGTGCACAAGAATTTAATTTCCAGGGGATTGAAATAGTTTATCTTAACTAAAATAATTAGACTTAATCCTCGATATTCAAATAAAACACAGTGGTCTGTGATATGAAGGTCACACAGGTGCCCTACTTACCTCTTCAGGTTTGAAATCCATTAAACAAAGTGTTCATAAACTAAAAGCATAAATACATTAATTTATCTCACAATGCATTATCTCCTAAGGATAATGCACATAATTTTTAGTAAAATGTCACAAAAAGAATTCTACTATATGAACTAGAGCAACCTATGCCACATACAGTGACAACCAGGCTACTATACAACCCCTGTATTCAAAGGGGAGGGAGCGGCAGTTATGGGATAATAAAATAAAGACATTCATCATGCAACCATCCAACATGTAAAAGAAGATTAGCATATCCTGACCTGCTAGAGCCTGGAGCATTACCACCAAAATTAATTTCTTGGGAAAAAAGGTAGGAATTTGCTTTAATTAAAAAAAGTGGGAGCTATATGCATTATGCCCAGATGAGACTCCGATACCCTATTGTTAAGTGATTAAACAAGCATTTATAATTAACTTGAAACTCACACAGCTATGAAACTCATGAATAGCAATAGTTGCATTAACAGGTCTGCCTTTGATCTCTACAGGAACTGTGCATGACACAAACTAATTTCATTTTCAAACCTTGTCTCTTAGACATGGAATTAAATAAAATACTGTCATGGAGCGCAGATGGAAGTTGAGTTTCAAAGCTCTAGCTTGCCACATGCATAATGTATTCTTTACAAGACATGAAAAAGTAATCCCTACTTAAAACCCTCTTTTTTTTGTAATAGAGTTCTTTGAAACTCTGTTTGGGGATCAATATGGAATGAGAAGTTAATGCACTGATATTTTCCAGTTGCTCAGCATTAGAGTTCTCCACTGACTCAGGACCACAGCTGATTTTGTGACATCAGCCCTGAGGATAACACCACATCAAGCTCAGCTGCTGCGCAGCTCACAGGGGTTTTAAGCCAACTTTACACCTACTGCACCACCAGTCTAGTCTGGGTGAGGGCAGAAGGGAAAGCTAAGATTTGCTTAGCCACAAAGGCACATGTTACATTTTCTCAGAACAACTTTACCCTAAGTCTATTAATAAAAGTATGCACCTGATAAAAGCAATTTAAAGCAGATGTATTCTATGTTTAAGCAATCCAATGTATGTTCAACGGGACAACGAGGAGACAAGCACTTCTTATTTTTTTGCTCATTTTGAAGCAGTTTTAATCCTAGGTTTAATCTCTAATTTCCAAAGCCTGTTGTGAAAGCAAAGCTAGATATCACCTTGGAAGAAGGAATTTTTACTTGAGTCGTTTGTTTTTAAACAAACCACTGTAACAATCCAAACAAACCCATCTCAAGTGCCTCTCTACATTCCCATTGCAGCCTGCAGTGCGAACTTCCACTTTCATATCAGTACTCTGCTGACGTAACCTCACGCACATACAGAGGCGAACCATTGCGCTAGAATTTTTTCTAGCCACTTGTACGTTCCCTTTCTTCAAATAACTCAACAGCAGATTTATAATCACTTCATTCCTTGAAGAGGTTATCCCCAGCTGGCCAACAGGAAAATTAAATCATAGGTGAAGCTACACATGGTAACCATCTCATTCCTCCAACCCAGCCAGCCTGAGCAGAGAGCTCTGCAGAGTGATGAGGAGTGCAGCACTACTGCTCAGCTACTCCACAGCAAAACCAGAAGCATCCCTTGCCTCCCCACCTTTGTAGCCTGGCTGTGGACTCTTGCTCGTTCTCTTGGGCCATTCCACTTCTCCTTGGATCTGCTGCTGTGTTGGCTGCATTTACTAACCCAGCACTGCATCAGCCTAACAAACTGAGTGGCTCACTGCCAGGTTATCAGGCTGAACTGCTGAAGGAATGCAGCCCCACGTGCCAAAATCAGCAGAACAGGTAGGTGTGGGGGTGGAGAGTGGTGGCCAAGTGCAACACTGGCAGAGGAAAAGAAAAGATTTGGGACCACCCCTGCTGGTTCATGGGCAATTCAGTCACCTCTGCTGCACTCCTACGGTCACTTTGGAAGGGCACCTGCCCATCTCCAGACCTAGGCAAGCGTAAGGTCAGTATTTGGCTGTACAGTTGCAGTAAACCTTTATTCTGCATTAACTCCAAATCCCATACCGATTCCCCAATAACTCCCCAATCTCTACTGCTGCATACTGGCACCAGAGCAGTAAAATCTCCTAGCTCCATAACGACAGGATGCTCTTGACAATGCCAGGAAAGGGTATGGAGCAGCAAGGACTTTTGTACAGGCATTACATAGTGTTTACAACTGCTCTTGAACACCCAAAAACCTCTACAGTCAGTTGGTATTTGCGACTGGGTGGATGGAAGAGGTTACTGTTGTTTCCTCCCGACCCTAAAAAGCTTCCTTTTATTAACATCTCTACATGCCACTTCCTGTGACTTCTGTCACAATAGCGTGAGGATTAAATGCCACCCAACTTGCCTATATTGAAATTTTCCTATCCTCCAAAAATATTTATTTCCAAGTTTTTGAGATTTTTCTGTTCAAAACAATATTTCTATTTCCTCATTTGGAATAGTTTAAAAATTTAATTAACATGTGATCTAGGTCTTCTTCTAGATAATGAATAAAAACTTTAAATAAAATAGGACCCATTACAGTTCCCTTCATCCTAACACTGGAAAGCAACCCTAGCTTAATACATGGCCATTTATCATTACACTTTGTTTTCTCTTTCATCCAATCTCAGTCACATAGAAGAAGCCTTCTGATCCAAGTCAATTAATTTTTCAATTAATATTTTTGAACCAGGCTGCTGTACTGTCTATACTTCAGCTATGATGACTGCATATATATGCAGAGCATACATAACTGACTCAGCAACCGAAACTAGCGTCAGTTTAAATTACCATAATAGTCATGGTGATCTTAATTCTTGGCAGGGGATTAATTTTTAGGGCCATTACGATTTCATGAGAAAAAAAAAATTCTAATCAGATTAAAACGGTGAATTTTGAAAAATTACTTTCTATTCCCCAACACTGGAAGTCAATTATGTAAATCAGAAGTTATTGGCTCTTCCACAAATTCACAATCATAATGGAAAGTACAGTTACAGCTACACTTGCAACATTCATCTTTCTTAGACTCATATATAAAAACCACAGTGTGACAAAGAGGGTTTGACATGCTGCTCACACACCTTATCTTATCATCCTTCCAAGATGGGAAGAGCACTGGAGAATACCTTTGTATTTCTTGGTCACCTTGCAGCTCTGATTCCCAGAGCTGCTTATCACAGTCCCATGACTACCACTGTAGCTAGAATGGAAGGTTTGGAGGTCCATGAACCAGGGTTTGGGAATGGGTGAAAGTAACTTGGGAATAGCATGTTTGTCTAGGTAGTATATATAATTGCCTATCTAGGGGGGGAGGGTCTGAAGGGGATGACACCCTGCTGAAGGACTCCCGGGCTTCACAAATCAAAATGCTGATCAAACAGATCAGTGAATTATCTGTTCTCTTTAGAGATCAGTCTTGATGTAAAATGCTGTGACTGGTCAATGAATGGCAGAGGAAGGCTGAGAGGAGATGGGCAAGGGCTATGTGCCCTGAAGCTCAGGGAATAATGCAGGGTGGGACTGACCACAGCTGCTGCAAACAGGGCTGACTGCATCTCAACATAAATGGCACCCGAGGGTGGCCTTTGTGTTAGATGAACAGCTACCTCATTTGAGTGAAATCAACTGACTACACCACAGCTGAGTGAATAAAATCCTTCTCCAAATTCATTAAAAAAGTGAGAACGTCTCCCAAACTAGCACTGGGAAGGCATATATACACGGCTCAGACCAGCAAAGTTTGTAAGAGCTGAACAACTAGCAACATAAATAAAAAAAATCAAAGATAGCTGTGGGCTGGTTTCAACCCATGTATTCCCCCTCAGCAGCTGGTGATGGCCAGCATCATGATGGTGAGCATATTATAGCGACCAAGAACATGTACCACATATTGGTGTAGTGACTGAATTGTTGTTGATGTATTTCGTATTAACAAAGTACAAATTACACTGGCATTGTGATTTTGGTATATTTTTTATCATTGTGCTAAAGCAAAAATTCCACATAATGTTAAACATATTTTCAAATAAGTAAACTTGATATACACACGTGGCCTACCTAAAAGAGCCCAGTCAGAGCATACAAGATTCTGGCAAATGCTCATATTATTTACTAGTCTGTCTGTTTGACAACATAAAAGAGTTATTGCTTTTACTCTGGCATAAGCCCCTTCTAGATATTTATAACTGTAAACAGCACTCTGTTCAAGTGCTTTCCCTCAGCACAGAATCCCCCAAATTCTTTCATTTTACCTCGTCTGTTTCTTATACTGGTGTTACAAAACAGACATCTGCTTAAAAGTAACACCATCACACAGGGCTGCTGGAGTTTTCAGTTCGACAAATACGGCCACTTTCCCATTTACAAGCAGATATGTAGAACTGAAAACATTCCAGCTGCGTGCTCTGCTTCTTTGGCACAGACAGCAACATGAATATTTTGTAGGCTACTTAGTCTATGCATTAAGCAAGCATTATAAAGTATTATTATACTGGTTTAAACAAACAGCTGTATGTCTGGAAAGTGATCTACTGTGTGCAAACAATGCTTACAGGAGAAGCAGGAGGAAGGCCTTTCTAAATACTCAAATCATACAGAGGCTACCCTTATACACAGAAGCTGCTGAATAGGACATGCTGAGGGAATTTGCTGGGATGCAAATGAAAAAGGAGATACACGAGACCAATAATCAACTTCTAAAAGGGCAAAATATGCTCTACTGTGCCCAGAATGAATATAATGTTAGCACTTGGGGACATGGTTTTGTGATGAACATGGCAGTGCTTGGTTAATGATTGGACTTAATGATCTTAGAGGTCTTTTCCAACCTTACAGATTCTCTAATTAGCAGATAGAAGGTTCACGTATGTTATGCACACACATATGTATGCTAAGTCAAATTGAAAACACAAGGTACAGCTGATCACACTAAAAATGACAGCATTTACTTAAACGTTTCCTTGACAGTACCAGTCCACACCCCTTCCCTGAAAACCATTCAAAAACCAAGTTTACAGATACTTTCTTGAAGTTAAGAAAACATGTATTTCACGTAGGGATATCTCCTCTTTGTTAATTTGTAATTTATTCTGTTCTCACACTTACAAAGGAACTGCTAAGAAAAATTACAGTATTCAACAGTTAATCATTACTTTGAAGGAACTAGCCCAATAAATTTAAAACATATTCTACCATATTTAGTCATAAGTACAGTTCCAGTGAGTATTATGGGAGTGCTAACTTTCTCGTAAACATGTAAAACAGAGATAGATTTCTCATCTTTCCTTCTTGAATTTAACAGCTGTAGGACATCCATAAATACCAATTTTTAGTAACATATTCAGTGTCACTTCATGCTCTGTATTATTCAGACATTCACTTCTCTAAATCACTATACATTTAATTTTAAAGTTCACATACTTTCAACATGTCCTGAGATTTGGGAAGTTAACATTCCACAATACAAAGTAAGGTATTCTTCCTCCTTTGCTGCGCATATGTTCTAAATCAGAATTTCTTTTTACTTTTTTTACCCCTCTTCACACTAAGATTCTGGGAAAAAAAACCAACCCACACAACTCAAAGGATGCGTGCGTGTGTGTGTGTGTGTGTGTGTATGTACACTCACAATCTGCAGCACGCAGTTATACAGGAAAGCTGTTTATTTCAACAGCAGGTCTAACAAGCCAAGTGGTCAGTTGCTCTCTTCAGGCTGCAAAATTACTTAAGGGAAGCAGAAAAAGGACAGTAGATTGCTATTACTGCTCAAAGTCCACCTGAATTCCCAGCTACCCTTGTGCTACCATAACAGCACAACAGAGACTTCCAGGCATCAGCTGGCCAAGCACAATATGCACCCCTTTAAAGAGCATAGGAAGTGGAGAGGTTAAGAAACCCCACAGCACCCATCCTGTAGGAACCAGAGGTCTACTGCAAGAATGCCAAGAACCAGTTCAGTTGCCTTAGATGTTTATAAAGACAAAAGGACTTTGGGTCCACTGCTCTAGTACAGGATCAGCAATAAACACCACAGCAAAATAGTTCTGATTTTACGTAGTTACAATAAATTCTACAGACACATTAACGTCCTGTACCCACATACACGTGGATGCAATATAGGAGAAACAACATCATTAAAAATCCAATTTCCTTAAATGGCAACTTAAAACAGCTTATCCACAGACTCAAGTTTCTCCCAGAAATGGCAGGGTTACTCTAATGCTAAGATGTTCAAGGTGAACAAAAAGGATTTTAACTTCAGCTTTGGACCATTCAATCAGGTACTCCCATCTGAGTTGGTAGCTAAATAAAGAAAAATTGAAGCAAGTAAGAATTATTACCAGCTAATGTGAATGAAACAAGCTTTAATATTTGCACTTCAAGTTCATCTTTCTAGCCATTAAATTAATATTAAAATTAGGCTGCAATTATTTCGTAGTTACATTCACATGGAGCCCAAAATGCTTGGGGTCTCAAATAGCGCATAACAGCATGATAATATTAAGATAAACTCAGCTAAGTACAGTGACTCATAGTGTATAGCTACTCCTTTAAAACACGATGATTCTTATGTTAGCTGCAACGCCAAAGCCAGGCAAAATACATTTCATATTCTTTTCAATGGGTATGCTTACATATAAAACGCTGCCGCCTACTTTGGAGTTTGGTTTAGAAATTCATTTTTGTTACTGCCATGCTAAAACTGGAATGAAGTGGGTGGAATTTCTTAAAATCTCTTTTTAACTAGGAACCTCAGCCAAAGCGTTTTTGAGAACCACTGCTCCAATTCCCTTGGTAGAAAGGACTTTTAGAAAATCAAATAGGTAACTGTGAAGCAGAACGGGTGAGATTTCATGATCCACTTAGGGATGCAGTGCTAAACTCGTTGTCAACACAGACAGTGTAAAAGCAGATGGCTCTGCAGGCCATAAGCTACTTTTGCACCATGCCTATCCTTTTCCACAAATTAGAGGGGTTTCCTGGCAAAATGCCCTGGGGATTGCCTGTTACACTAGCAGTAACAAAGCCTGGACTCTGAAGATGTGGCCTTCACCTTGATAGTTCTCTCGTTTCTGCGGCCCAGGCTACATCACGTGCAGAAAGGGTCTGTGAAAGGCAGCTGCACCCCAAGCCAGGAATCCTCTCTGCACCCAGCCGAGGTCCCCGGAGCAGCATGAGAATGTGCTCAAGCCTGAGGGTCTCACCCAGGAATCCTGGTCTGGGCTACTTTCTGCTCTTGTACTGAAGACTCACTTGGCCTAAAATCCGCCACCTCTGTGGCCTGATGACCTACTGCTGAAGTAACTTGGATAAGATGACGTATTTAGACCCCCAGTTACTAATTTTCAGAACTGCTTGTGAAACACCTTACTTCATATTTAGCTACTTTTGTCCTGCTGTTCTCATGTTCCAAGACTCCATCACTTACTAATACACATTTTTTTAAAAAGGAAACAGAGAAAGCTCCGCTAAATGCAATTAGCTGTAATAACCTGAAATAAACTGATTTACACTGGAGCAGTATGTCTTGTTTAAACTTCATTTTATTTAAGTAGCAGTGGTAGCAAATGCCACAGTTTGAAAAACAAAATAACAAAACACGTGTAATTTACTTTGGCTCTCTCTACAACAGTTTAGGACAAACCATTCCAAGTTTCACATGAGACTGTGTCAACATGCAGAAAAAAATCAAGCTTCAGAAGTTCATTCTACAAAATGTACGGAGAATTTAAAATTACTTTTTAAAATAAGAGTTTTCATTTCTCAGCAGCTTCATTGCAGCCCTTGCTACTTCGCTCCCCAAAAGTGTCCTTCTGAAAACATGCATCCTTTTTAGATCACTTGCAGTGACAGCAGGCACACTGATTTCAGCAACTGTAACAGCTCAGTTGTGAAGTTACCAAACCTTTTCACCAAGTCAATCAAATCCCAGAGTTACAAGAAGCCCTAAAGCATGTAGCAAAATATGCTGAATATTTGAAACGTGGTGTGATTATGAAGGTCAGGGCAGCAGGAAGGCCCCTTGGTATAGCAGAGTCCTGGAGCTCCTTCCTCCAGGGTGAGGATGCAGGTTCCAGTAGACTCACACAAAAGCAGCATCTTCCTGTCATTTTCTGTGGGCAGCCCCAGTTGCTCTTGCATATCAGTCAATTGCAACAGTTAACAGATGGGACTTGATCTACTCCTTTTTGAAGAAAGCAATCACCTGCCAGTCTGTTTTGGTTTTCCCCCTCCCATGGCAGTTTTTTTCAGGCTCCATACAAGGCCCTTGAACCTACAGATCACATCAAGAGTCACAAATGACACCTGAAAAAGAGCAAGTCATGAGGCTTACCAGAGTTATACTGCCATTTTTACCGTTACTGGATTTTTTAATATATTTTAAACAGGAACCATAAAAGCAAAAAGGCTAATAACTACCGGTGAATGATGAAGGAAGTCTATTAAGATGGCAGTGGGGTTGCTTCTTGGTTTAGGAAGCTTCTTTGTTTCTTAGGAAACAGTCACAGACTCTATTTAGGAAAAGGAGCTCTGAACTCAGAGAAAGAAAAGTAGTAAAATAACAGAGAGTGAAAATGTAATGAAGAGAGGGCAGAATCTAGCTTTTGTATGAGTTTAATGAAAGCCTATGAATAAATTTATTCTAACAGTTTTTTAGCTTGCAGAGAACTGACAAAACGTTTCATGTTCAGTGGGACTTTCACCTCCTATTAGATAAAAAAAGATGAGTGAATGTATCCTTGTGAAAGGACAGGCCTCTGGGCTGAGCCAGCAAGAGCAGTAAATGGACCTTAACACCAGAGGCACACAGCTCGGAGCCCACCTGGTTACCTGCCACGTCTGTCAGCCGGGGTAAAATGGGAGGGGACAGGAGGACGGGAAGAGGTGGACCATCTCCATTCACTGCAACAGGGAAACCAGAGTGAGGAGAGATGCTTACAGGAAAGTCACAGGATCACAGATGTTGCCCCTCCATTTTCCTGAAGCTTAAAAAAAACCCCATAAATGGGTTTTTCTCCCTGAACACCGGACTCTCCTTCCTTTTTAAGTCCTTATCACATTCCAGTAATTCCCAGCAGCTCTAGACTGACTGTTGCTATTTGCTCTTACTCGGACTGGCCTTAAAAGTAACCCCAAAGTGTTCAGAAAAGCAAGATGCAGAGAAAACCTTTCCTTGGTGCAGCAGTGAAAGACTAACACCTACATGATGCCACAGTCCCCGCTCGCTGATACAGCCATCACTCCACTTTCCTGATGTGCCAAGGTCTCTGGGATGGAGGTGTAAGGTAGCAGGGGCAGCACACAGCTGTGCTCCCTGCCAACAGCCAGGAGCTCTGCTGGGGAAGCTGCCCCATCCCCCAGCCTTGAGCCTACGCACTTCATTGACATCATCCAAGATTCACTCCCCTTCCAGCACGTCCACCCCAGATACTGACAACATCTGCTTTGGGCCAGAATACCCTGGCCTTTTGACTCCCATTTCTCCTTTCTCTTTGCGATCATTTGCTACATTTTATTTATTACAGCAGCTGGATGTTCACATTTAAGATCCTCCTATGCATGTGGGCTTTGTATATGTGAAGTATCATCTCCCCCTGGATATGGGGGTGTTGGGCAGGGGAAGAGAGGAAAAAGAAGAGAAGTTAAGTATTTCAAGCCGCTCTCTTTGATTTGCAGAGTGAGTGTATCGCTGCTGTGTGCCGAGACACTTCAGCCCAAGGGCTGTATGCAGCCGTCATGGAGCTGGGTCACAGAACCAGGGCAGCTTCACTCTAGCACCAGCATATGGGCCACTTCTGCCTCTTCCCTCTGACAGATACCACCCTCAGCCCACCACCTCAGCGCTGTCAGCCAGCTGGCAAGGAACTGAGGTGGGGAGGGGACACTAAAGAATCACAGGCTCTGCATTCTCCTGTCGCAGCAGTCAAGACAAGCTAAGAGATACAAACACTTGCCTACTCACACTGTGCTGTCATGTTGCACAGGGCTTGCAGGACTATTACACCCATCCCCTCAGAGGCACAGAGTGACTCACATCACCACTGACTTCACACCCTGCAAGCATCAAAACCAGCAGCAGGGTATTGGGGGCAGGGGAAGGAATATCGAATAGCGTGCCCCAAAAACACCCAAGTTGTGCAAAACAGCAACTCCAGTCTTGTGCCATGGGACCCAGAGAAAAACCTTGGCTCTGTGATCTGTACGTACTGCTTCAGCAGGTCCCAGTCACACGTTGGGAGGACACCTAGGAGTACGTCATCCCTCTGACTTCTGCAGCTTGCTTTCCACAAGATGAATTTTGAAATGGCTGTGACCCATCTGGGTCACCACCCTAGCCAGAACTGCAAAGCACATGGTGAACCCCTTCTGCCCCTGAAGCTTTGGCATAGCTTGTGTGACAGCACTCAGCATTTGGGACACTCGCAGGATAAAACCAGAGCAAGCTGCAATCAGAAAGGCATCTAACACTAGCACGGCTCTTGCAAACACTTAAGCAAACCATAGTTTAAGTAGTGACATAAGTGCTAGAAGACGATCTGCACATTGCTTTATGGGAAAAAACATGGGAAAAAAAAAGTCAAATGGAAAAGATTTGTCACTCAGGAGAGATGAACGGTGGTAGAGGACATCTATACACATCAACAATCAGATACAAAGCAATACCTAAATGTATCCAAAGGGAAAACTAGTAAAATAGTATGCTTAAATGCAAAATGTGTGTCATAGCAGCTTTTTATATCCTGCCTTGCCTCCAAAAATCTTTGTGGGTTCCTTTGAAGTTAAATGTCTACAGATTATTTTTATTTTTTAAAATCAGTTTAATTATGTTCCTTGTGGACAGTAAAAAATTTGCAAGCTTTTAGACAAGAATTTTCCAGTAGTTTTATTTGGAATGCTCACTGGTGTTGCAAAGGACAGCTGCAGGACTCTCACTTGCACATTCAGCTACTTCAGAAACTGCAAGCTTTAGCAAGTCCAGAAAATGAAGTTTTCTGAGTAGTCTGTATACAGCTCCATGATTCCAAAGGCTGTAAGGATTCACGCTCCTGTGACATCAGCATACCTTGGAGAAAAAGTCAAGCAACATTTGGAGTATAGGTTTAGGCTATTTTTGAATGCTCTGCCTTCATACATCTAACAAACTAGTTCTAAATTGCTCAAAGGTTAATACAGGAAGAAAATAGTTAGTTCTTAACACTAATACAATTTTACTTTGAAGTACCAGAGACCATACAGAAAATAGAGAGGGTCTACCAGGCAGCTGTTTGGTTCTATACCCTACTCATGTCCAGCTGATAGACCACCATAAATGAGCACCCAGAAAAGCAAATTTTTAAGATTCAAGCACACAGACAACACCTCCAAGGTCAACAGCACCAGAAGTGTGAATAGCATTAGGTATCATATCTACCTTCTACAGACTCATAAGCTTCCTTTGCAGTATTTTGGCTTTTACTATACTGGGATTTTTGAGAGATTCACAAGTGCCATAGGTGAGGATAGATTATTAACAAACAGTTTTATACACCACAATATGAAGATTTAATCAACCTTTGTTTTTAAACGGAACACACACGATGAACTCATAGTTTACCAAAGAACTTCAAAACCCACACAAAACAGGTATTTAAAATTATTCTTACTTATATCTGGTCTGAAAAACTACAGTAATTTCTTCACAGGAATTGATCTTTAAAAAATAGTTATAAAAAAAACTGTAAATCACCTGATGTGTATGAAACTTGATTCCAAGAATACCACTTCCATAATAGTTTTAATGTAGTAAAATGGGCTGTGAAGTTCACCAAGTGACCAGACCTCTCCCATTTTCAGCCTGGGTCCTGCCTAGACTTGGAAACAGAGGCAGGTAGGAAGGTGACTGGCTAAAGTTTTGTAAGGAAGAAAGGATGACAAGCACTCCTGGAGTTTGAAGGAACAGACTACAGTCAGACATGGGAAAAGTTTCTCAGTTCTCAACACTCCTCACGCCAAGGAAACTGGCACGTCTAACCAAAGTTCTCTATCCCACATTGCTCCCCACCAGCGAAGTGTGACAAAGATGCTACAGGAAATTGATGTTTCTATTAATTTTTTTTGTTTGTTTTGTTTGGGGGTGGGGTTTTTTTTTTGTTTTTTTTAAACAGAGATTTATAAGAACTTGATATTTTGTGAGCTGTGTGGTGACCACGTAGACGTATTTCTTCACTGTGCTGAAGGGAAGACTGACTCCCTGGCAAGTACGTTCACAATGCCTCTTTATTCAAAGCCAGCTCAAGAGGGCTCACAAAGGGGTGAGTGGGCTGACGATGACAACCTCTTCGCGAGAACAAGCAGGAATCTGGTGACGCACTAATCGCTGCCTTGTTTTTTTTCCACTGCAGAACCCCTTGTGTGCCTGTTTCAGAAGCCAACTCTCACCCTGCTTTGCTGCCACAGCAACACAGAAACCATCATGTGGGAGTGCTGAAAACAGATTTCCTTGTATTACTGAAACCAAGAGATCCAGCAGTAGACGAGAAACCAAGAACTACTCTTTTACCATCTTGTGAACTCATCACACTCGAGTCTCAGAGACAAAGCACAATTTGAGGCTCTTCCCCTCACTCAGTCTTAAAACAAACACATGCACACACACTCTTGCCCCCACAGATAATACTAGGCAAAAAAAATACTCCTGACTGTTCTTGTTCTTTGAGGAGATGACTGTTTTCTCAGCCTGGCCTTAGGCTGACTTGAAGATCTACAAACTTACACAGCATCCCAGTAGAAAGCAAAGACTGTTATTGGGATTTAGGCTTGCTTTGCAAAGATGCTGCTGCCTCTTTTCACTTTACAGAAAAAAACCACAGTGAAGGAGAAAGAAAAGGTTGTGCAGATCACTGAGACATCTAATTACACTTTGCTTTTTTAACTTCAGGTAGATTTGCAGCTTTTTGACAAGTCTATAATGATACAGTTTTTCATTCTGCATTACAAACGTTAACAGTCAATACCCCGACAGCTTCTGAAACAGATAATAGGTTACTGAAATTCTGTAATGTAGAAAATTCAATCTGTGGGTGGTGTTTTGAAAGTAGCAGTTTCCCTCCTGTGCTCTTAAGGAGGGGAAGGTAACAGCAGGACACTCACTAAAAGCCCACTGATTTTATCATACTCTGTGCTACAGACAGAGCATAACTTGGCCACCACAGGAATACAATGCATTTTATTAGTATACACCCTCACGTAGTTTACAACTACCAGTGATACTACCACGTAGCCTATCTTAAAATTGTATTTTCACAGGGGAGAAGGAAAGAATGTTTCAGATGAGACATTTATTAAAAAGGAAACAATTAAATGGGAAGTTTTTTATTTCCTTCAGCCAAGCTAGAACTGAAACATATGAAAGTGTATTCTCTTACTGGGGTGACTATTTTCCTACACAACTTTGTGGGTTTTATGCATTACACTTCTTATGCATTCCCTCTTTAATAGAAGTACTGGTTCAGGGGTATAAAGGAGAGTGAGGACCAACTTCCTTGCAGTTACATCAAGAAATCACAGTTTTCGTTTCACGTGAGCTTTGCTTCAGGGCTGGAATAAACCATCATATGGTATTAATACTGAGCTAAGAAACCCAATCAGAAAGGCCTTAATCATACTACAGCTGGAGACAAAATTTAGTTCAGCACCATTCAATTTGGTGGTTGTTTAATTCTAAGTGGCAAGCAAAAACTTACTGTACCTGGTATTTTGAGGACTAGAAGATTTCCATTGTAGCTCAAAACCAGGAAGGAATATTTATTTATCACCATATGAACATAATATGTTTAAGAATTGAAGTTTGTCATCTCAGAATAGATACAGCAATGTGGTGTGGCTGCTGGAATCACTATCTATGCCCAGCATGCCCACTCATAAAAAAATCACCTTGCAAAATTTTACAGTGACAGAGCCAGAAGCAGAGCTCTGTGAAGATTCTCCTTTACCCCTGGCCAACCAGACACCACATCCTGGTGGTTGTCAGACAGTGCTGGGAGCAGGACAATTGTACCACAATGGTCTTTGGTAAACTCCAGGTCCACTGAGGTCATTCCCCATTCCTCAGAGGCTCTGCAGGCTTCACCACCAGAAGAAAGCAACAGGACTGCTCCATGCAGGACTGCTACTCCCTGACATTTGACTTGCTTTTCAGATCTTTCATCTTTGACTTCCTTTCTTTATGGATCAAAAGTGCTGCAATTATCAGACCAAGCTCCAAGAGTGTAAAAATGCTGCACTGAGAGACATGAGAGATTTTATATCATCTGTTTTATGTTGTCAGAAGCGTTCAAATCCAACACCTTAAGGCAAAATCAATATTTCTCCAGTGACAATGCAGAATACAGTACTTATTTTGGTACTTCTATTTGCGAGCAAGTTATACACCCGTACTAGCTTAAAACTGAGATGGAAAAATATTACATATACCTACTTTACATACATTACATATACCTGCTTTGGAAAGCAAAGGCAAAAGGAGACTGAGGGAGCAGCATTCCCTTTAGTTAACTAAGTTCAGCTATATTAATTTATTTAACAGATGTCAAAGACAACAAATCATTATTTGTCAGTTTAGAGCAATTTCACAAAGCGATCTTTAAACCTCAGTGATACTATCTCCCTTTGCTTTCTGAACACTACAAAGCTGCTAAAAATGTACTTAATCAGCCTGCTATCAACATTGATACCACTATGAAGGTGAAAAAAATGCATAAAACCCTCAGTTTTCTAGGAAAATTATCCAAGGCAATGAAATGAAGCAATATCATAGTTTTCAAACGTTTCAATTCCAGGTTTCCTGGAATCTCCATGAAGTCAATCCACAAACACACTGGTAACAAAAAAACCTGCCTACAAAATTAAGACTCCTGCATTTGATACGCTCACCTCACCTTTTAATTACACCTAAAAATGAAGAGGGTTGAGATTTTAGTTGAGATGTCCCATGTCTTGCAACCCTATGTTTTTTTGCCCGCTGTCCACTGTGTTTAAAAGAGAAAGCAGAGTGGATGTTGCACAATTTTATATAGCAAGAAACACATTTCATTCAAATTGAGCTGCAGTAAGTCATTCTAAATCATTGTGGAAGAGAGAGCTTGCTGAGAGATGTACTTTAAGAAAACACAGTGAAAGAGTTCCATGGAAAAGACAGAACACTAAAGCAGCCCGGAAACTGGTTTAAAAAGCAATCTGTTTTTTCTCCATACTTAACAGAGAACATCTTCATCAAGCCACTTTTTAGAATCAATTGGATTCCATTTCTCCTTTGAGTGCTTTCATTCCTGATGCCTCCTAATGACTGTCTGCACCTCGATTTCCTTTGACATTTAAGATGCACATTAAATGCTAGCTGAAGGTGAAAGCATCCTACTTAACAGTTCCTATATATGAATATAGAGGATATATCCACCTGAACTACAGCCAATCCCCCTCCCAAACAACAACCAAAAAAGCCCAACCACAAGCAGAAGCCAGAGCTGTAACAGTGCATTAATTTACCACAATGTCATAAACAAAGGATAGTAGTGGGCAGGCTTTCAAAATACAAATTTTTCTTCTGTGAGAGTCCTCCTGTTTTCAATCTGTTACAGCTAAATGCCCATGCTCATTAAAAGCATGCTTTGCACAAACAAAACTTAAAGAGCAATGAAATGTTTACTTTCAAGTAAAAATGTGGTTGCTCACAAGTCAACATGATACAAGAAAACAAGATGCAAAAGCAGCATCACTTACCTGTCAAGAATAATATAAATCAAACAAACCCACACTGCTCCACTGTATTTTTTCCAATATTACCTATAATCTTTCACTTTTAGAAAACTTAAATTGGCTTAGATGACTACCACAGATTCTGTGTCCTTAAGGTTGTTAGTCAATTTAAGCATTAGAGTAAATGACCAAAATTCTGGTAATCCATAATTTTGGTAAATATTTAGGAAAGTTACTCGATGCATGCCTTCAATTAGACTTCTTCGATGAATGTAGAAAAGACTTACTAAGTACATTAGTCTGCATTTATAAAATACACAGTACACATGACTTCAGACAATCTACTCAAGGAAAACAGAGGGGGAAAAAGCTACATGAGTGAAGAAAGAGCAAATTTAAATCTTCAGAAAATGTCCTCAGTTAACTGCACGAACATTTGACTGAAGAGATGTTTCTTCCTGAGTATACAACATACAAGAATACTGCAGACCTCAATCCTTACCCTGATCTGCCTTTGTGCCTTGGGCTGGGGAAAGGGACAAAAGGAACAAATGTACACAGTTTTCTTCTGAGGACAGAAAGCTCCTCTGGCACACACCACTGGAAAACAGGACTGATAGAATTATCACATGGAAGAAAAGCACACAGAATTTCAGAGTGTTATTTGATTACTTTCCCATTTTTTAAAATCACATTTTTTCTAGATACTCATTTCTGGTGAGTACAAACCTAATTGGCATTATAAGCATGCTAACTTGCAATGGACAGAACCTCATGTCTGGCTGTACCAGAACTGTTCTGAGCTCCTTCAGCAATAGCACACAAATGTCACCCCTTTTGGGACTTTGGATTAGGCAACACACCCCACAGAAAGTATAACATCAAAGAAATTAACCATTGAGGGGGTCCTTTTCTCTAAAGGAAGCTTGGTTAGAAAGATCTGGAGGGTCTGCAGATCTGTCCATTCAGTACCTCTCTTGCTCTGTAACTTTACCAATGCTATTGGAATACGACTATACTGTCTGGATAAGAGGCAGAAAGCTCCATTAGGAATGTTAATATTTATGGGTACTTGAAGTAAAGACATTTATATTTTCAGTAGCCTCCGGATCCTGTGTACCAATTCTTCGACTTTACAGGAAGTAACACTACAAGGAAAGGTCTCCACCTCAGATTCAGGAATGCTAGTTATTACTTTTTCCAAGCCTTGGCTTGTTGCTAAAAAGAGAGAGTGTGAGCATATGTGTGTGTAGGGAAGGAATGGAGGGAAATGCTATAAATACTGATGCATGATGACCTTCAGAAAGTACCAGATGAGATTCCAACTTGGTCTAAAGCTACTTCATGTTTTCCCAAGAGAAAGATGTATTTCCTCTCTCTTCTTATGCCCAACTATCAGCTTTTTGTTCTCCTATATCTTAGCAGTATCATTTACATTAAAAAGCAGCAAAAAGTCAAGCTCAAATCAAAGAAGGTTTTACTCAAATTGCTGCTTCCCTGGTGTTGATTGTACCCATAGTCCTCATATGTCTACTCTATAGATTTAGATTTCCAAGATACATGTTTAGCAGCAGTAAGTGAAACAAAAGTTGATTTATATGTCAGATTTGTATGTCAGTTGAGCCAACAGGCTCTCCTGTACACTTAAAAGTTTTGAAAGATTCAGTTTGCAAGGCTGATAAATATTTCCAGTTTGCTGGTATCACTAACAGTGGCAGGTGGCTCATCACGTGTTCATTGCAGAGGGAGTGGTGCCTCAGATTTTCCCAAATTGAGCAGATTATTTTTCACTTATCCCTGTGATAAGTCATGATAGTTGCTTAATTGTCTTTAAATATCAGCTTTTCCATAATCCACACATCCTAATTATCTCGCCAGTGAATGTATCTGCAGCAGGTTGGAAAGAGCACAAAATGAACACATTTGCTGGTATAAGAAGACAACCAGACATCACAGTTCCACTGAGAAAGAGGAAGGTTGTAGCCTCTTGAGCCGTAAGAATTTGAAATGCTTTTTCTCAAGATAAGAAAACTATCTAATCAGAAAACTCTTCCCCAGGCAGTTCTAGGAGTGTCTGAAACCAAGTTCAATGCAAGCCACTGTCAAGCATGGTTAAGTTATATCTTGACAGCAAAGGCAAAATCTACAATGGACCATGAATTACCATCAACTTCCTCAACTAACCACTTAAAATCAGAGAGCCTCTTAACCAGCCAGTCATTTTATATTTGTTAAGATATCAACAATAATGATGCAAAATATTAAAAGTCAACCAACTCTACTACTGAATGGACTCTTTGAAAAATAGGCCTGTATTGTCCTCAAACAAATATATCCCAATCATTCCCCTACTACAATGCAGGGTACAGTGTCCTTTAACAGACAACAAGCGAGGCAGAGAATTGACTAACCCATTGATTTCTGTTTGTGTGTTTGAGATGGGTTTCAGCCACACAAATTTAGGGTTATCCAGAGCCAGAGGGTAGGTATAGTGCACCTGATAGATCCTCTGTGACAGAACTCAGTCAGTGCTTTGACTAAAACCAAGTATCAACGCTGGGAAATGAGGCTGAACCACTAAAATGTGCCTTCAGGCAGTTTGGGTGGTTTTTTTTAATGGCAGCTGCAAATGTTACTTCACAGATCAGAGACTCCTGAATGATGTACATGGGCTGAACTCAAACCAGTGATCCTACAAACTGCATTATCTTTAGCTGGGTTTTGCAATTTATTAGTGTGACTACTGAAATAATTAAACCTATTCACCTGATTAAACCATTATATTGACATTCCCAAAGGCCATACACCCTTCATACTTTTAGACAGCTTAATCTGCACTCAGCCTCAAAATACACAATTATTATAAATTAACAATACTTTACTGCGGCTTGGATTAAATTAATCAGACTTTAAACTAACAGATATATTTTTAAAAAATTAAAGAATGAAAACAGGATTTGCCACACCAGATCAGGCCACTACTGTATCTAACATGGTATTTGCCTTTGGCATTGGCTCAATACTGTGGACTGGCAAGAAAGTGACAAAGCCAGTCTAATTAGAAAAAAAAAGTTACATAACATACATACATGGAAGTAAAAGAATAAAGGATAGTGTAAAGGGCAAAGTGTATTGTCTTACATAAAATCACATAATACATCATGCATTTGTCCAAGAGTTAATTCACTGTTCAAGGTTATAACTCTGCAAGTAGTCCAAGGAACAATTAAGAACAATGTCAAAGTATTCTCACAAGCACTACAAGTGAGAGCAAATTTAGAAATACAACAGATAATGGTATAATGACAGATGGGGCTCCATCTGTCAAGCACTTTTATTTGATACAGTAATTTCAAATGAACTAATGGAGATGAAAATTTTCCAGTGGGTGCAAGAAGAGACACTCTTCAGATGTGGTTCCAGAAGATCCTGGCTACGGTTCTATTTATATATATATATGGGCTGGTTAACAGACTTCAGCTAAAAAACCTAATTAAGAAGGGAAGGATAATCTTTTTTTAACCCAAATCAAGTCACTGATGTGATGTGATGTGATGGTGGGCAGTGATGGTCCTAGCACAGCCAACTGCTGGTAAAGGCAGATGAGTGGTTGGGGCCAAGAACAGTGGAACTGTACCCCGATTTTCACTTTTGCAGAAATACCAGTATATTCATTTTTCTTACGTAGTTTTGCATTTTGTCAGGTTAGAATAGTTGCTCACAACATATAGGCTTTAAGATGTTTCATGGTTATCAAGAAACTCCCCATGAGGGACTTATTTAGATAACCAGGAAATAATTCCCTTATCTATTTTACTGGGGGAAGGAGGGGGAAATGTTTTTCAGGCAAAAAATTGCTCAGTTCAGATTGAACTAGGTTAAAAATCTACATTTCTTGTAGACAGACACAATAGCCATGGGATGGCATGGTATGGTCGGCTGAGGTCCAACAAAATTCTCAAGTAAAGGATAAAGAGAGGAGAAAATGAAACCAGAAAAAAACTCCAATCCATTTCCTTGTGCCACCTCCTTCCCTCTCCCCTACCAAAAGAAAAATCTAGGAAAACACTTGAGAAAACTATCCAGAGAAAGATCAACTTGCTAGTTAAGCCATAGTGGTATAGTATATACCACACTGTAGCAGTAAGCAAGGCACAAGACAGCCACACAGCAGATAAAGAACTTGTGCCTGGTATCTACTTTTATTGCCATTTCACTTTGATGGGTTTTCAACTAACAGCCTAACAACTAACCTATCAACTAACAACAGCAAAACTAAATGTAAAAACAGAACATTATTTGACAAAAAAATTGTTAAAACATTAAATATTATTGAAAATAGCTAAATAGTTACTTGCAGTAAACTTGGACAGACTTAGCTGTATGTGGGACTTTGTGAAGAAGGGTATTCCATAACCCAAAACATTTTCACAAAATACTTAAAGTACAATTCCCACTAAGAAGCATGCAGAAAAACCAAGCTAAAATAAAATATTACATTTTAAATATGGATGTGAAATAAAGGCAAAGGAGCACGCAGAGGGGATTGAATTTCCCAGGACAAAGTACAACATACTAAAGGGAAAGACTGCCATTAGCTACTTCCAAGATCATGAATCTAGAGGTTTCTGTTGCTCTCCTGTGAAACTCGGCAATATGATGAACTCAAGTTAATACCCGTGCCAAGGTCCTGTTTTTGGCACTATGAAAGGTAAAGAAAAAATTACCATATTCTGGCAGCTTTACAAGCTTCTTGAAACAAGTCAGATCACTTTCTCTCAAAGCAATTTGATTTGTATACTAAATCAGCTCAGCTTCATTAAAACTTTATACATTTTGCACAAAAAAACCCCCTAATGTTTCTACAATTCCAAATTATTTCAGTTGTTGGTCAAAACATCACACTATAGTCACATATGACATCAATTAGCTCTCGAAATGAAGAGTATCTCTCTGTTCTTATCCAAGTGGTAAGAAGACTTGGATAGTCTATTTAAAGCTTCAACTTATGCTGCTTTATCACCCAAGTCTTTTACACTAAAATGAGCACACAAAGAAACCCACAGAATCATGTTCTGCAAGCAGATTTGCTGGAGAACACAGGCACTATCAGATACATTTCATTCTATCAACTCAAAGGCAAGGCGTGTAGCAGCCATACCTTCGTGCAATCATAGAACAGGTGTTTAACAGACATTTAACTCTTCCCAGAATTAGGAGCTGCATTTACAAGTGTCCTTTGCTTTCCAGTTCCTCTTGCTATCCAGTGGTTGTTTTGTATTAGTGTTTAACAATAACTGAATCCACCATAAACAAGAAAGCAGATTTTTCCATATTCAACAGTCATTCACATCAGCCCTGAAATGCAGTTACATGTTTTGCCTTTCAATCCCTTATCTAACACATTAATTACTTTCCATGCGCACTGAGAATAAAACTGTAACTACTTTCAATTGAGTACAAGTTCTTTTGTAGCAAGAATGAAAAAAATTACTTTGAAAATAGTAATCTGTATAAAAATTACCAAGGAATACTAACATACAATTCCTAACTGCAACACAAGTACAAAAGAAACTGTACATCTCAAGAAATTAGAGAATCACTTTTTCCACTTCTTGTGTTGGCTTTAGTTTTTTATTTAAATATTGAGTCACCTCAAGCCATTTTTAGAACAGGGGTTTTTGTTGCATTCCACTGAAAAGCAAAAATTAAAAACAAAGGAAAAATATTTTAGCTGGACCTTCACCGTACTATTACATTTTTTTGTGTTTCTATTCTTCTCACCTGTTCTTAGTAGGAGTGCTTTAAGTTAGAATAAAGAACATAAAGGAATCTTGTGGGTAGTCAGATCCAGGCCTCTGTTACCAGAAGAAACATGCATCATTAAAAAAGCCAAGATTTTCAAGTTCAGTCTTAAAAGAGGTAATTACTTATGTTCCACACCCACACAATCGGCTGCCTGCCAGAATCTCACTCCTCAAAGGCTACTTCTTTTACCTGCATACTTTTCTCAAGGCCAAATGTCAGGTGATATTCCTTCCTTAAACAGGTCCTTTCTGTAACTGCAGAGAGAATTACTGTCTACGTTTATTTGGTGTCTTATAAAATGCTCTGTCATTGACCAATACTCTTGTGTCTGTTACTAAGAGCTGGTAATCCTCCAACTTAGAAATTAATGTTAGTGGTCCCTAAACAGACGAATTTGTACTGTAATATAGTTGTTTTGTTTTGTAAAGTCTGTTATAAAAATCAAAGCTTTACAGTGTTATTAGAAAGGTGAATGAAAACCTGCTAATATAAACATTCAGCATCTATTCACAGGCTACTGTGTTTGGTCACACAGAAATACTTTTGCAATGGCAAACGTCAAGCAAGATCCTTACGAAACACTACTAACAGCTTTGTTACTACAGGTTTGGGAACATAATCTGAAGAGGCAGAACACTATTATCCCATTCAATATTAACAGTAGCTTATGTGCAATGTTAACATGTTAGAGAAAAAAAGATCCAAAATAGCTTCTGCAACAGTCTATCTATCAAAATCTCAGTTTTGTAGAAAATAACCAAAACAGTCCTCAATGTTCTTTGCCACAGCCATTTCCCACCTCTTACAAATAAAGAGCAGTAGTATAAAATGACCATTTCCCTAACAAAACAAACCATCAAGAAACACAAACAGCAAATCCCAACACTGAAATGCAATTCAAGCAAGGTAAGGCAGCAGGTCATATGGATTAACTCAGGGATGGCAGAGTCTGGCCTTCAAACAATCAGCTTGAGTAAGAAACATCAAGAAATCTTCCCCAAGCCCTCCCCACGCCCTCTTAATTTTTTTTTCTCTCCTTTTTTGAGAGTTTTACAAGTACTGGGATGAAGTGTTAGGTCACACAAAGCTAAAATTCAAAGAACACAGCAATCTGTACCAGACAAAAACTAAGTTAATTATGCTACAAGGAAAAAAATGCATGATTGAGCAAGTTCAAGTGTAGTTCAAAAGCTAGGTAGGAAGGAACCTTATACAATCAAAAAAATAACGTTTAATAATTCATTTATTATCTCCAATCATCACGCGGTGATGTTTAGATGAGTATTCAGGGCCTGAAGCGCCTGTTTCCTCCTTTCTGGGAAAAGAGGAAAAAATGGAATGTAATGGAGCTGTGCCAGGTGCCACAAACTGATAGCAAGACAATAAAAACAGTCCCACATGGCTTCACCAAGCTGCGAGCTCAGGCTAGCTATGACAACCTTTTCTGTATAGGTAAATAACATTCCCTTCTGATGAAGCAAAACAGTAAGCCTGCTTTTTGATTGGGATCAAATACTTCTAGAACAGCTGCTCACTGCAGATATGAAGGTGCATGAAACAGTGTGATCACAAACACCAGTAGCAGATGCTCATGCTCAAGCTGCCTAGCACTATCCCTCACCTGAATATTATTACTCCTCCAGCTGAAGGACTGCAGAGTGCTATGGGAGCACACCTCACCCCTATCTGTGCAGCCAGGCAGTGACTCCATGCACCAACACTGCTCAACAGTTTTGGTGAAAACCAACTGGAGTTATCCCAACTCTGGACCAGGGATCTTACGGTAACTGCTGCAACATCCAAAGCTGACTATGCCAGATCTGGAATGAAAATATGGTAATATTTTAAATGTAAGGAGGAAATAGTATAAGGAATACGTTATAAAATTGCTTATCAAATAAAATATAGATACCAACACATACGGCATTAAAAGCATACAAGCAGGGCACTACCACAGCTCAGTATATATTAAATTCTACATAGCAAGAGCATTGGATAGACAGATGAAGTGTGAAATCATTGTTCCTGAGACCAAAGGCAAAGGTAAAACATCCAAAATTTCTGGCAGTTCACCTTGAATCATTACTGTTCATATTTCGACAACAAATGCTATGAAAGCAATACAACTTTACTCAAAATAACCTGGCATACTGTACACTTCTTGGCTCTGGTATAGAATTAATTTTGAGGAAACATGCAAGGCTTGACTCCCCAGACAGGTATCCTTCTACTGAAAAAATAATTAGTAAAAGTTTGTTAATTTTTTCAAACACGGAAGTCTTTCTACTCTTTCTGGTTTTAACAGTAGCAGCACCTTCCAGCCAAGTACAACTTGGAAAAACCAGCTTTGAATGTGGCATTATCATGCTAATACCATATGTCACAGTTTTTCCTCACTTCCTACTTCACTGGAAAGATGATGGAGTCAGGCACTTCTCCGTGGTGCTCAGTGACAGAACAGAGGCAGTGGGAACCAATTAAAACAAAAGAGGTTCCCTCTGAACATCAAGAAACACTTTTTCACTGTGAGGGTGATTAAGCACCAGCACAGGCTGCCCAGGAAAGTTGTGGAGTCTCCATCCACGGAAATACTCAAAAGCTATCTGGAAATAGTCCTGGGCCACCTGCTCTAGATGGCCCTGCCTAAGCAGGGAGATTGGACCAGAGTTACCTTCCAAACTCAACCATTCTGTGATCCTATCTCCACACTATTTCAATGCCTAGCTTTCCCCAGTTTGATGGATATTACTCATCCTTATTTCCCTCCTTCAACTTATCTCAATATTAACAAAATTAAAGTCAGAGCAATTGTACTGAGGTTTGTACAAGCTGAAAAACCAACTTTGTCAGAGAAATGGATAAAATCTTCATGCCTGCAAGCTTCTCTCTGTTTTTCAATTTTATGAAGTGGTCTAAAACGTTATTGTTCTAAGAAATAGGACCATGTGCAAGCTACATTCATTTGGGTAATACTAGAGAAGGAAAGTATGAGGGATTATCAGGTTCTAATTATCTTACCACCTGAATAAAATTTACCTTACCTTACCAACTGAATAAAATTTAATTGGTTTCTTTTCTGAACACTTGTGGTTCTGTACTGCTAAGTGTTTTCAGCATCTCTGCTGATAATGACCCCATATGCCCAATCTCTAGTTTGTAAAATTTTAAATTTACCTTTTTTTTTTTTTTAAACTGGATATTTATACAACTGCAACTTTCACTGAACTAACCAGATGGATCAAGCTGTTGGCTTACAACCCTGTCTATGCACATGGCAGTAAAGGCCAGCAAAATACCATATTTCGTGGGTTTTAATATTTCCGTCGCTCTGGCAGATAAAAAGTACTGAAAAATTTGCACAATATTACTAACAACAGTGAAATGCTTGGAAACATCCTCTGACTCATAATGGTGAAGTCAAGCAGAACTCAGTCTTAAGATGAGGTCAGTGAGATTCAAAAAATGCTTACGACGTACTTGCTAAAGAGATGAAAATCCAGTCTGTTCCAGTACCATACTCCTACACTTTCAATAGGGTTCGTGATTCATATTCAGAACTGCGTTCCAAACATTTTTGGTCAAACACAGAAGTTAACATATTGCTGCACTTCATTACCTTTCCCTACAAAGAGAGTTGTGGGCACATTTTGCACACCCACCTGTAATTTCTGCAGTATTACATTCACAGGTTGGAGGGCAGAAGGGCCACTTGGTATGATCCACAATATAATACTAAGGAATTTCACCTAATCCCCACTTCTGTTCTACATACAAGCACTAACTGCAGCCATGCAGACCAAGCTACTCACTCTGAAAACAACACACAGTCATTCTGTACACCAGAAAGGTGAACTGAGACAGCCTCCCTTTACTTTCAGCTCGCAAATATTTGCTTTCCATGTTCAGCAGGTAACAATTATCCTGCTCCAGGCTGAAAGCAAAGCAGACAAGGTAGACTTACGAGACCAAAGCAGTGGGGAAAAAAGTTAAAAAATAAAAAAAATCAGTAATCCAAGAATCAAGTACAGGCTATTGCTGGTGCCTATAACAGCCCTCAGAAAGTCAAATAAACACAGATGACTAGCAAGGAAAGCTGAAGTTTATGTAATACACAAAATCTCGAGACTATTAGCAAAAGTTATTAGGTGTTCCAAAGTCTGCAAATGGCCCCCAAGGAAATAATTCTAAAATAATAATAACAAAAAATTAACCAGAAATCACAAATTGCATTTATTCTGGCATAAGATCTGTATATTTCTTGGAATTAAATATCTGTCTTTCTATTAAAAACATCCATGTCTGTTCATGCTCGTTTTAAAACATGACCAGAAGACATTTTCTAGATTAACACCCTAGCTATCATGTTTTAACTCTTTAAAGAATCACACAATAAAAAGTCAGCATCTGATTCTCATCAGTTGACAATAAGGTCCATTTTCTTTCATTAAAAAAAAGATTAACTTTATTCCTCACTCATAATATAAACCAAGAAAGAAAGTAAGGAGTTAAAGCTGTTTGGCAGCTGTTACTTTAAACTCCTTTGGGTTTTACAATTTGCAGTGCATGTCAGTTCCTCCACCCTGGAACTTTTTTAAAACACCCAAGCAAAGGAATGTCACAGCACCATCATCTGCTATCAGTACAACAGTCAGAGATACGATACAGCAGAGGACCTCCTCCTCCAAATCTGTCATTTGTAATAAATTATGGCATAGCCAGGAGCTGGTTGAGACCAGACAGACAGAGAAATTAAAAATAAGAGAGTATGTGGAATCAGACATGACCTATATAGACATGATGGGTAAGGCTGAAGAGAAGAGCAGCCTGATTTCGTAGAGGGAGAAGATATGTAGAGACAAGGGACAAGGACAGAGGCAATGGCTACTCGGTGAAAAGGACAAACAAGAGCATAAAACCTTGAGCACAGTTCCTAGAAAGCAGCAGTTTGAGGTAGTATTCAAGCACACAACACACTGGTTTCTTGTTAAAGGTGCTCAGAAAGTCAAGACCAACATACAGCACTACAACCCAGCCACAGCGAATTTAGATCAAAGTCTGCATTGCAAGACCGGCTGGGCAAGCGCCACACAGCAATCAGATACTGTCTTTGAACAGAAGGTTTTGCACAAGTAAGAAAAAGAAATGCTTATGTTTATAATTCTTCAAACAAATGCCCTTTTCCCCATAAGCTCATCTTCTCCACGCCTATTGAGAAAGGCTATTCCATCATATAAACATCCCATCGCTACATCAAGTCCCTATATCTGGGCAATACAAACTGTCTCCCAAAGCAGAGAAACCCAATGTGAACTGAATAAAGAAGTTAACATTTAAAGATAGATAAAATCACCATTTCATAACCTTGCACTAAGTTTCCCTCCTCTATTAGTATCCACTTCAATTAAGTCCAAGCTGTCAACAAGAACTAGCGAACAGTAAACTACCCTCCAGCTCATACTCAGTACTGCAGGACAGCAGCTCTGAAGCACTCCCGAGCATGCCAGCCTTTGGCAAATAAGGGTGCACACCTTCCTCACTTACCAGCTTAGAACAAGCAGCCAAAGCCAGTAAGACACCAGTAAGCATCTTCAATGTTTTCTATTTTGTTTACCTCTTTCAACTATTTGCTTTTCAGATGAACTTTTTTCCTGTTTCTACATTACTTGCTTTTCTCTATTGCACACCTTACATTATTAGAAGTGGTCACAAAGCAGAAGTTCTACTATTTACCTCACTGGCAATGGAAAACATTAGAAGCCACACACCTTGACAGATTACAGCCCAGCAGAACCCCAGTCACAAGCTGGGGCCCTCATACACTACTGCTATCTGCAGATATCTAACAGCCAAGAAGTTACAACAGTGGTAAGCAGTGCAAGCCCAGCATCTGCAAGCACTGAGAGCAAAACAATGAGACATTTGTTCCAAGCTTATGCAGCAAGGCAAAAACAACTGCACAGCAGCCACCATTCTTCTGAACAGAAGCCAATAAGATGAATGTTTCTTCATTTCCCCCAATGAGTTCACAAAATGTTCATAAGAATCAACCTTTTATTTTAATTATCGCACAGATCCATACAATCTGGATGCTTTACTCAAAAAGCAGCAGCAGTGGCGCATGGATGAGGGTGAAGACAAGGAGCACAGCCTGCTCACTGCTGTACATTCAGCCATACCAGCCCACACTGAAGAAGTTGCAGTTTAGGATCCTCAGTTGACAGAAAGCCAACACAACAGACCTTTTAAGTCTGGATGCAACACATCAAGAACACAAAGGACTGGCCAACACGACAGCAGTTGGTAGCCATGAGATACTGCCACAGCTGTCAAGCTAACCAAGCTTTCCTCAAGTATGAACAACAAAGAAACACAGTGCCCGCTACAGCCTCATCTCGGCACATCCCTCTGTGGTAGTGAAGGCCAGCAAAATGCCTCATTCCACCCACACACTGAGCATCTCTCTCCAGAACTACTGAGCAACCAATCTCTTCTGATGGGGATTAAGAATCTGGGAAAGGAACAAGACACATGGATTAGAGTCCTTCAGAAACTAAAATGCAGCTGTATTTCAAGCAGCTGGAACAACAAGTTGAAACATTGCCAAGTTGCCAGGGACTTACAGTTACTAGTAGGGACATAACTAACTCCTTTATGAGATGTAGATGTGGCACTTAGGGACACAGTTTGGTGATGGACTGTTGTACTAGATGATCTTAAAAGTCTTTTCCAATCTAAATGATTCTATGATTCTTTGAGTAAACATCCAGGTAACAGAACTTCTGCAATGCACAGCTGGAAACACAGGTCAGAGGTAAGTTCAAGTGAACCTTACAATGCATAAAATGTCTCCAGAATTGACACAATGATGTGTCTGGACAGCCTCCAGAAAAAAGAATCAGGAAATCACTAAACAACTCTTAGCAAAACTCCCTGATGAACTATTCATCTCCTTCATACTTTGGCCTGAGCATGCTCCTTGCTCTAAGACAACATAGCAGCATGCTGAGGAGGACACATTTTCATCTCCTCTGAAAGTCAAGGTCATCATGACTGTGTGAACAAATTACTGGCCCCTCCACCAAGGGGATTATCTACACCAGAACTGCTGGCAATTGAAGTCCTGTTGTCAAAAATTACAAGTATGTCAGAAGATTCAACTACCAGATATATTCCGAAGGGATGGCTTGGAGAGCTTACAAACCATTAAAAAAAAAAAATCAATGTACAAGACACATCATGTTACCTAAATATGCATCTTTTTTGTTGTTGTTTTATACTCCTGATAGAGGAAAATGACAGCATATCAGTTCCAAACAAGTATACAGGAACAGTCAGAACCCAAGGACCTACTATCACTACCAAAGAGAAAAATCTACCAGTACTGATTTTCAGTAACGTCATTTACAGAATAAGACATCTGATTCAGCATCTGGTCAATTTTTAGGGTATCGTAACCACCCTACTTATCCGAGTAGAGATAAAAATATAAACAGTAGGTCGGTTCTCCATTTTAATGCTAAGTGTATTTATGTGTCTAGAAAGGATAATTTTTAATATTATCAAAGGCACTATCACAGCCTAAAAGCTGAATTGTCTTGAGCTACTAGAATGAGAGAAAAATTTTAAGTGCTACAGTTTTACATAAAAGATCTGAAAGTCTAATATTAAAATCCACTTTCTCTGATAAAGTTGGAAATTTGTAAGAACTCCCAGTGAAACTATGAGATACCATGAAAACTGCAGGAAAAAAAAAAACCAAACAAAACCAACAACCAGAAGCCAGCAATGTTTAATTAGAGATCTCAGATTGTTTAAAAATCCTGAACAAGGAAGTACATATACTCATACACTCAATTAGTTCACATTGCTTAGTATCTGCTCGCAAGGGTTTGTTCAAATCTACTGCCACGAACAAGAAAGAACAAACATATCTGTATGCATTTGCAACCCAAAGCTGCTTTGAACAAAGCCAGTGAGCAGAAAAGACGACACAACTTCTGGTGTTATTGAAATATCCACAGCAATCCAAGGACAAAATGGAAGCAAAGTATCCTGGAGAACACATTAATTTCACAGAATAATGACCATTTACAAAGGACAATCACTGTAAGTTGTTCGAAGTACAGAGTATCATGCCATGAACACATAACTGAAAATGGTGGAAAATGCATTACAGTTTTACTACTGTGAGGTCAGCTTTGATTCATACCATATGGCCTTACAAGACAAGCATGTGTGCACATCTGCACATGTGTGCAGGAACGCTGAGGTCTCCAACCAACTGCAGCCATTCCAGTTTCCTACCAGAAGTAAGAAGATAGGATTCCAACAAACAAATACATAGTTTTTCAAGAGTCATTCAGAGAAACTAATCCTACTGACTCACAATTTTTGTCTCAGAAACCTGGTAATTAAGACAAACTGAGACAAACTAGATAGTCTCAGTGAAGATAACTTGGTACTATAGCGAAGCTAATTATTATGCTCATATATGTTTTCCTCTTTACAAGGCTTAAAAAAACCCCTAACAAAACCAATCACACTAATATGTGAATAATTCATGACAGAGAAAGGGATCAATGGATTTACAATTAAGTTCTTTTTCCCTATTCTTTTTAAGGTGGTACAAAACACATAGTTTTTTATTTTGCCCTCAGGCGAGGTCCAGTGAATACACGGCTACCTCATAAAAATTACAGGTCATCAGTTTGGGTTTAAAGTAACAAAAATGTTAAACCAAATATTGTACTATAAGCATGGAGAACATTTGACAAATGCAACTGGTTATCAGCAAAATTCCTGAAATCAACATTTATCAGTGTTGTCTCACTCTCTGAACTAAAAAAAATGCTTCCTACGGTATTTTCTGCATTGTAACTACAGACAAGCATTGACTTTCTAAAAGCACCTTGAATCTGAGGTGTTTTATCCTCCTGCTGCTTCAGAGCATGAAATGAGATTCTGATGTTACCTGCAACATCAAGTTTTGCGAGTATGTTTGAAACACAAATTTGTCTACAAGACTACGTTTTAAAATGTAGGTTATCTTCTGTCAAAATGAAAGTTAAAAATCAAGCTCAACTCAGTAGGAAAGGGAAGGTGAAAGAAAGTGCAAGAAAAAAAGGAGGAAGGATCTTAGTACTTGTAGCTGGAATCCATTCAAACTTCATTTCCTTTATAGGAACTTAATATGCTTTCCTATCATCTTTATGCTTTTTCTTTTTGCCCCCTTTTTAAAAATCTTTTTAGTTTCTTTACATACATATATTCAGAAACAAAGCTTACCACTCATTCTGGGTACAAGTTGCTGTGTACATAAAAAACCCCTCTCAGTTTTGAACATCAGTGTAGCAGGTGGGGGCTCTCTGCCTTCCCAGGAGGCTGAAAGCAAGCCCAGGCTGCTGACACACCACTGTGCTTCCCACTGCCAGGCAACTTTCTGGCTTTACCCTTTACGCTCACGCAAGTGAAGAAGAAAAGCATGGAACTGCAGGAAGAGTGTGAATAAATCTGAACATTATTTCACAAGGGTCCAAGCAGAAACTTCATTACTAAGTATCACTTAATTCATTAAAAGTTCCCTAACCACTGAAGTAAAAATGGCATGAATTAAGAACAAACTCTTGTGTGGGCTTGATTTACTTCCAAGCCCTGACCTAGACAGCGTATTATCATGGTCACTGCACTTTCTCTTTACTCCTGACCTTATTTTATGCACAACAGACACACCTTCCTCATCCTGTGACTACAGAACATGCAAGGAGCCTTTCTTTTCCAAGGAAGATACACTCTTTCATTAATTTGAACTTTTATTACACACTCAAGAAGCTATAACTTAAATGACTAAACTTAGCAAGAGAAAGCACTGTTCCTTTTGGCAAACATACCCATCGCCTTCAAAGCCTCTGGGCTGTTAAAAGCTCTGAATTTTAACATTTGGAGTAATGAAGGCTGCATATTATTATCTCCACAAAGACACACCAGAAAATAAGCAATGACCTGCAACCCAATACTGTCAGATACCATTTCTTTACAGCCAGCCCCTAGATGCACCAAGGCTCTGTCAGGATGGACTATTTCCATCTGTATATCCTTACTGGCTGTTAACCTGTACAGCAGTAGACAGAATGGCATGAAGTTACAGTGAGGCCACGAGACTTTCTGCCCCATGTCAGCATCACGGTAAGGAAACAGTGCTGTACAATTACTTCTCCTCCCATTCAATCTATTCCTTCTTGGAAATGCTAACACCACCACAGGCACGCAGAGTACCCAGACTGAAGAAACACCTGAGAGAGCGCGGCCGTAAGAACTTAAGCTGTAATATTTTCTCCCATGCACTCAGGCTAGGGGTAAGGGAAGATGACACTTGATTACCCCGAGCAGCTAACTGATGCAGGACTTGATCTGTGAATGCATCAGATATTAAAAAGCATCTTTGTTTATGTGCAATCATCTATGGTAAGCAAAGATTTGCTACCGCTCTGAAGGAACCCACAGGTCTATCACCTATTTATGAGTTCCATCTTGAGAGATTATATACATTTTTTAAAATTATTTTTCACCACAGAAAAATGAAAGCACACTTTAAAGCATGCATTAACTTGCACATGGGAATAACCATTACCTTTCTAGGAGCCCAGCACAAAAACTGCTCTACTCTGTTTACCTAGCCCCTCACCCCTCAAAACTCAGGGCTATTTTTCTGTGCATAGAAAGTCAGCTTGTGACATGACACTACTCTGACCCCCTCTCTAATGACAACATCTGCTGAGAGGGCTCACTCAGCTCTTTATGCAGCAGTAGTACACCATTTGGGGTTCTTAAAAAAACCCCAAACAATTGAAACAACCCCTCCTAAGATTAACTGAAAGATTACATACAAGTAAAATTACTAATTAAAACAACATCTTCACCAAGATTCTGAAAATAGCTAAAGAATGGCAAGCAGTTTTTGCTGAGGTAAATCTTCATAGAGCAGGTAAGTATTCATATCTGACGTTAAGAAGGACGGCCTTATCTAATGTCTGGAAAAACTAATGGTTTTCAAAAAGAACTTTAGCATGGCAGATTCTCTTCCTTCAACAACCAATTTTTAAAGTACTTTTACTAATTTAATATTTTAAAGCTCACTACAGTTATAACTCAATAGCTTACAGCAATAAGCAAACTTGAAATTCATCCCATTTTAAGTTCTAGCTCCTACTGCTTCAGGCTGCTTGAAGCAACTGTATATTTAATTTTCATATAACACGCTAACAACAATATTTACATTAACTAAGCCTAATGCCATAGCTCCCTCTAAAAAGTTTTAACTAGCAGTATACTAAAGAACGAAATAAAAATTCCTTTGTTCTTATAGGACAGTTAACTTTTGAAGAAAATGAGTGCCTTCAAATTCAGGTTTTTATAGTAGGGAAAATATAAGAGTCCCCACACACACAGGTACATCACAAAACAACGAAAATACAGCTCTCATTTCACACATCTGTGTTCCTGGGTCCTGTAAATCTACATCTTGAACCTAGAGACTGGCCCAAGTCGAAGTTATTTGCCAGGACTTCAAATACTGAAACAAGCTGTGAATATTTCAAGAATATTCTGGGTACTAGAAGTAAAGCTAAAAGAGCAAGTATATTGCTGTGTTTCACTGTGTCTGTCACTGTTATTACCTCAAGTAGCCTTTCACACTACTGTAATACTTGTCCAGGTCAGCACACTACTCAGCAGGTTTCAGAACTTGCCAAGAGCACATTGCAGAGGGAAGTAAAGAAAGCTCCCATCTTGAGCTGATGGCTCTCATTCTGCAAACACAGTGCAAAGCCTGGACAAGTTTATCCCCTCCTGCCCAGCGGTGTGCTCCTGCCCTTGTCCACCTCACCCCCTGCAGACCATCAGTCCTGTCTCCAGAGCTCCTGGATACATTTATTTCCCCAGCAACGCTTGCCCAAATAAAACAGAAACAAGAAAAGGCCATGAACACTCCCTAGCACACTTTCCTGCCTGTCATCAGGAAAAACAAATCAAGCCTTTCAAGATATGAGAAGGCCAACACTGGGACAGAAGGAGGAAGGGTATGATAAAGAGCGGAAAGTTCTTATCTCTCAGCAGACACTCTAATCTTGGAGACATCAATGCAGAAGTGCAGTAGCTAAGGAAAGTAAGGCAATTAGCTGAAGGAAGGTGGGAATCACTCTGGCTGACAGAGAGATCAGAGAGGAGTGACCAGACACTACCAGGCATCATGCGCTGATCATGTCAAATCCTATGTTAATGACTTGCTGGCAAAAGTTACTCTACCAGAAGACTATGGTAAGTGCCAGTAGAATGCCCCCACATTTCTTTAGTATTCAAATGAACTAAAATATATCATTTCCTCTTAAGCCATTTAGAGCATTCAGAAAAAAGATGACTCAAGTACCAACTCATCTGTTGCCCTACAACTGGGAGAAACACTTGTGAGCACTTGAGCGGTCACAGTACACATCACAGTACACTTGAGTTGAAACTGTGGATGGAAATCTGTTTAAACTTCCATGCAGGGTATAAACCGGCAATCCTACAGGGACAAAAACCTGCTCTGACAGAGACAGCTGCAGCTGAAAGTGCCTCAAATCATCTGCCAGCACCCAGGTCCAGGTCTGCCAGTATTAACTGTATAATGCAGTTTTTTGTCTACTGTAAGCAAATTGGTTTTTCAAGAGATTCTTTATGCTTTTACATTCAGCAATGGGATGGTATCGTATTTCCAGATAAGAGCAGTTTCCTTTAAATAGTAACTTTTAAAACAGTTACCTTTCTAAATGCCGTGCCTTACGTCTTACGCTTTAGTTCTACAAAAAAAATGTAATCCTGCATCAACTGGCACTGCTGCCATGAAGTCCTTGTTTTCCCTTACCAGCTCCTCCCAGCCCTTTCTGCTGCACCAGCATTTGTGTAATTTCTGATGAATCCAGTCAGGGAAATGATCCAGGTGAAGACTGAGGTGAGCTGCATACAGGAGTTTTCAGTTGGATAACTTCCTTGATCTGGTTTACCACATTGCTACACAAATGCCAGTATGAGAAAACAGACAAAGATGAGAGTAATGATGCAGTTTAATCCAGAATAAATCAACCCTTGGGAATACAAAGCTAATTAAAAACATGGCAAAAACATACAGGCAAGTCCAAACAATTCTACAAGCCTCCTTACTTGTTTGTGAACTTTTCTTTTTGTTTATTTACTCTTGGGAGTGAAACACATAGGCTCATAAGCATAACGCTACAAAGACAAATGATTTAGAAATGTAAATAGACAATAACTCTTGCTTGAGTCTTAAAAAGCACATAACCCAGCCAGGTAACACAAGAGTGTGTTCCTTCACATAGTTTATTACACTGTATATATTCAGTAGCTCAAGGCCAAGCCAGAGGGCAACACTGAGGGAGGATCCATCTGCCTAAATGGGAATACAAATGGTGTTGTGTAGGCTGCCATGCTCGTCAGTGGAGATTCACACAGTGGAGATTCTTCAGACCAAATGTGCTTTCTCCAGGTGACAGGAATGATACTCGGCTCCATTAGCTGAGAAGATTAGATCTTCTTGTCTATAAAAGGATCATGAGTGACTCGCTAAAATGCACACACTTGAAGACTGCAGACACCCAAGTCAGACGAGATGCCTCCTACCCTGGATGCAAACTGCATGTCCCTCACATGAGGAGTACTTGATATATACAGACTGAGATATGAGACATTTGGATCTTAACCTTTCACAACTTTTCACAGTATGATGAAGAGCAAGAGGGTTGGACAAAACTGCTGATACATTCATTTCCTGGCAGCAGCAGTGCAAATGCAGTTTTTACCTTAATTTGGTGCTGTTTTCTTAGCAAGTGTCACAAAATCACCCGAGAAATACTTGTTGCTGTGTTAGTATAGGCCTTTGCTTATTAAGGATGAAAGACACCATGTTTCAACAACGGTAATCACAAAGGTGGGGTGAAACAAGAGAAAGCACCCAATACCACTATCACTTCTGTTAATCACTGGAGGAAGCAGAAAGGGCTCTGTTTTCTTTAACAAAGCAGGAGTACTTTATGCTTCTACCTCTTATTTATCTCAGCATTTATGGACTGTCAAGGTGAGCTCCCCTTTACTGCTAAACACTGTTACTGTATTATACCTACCACATAGTGCAGCAGCTCTCAGCACTCCTGCAGCTACAACTAAACTGGAGGCATTATGCACCTCATTGGATTCAGCTCCTTTATTGTCCCCAAGCTGAAAGGATGCTGCTACTTCCTTCCCCTTGGCTTCCCCTCCGTGCTCCATTTCCTCTCTGCTAACTTCAGCTGCCACTGTGTCTCCTCAAAGCCCACAGGGCAGAGAGGCTGAGGGTGGCCCCCACAAGTCACTCCAGCTCCAGCAGGGCCTGTGTGGTGTCCTTTATACTGTTATGTGCTCTTGCCTCTCCACCTGAAAAGCACCCACGACAGCAGCAGTTTGGCTTGGTGCAGGTGCCCACTCACAGTGACACGGAGGCTTCACCTGCCAGTGCATGAGGTGTACAGATAATGAACAAAGACAGGAATTCACTCCCTAGGATGCTTCCACAGAATGGCACAGGAAGTGACAGCTCACAGAACTGCAAAAACTAAGAGCAGGAACAATTAAAAGATAGCTTTAGTGTTGGATTTCTTGGGACTTTTGTGCCCTGCCTGCATAAACTGCTTCTACTCAAAACATACTTTTATATCCACAGCAGTTCTGTTTAAATATACCCAATCCCCCGAGTAGCTAGTGATGACCCACCAAGTAATAGGTAGTCAAATTTAGAGACTATACTGTACATAAATGAATTTTTCCTTCAGTTTTTCCTCAAGATCTGTTGCTCTTCATGCTAGCAAGAGTGGCATGGGTATATCTGAATCAGAACATCAGCATTTTACAGAAATGAAAATGTTGCTCTATGTTGAAACATACTTAAAAATACTCCTTTTAATGGCTCAGACATGCCATTATGTCAACTGTGATTCTGTCTTACTATTTTAAAGTGGAAGATTCAATGCACTTAGAAAAAGTAACAAGAAATTGCAGTATGTTCACATTCTTACGGCTTTGTATTAAAAAATACATACATATTTTCCAGTTTGTAATAAAACTAAACACGGTATTTGTAAAAAGCATGTGTATAATACTTACTACCCATGCACAGCAAGCCAGATATTACATTAACTGAAAGCTTAATGTAAACCAGCTTTCAGGATAACGTTTCTGGAATTTCTGAAGAAAAAAAAAGCACTCAGTTCTCTTCAGCACTTCCTACAACAAAATGTTTTAGTGTATATTATTAACATGTATTATATTAGTATTATTAAAATGATTTTTTCTAGTAAACACAACCATTTACACAGACTTCTTGCCTCCCTGATTTGTGCTCCCTGGCATGTACATGGTACAACCACTGGGACCTGTGGGAGAAGCAGAATACCAACAGCACAGTTCTCTCAGAAATTGCTTTTCTTTGTACCTAAAGGCAGAACAGATATATATACTGGAGCAAAGGAAAATTGATCTTACAAAAAATGCAGCTTGCATAAGGTAATGAGTGTATGAGTCAACAGAAAGACTGAAAGTGCATTGTTTCGATTTCAAGTTGCAGGTATTTTTGAGAGATTACTTAGTTTGCCTTTGGCTGACTAGAAGAACAACACTCCGTAAATTATAAGCCTGGGGTTCATAACAACTGTATTGATCCAATGTACTGGAATTTGACATGTGGAATAGAAGAACTCCCAACCACACTGCTATTCCATGGCCAGTCTTCAAGCAGGGCTGTTAAGAAATGCCATTGAAGCTGAACCTCCAACCTGCCAGGTACAGCACATTCCTATAAGGACATGACCTAAGCATTGCGTTTCCTTGGCATGAATTTTCTTCTTGGTTTTCTTCCTGCACCAAGACTGGCTTTGCCCACAGAAGACAAGAATAAAACACTAATCTGAAGTTTGTACTAACAGGAAGCAGAGTGACATTTCTGTTCCTCCATTTACCAAAATCACTGGAGATTTCTTATATTTTCAAAAAAATCCTAAATGCACAATTTTTCTTCCTCCCCAGCACACAAATACATATAAGCCAAGCTTCTGTTAACCATTAAAACTAAAAGTTGTAAAACTGCATTTCATTGCTATTTGAAACCATTCATTTAGCAAAAGTTGATACAGCCATCCTTAAAAGCTCCATGAACCCAGTTTCAGTCTCAAGCAGGAGAAGGCATCAGCGTGGTGTTTAAAAAAAAAAGAAAAAGAAGGGGAGAGGGAGAAATACATGGCAATTAACACTATCTCAAGACACAAGTGGGAAAAAAAGACAAAATACAAGTGGGACCGCAGGGAAAGTCAGCATATGAATTTGTCAGTTCAGAAATCCATACACCCATTATTAAAGGTAAGTTGAATCATTTAGTGCCAGGTATTACAAGCCAAAACGGTGAACACAAATGCTTAGGAGAAAAAAAGACTGCAGTTATAAACCCTCAGATCACCTAGGTAACTTGTTCATCTGACTGAGAGAAATCAGTTACTAGGCATTTGCAGGCATTAGTAGTTCAAGACAAACATGAAAAAAACCAAACCAAAACCTAGTGCTTACCTGGATCTGATAACTGATAAAATCAACAAATACCTCATCTTCATTAACATTTTACAACACCATCTAATACTGAGTAAACAATTGGCTCCTCCACTAAAATACAGCAACATCTTTTGTACTGCTTTAGAGCAATTTAGCTTCTACTCTGAGAAGTCCATTTGTGGTCTCAATGAAATAAACCTTTGGATTTGACGGCCATTAGTAATTTGCAGCTGAATGAGAAGAGACAGTACAGCACTGCAAGAGGAAAGAGCAAAAGACTACAAAGACTATTTCTGCATCATCTAAACTTTATCATCATTGTTAAAACTGCAAGCTTGGGAGAACTAGTTTAAATACAAACAAAAAAAAACCCACTCAGAACTGGAGGGTCTTCTCAGAGCTGTTACTGTGCTGTCCAGAAAAGCAGACTTTGCAGAATGTCCAGCTGAAATGGTTGTGAAGTCAGCTTCCATGAAGTAATGGAATGGCTGCTTGCAGGCAGGCAATTCCAAACAGCAGCACTCAAGCATCAACCCTCCTGTCCTCCATGAACACAGAGGGAATAAACACTGCAGATTCTGACGAAGTAGCAACATCTGAATTTTTATTTACCATCATACTGGAAAATAAGTATCTACCTAATCTCATTCTGGGATTGTGAAGGTGGGATATCCTGAGCATATTCATCTATTAGTAGGCTAGTATTTGAATTGGGTGCTATTTATTACTCAAATGTTATTTTATTATTCATAACTTCTTAATTTTGAACAACTAATAAAACAGGAAGACTAACTGAAATACAAGTTAAAACCAATACACACCGCAGCAGACAAATATAATGCCAGATTTCAGCATTACAATAGAATATTCAAGGATTTCTCTTAAAAGACCTCTCTAGCAGCTGCAAATGCATGATCCTCATCTTCTACTGAGAAGCAAAGTTTATAGGCAATAAAGAAATTTAATCCCTTCCCGAATTACACTGATTATGCTTACATTCTCCCTGGGTTAATGTTACCTCTTCATGTAACTCTCAAATTCTTATTTGCCAGGGGTCTGATAGGTTTTACACAAGACCTGTTCACGTGAAAAACATGCACCGTGTATTTTGTGTACTCATCAAATAAATCACCAATGCCAATAGGAATTCAGCTTAAGAGTTAGTTTAGGGGCTTTTTTGTTTGTTTTAAAATTTGCACACATTCATTTCAGCATTAAAACAAATTTAAATTCTGGAATACCTGTTAGAACAATTAAAAAAACCCAAACAAAACCAAAACCAAACAAAAACCCCACAAAACCATAATTTAGTCCTCATCTGAAATACCTGTCAGGTTCTATATACTTGGGAGAAGTTAGAGAGGTAAAGGTTCTAAAGGGTACCTTCATGGACATCTAAGAGCCTCACTGCTAGGATTCCAAGGACCTACACTGACAAAAGCAAACAACTCATCTGTGAGAATTTTACCCTATTAAAGAAAACAAGTTATTGAAACTTAGAAAGTACCTCCGTGACCTTCAGAGGCCACAAGAGACCTGCATAAAAAAGTCATTCAATTTTCTAAACACGGTGCTAAGTGCAGAGCTTAATTACCAGTACTTTCCATATTCACAAATTATGTAATCAGTCTGGCTGAGGAGAATTTGAAGCTGGGACTGTCTGAACATATGTCTGAGAGCAATGAAGGAGAGAAATGCTTGATGCAAAGCATCCCTCCTCATCCCTTCCTTAATCAGACTACAAATCCCACCTCCAAAAAGCTCCAAATCCAAGACCTATTTATTTGGTTTGTTAACACAGACATGGAACATCTTAACTGTGTCTCATCTGATCTGTCCCACCACAAGGAGGGTTCTCCACCCTAGTCTCATGTAACCTCTCCAACAACAAATACTGCAGCTGAAGCAATTATTCCCTAACTGCATGCTCTGGCTTTCTAACTTCTACCTTTATTCCAATCCCTTGGTTTTTAATTAGTCTATTCCCAGCCACAAAGGGAAAGACAGTCATCCGAAAACATCTCTGAACTGTGGCAATGGCCCTTTACTTGCACCTACAACTATGACCATGGTACTAAAAGGGCAAGAGGGAAAACCAGCTATTTTAGGTTTTACAACCATTTAGCACTTACTGTGCCGTGTGTATACAAACTGGGAATGTACCTGGTGCTAAAACTGTTTTCCACAGAAAATCATTACACCTGATGTTCAGGAAGTTATTCAAGGCTACAAGCTGGCATCACATAAACTTTCAAAAAAAATTCACAGTAAGTAGCTGGTAATTAGGAAGCAGAATACACTTTGATATGAGATCAGCTCTACATATCCCCTTTACCAATGTACATGTCCAAAGAATAAAGACTGGGCTTGTAATCAGGCTTTGGAAAGTGATGCTATGAAAACTCAAGATGTTCTTACATGGAAGACAAAATTAGACATTTCTATTTCAATAAAAATGTTCTCAACTCACTGACATAGCTGTTATTACTCAAATAATCAGCCATCAGTCTCGATGTGGATGTAGCAGCTACAGACAAGCCTTTCCATGCCATCTGAATTGAGCTTCACATCAGACAACAAGATCAACAAGGCAGTTGAAAGGCACTAATTTTGCCAGTATTTCTGACCACATACATGAAGGAGATTTTCCATATGATACAAAAATTACAATAGATTTTGATATTACCTTGGTATCTGAAGTGGGCCAAATATAGCTCTGGTTTTCTGGCATGCTTATCAATAAACTCAGTATATCCCGAGTTTAGTGGCCTTCGAGTTTTAGTTAGTGGTTCTTATTTCAGAACTGCTATTGTTTTGTCCTTTAAAAAAGGCAGAAACTGGTATTACATTTGATGTCAGATTGCCTGGTGTAGTAGGGTTTCCTACAAAACATCTTTGCCTTTTGACTACTCTGTATGTGAACACATGCCCACCCAGATTCTACTTAGTGTACCTAAACACAACCATGAAAGCAAGAGTCCAAAAAGGTTACTTTAAACGTTTTACTTCTTGCAGCAGGCATTGCTTACTGATTGTTACAACCCACGCGAGATAAGGAAAGCTTTGAGGAAAGAGGACATAAGCGTACCCTTCACACGGTACGCGTCCACCCCACCGCAGCGCGAAGGATGCTGCCAGCCCGCTGCCATGAAGACTCAGCCGGTGTATGATCGCTCATCGCAGATGACACATTTAGCCATTTGACAATACATGCCACAAGGCCAACGCTGACCACAGAGGAGGATGCATTTCCGTCTAACGTGTCTTGCACCCCTATGTACACAAGTTTTCGGCATCCTGACATAACCCGTGGTCCGGCAGGCCCGATGCTGCCGCAGGATCCCTCGTCGGAGCCCGACGGAGGGGCTGCCCTCCTGCCACCAAACGCAATGCCGAGGGCGAGGGGGGCACGGCGGGGTCTCCCCCGTCTCGCCGAGTTTCCACATGGGGAAAGGCTGGAGGGCAGGTGCACCTCGCCGGCCG